>JBBGZY010000277.1:9705000-10197500 GCA_037952925.1 Lithobates clamitans | reverse complement strand
ACCAAAAAAAATAAAAAAAATTGATTTTAAAAAACCTAAAAAATAAAAAAAAATAGATTTTAAAAAACCAAAAAAAATAAAAATAATTGATTTTAAAAAACCAAAAAAAATAAAAATAATTAATGTTAAAAAACCAAAAAAAGTAAAAAAATTGATTTTAAAAAAACAAAAAAAAAAATAATAATTAATGTTAAAAAACCAAAAAAAGTAAAAAAATTGATTTAAAAAAAAAAAAAAAAAATAAATAATTAATGTTAAAAAACCAAAAAAAGTAAAAAAATTGATTTTAAAAAAACAAAAAAAAAAAAAAAAAATTGCTTTTAAAAAAAAAACAAACTTGATTTTCCAAAAAAAAAAAGCCTGTTTTCGAAAATCAAAAAGCCAAAAATATTTTTTTGTGGATTAGGTAGAAATATTTAAATATAATTATATTTTGCTACATCATTAAGATACCATTATATTTTTGTCTATGAACATTTTATACTAAATGCAGAACTGAATGCATAACAACCATTAATAAAAACATCTCCTTTTATAGGATTTTAACAAATGTGTGGTTTGTTATTTCAAGGCTCAGTATCAGTTTGGTTATAATTGTCAAAAAGTTGTTTACAGTGGCAATGGAGCTTATTTAGACATTTTTAAAATTCAAATACAGTTGGCACTACAACTGCTCGACCATAACCTAGGAGACAGCCCAAAAGAAAGGCAAGCAATAAATATAATGCCAGATTTCAGCAATATTTTTTTTATTGTCAAAAAATTATATATCCTGGCCCATTGCAATGGCCCCCCTACCCATAAAATAATCAACATATTGCTGTCTAACCTGACGGGAACTTTGGGGGGCCAAGCCAGTACGGACAGTATCCAGGCCTGTAAGGTTGGCTTCTATTTGTCCGGCCTCAGGCCCAACTGTGCCTATATAATTGGCAGAATGCTTATTTAAAAAGTTGTGCAGAATGCAGCACGATAAAATTATAAAATTAAGTTTGTATTCCGCCAAATTAATGGCTGTTTGAAACAGGCGGAACCGGCTGGCCAGAATTCCAAACGCATTCTCAACCACTCTTCTAGCTCTGGCCAGCCGGTAATTAAAAACCCTCCTCTCCGGGGTGAGGGTTCTTTGGGGGAATGGCCTCATGAGGTGCTTGCTCAGAGCGAAGGCTTCATCGGCAATGAAGACAAAGGGGAGTCCTTCCACGTTATCCTCATCAGGTGGCAATCCCAGGCCACCACTCTGGAGACGCTGGCAGAACTCCGTCTGGGCAAATACTCCTCCATCCGACATCCGGCCATTCTTCCCCACGTCCACATATAAAAAATCATAGTGTGCCGACACCACCGCCATTAAAACAATACTGTGGAACCCCTTATAATTAAAATAATATGACCCCGAATGGGGTGGTGGCACAATGTGGACATGTTTCCCATCTATAGCCCCTCCACAATTGGGAAAGTCCCAACGGCTGGCAAAATGGGATGCCACAGTCTGCCATTCCTGTGGCGTTGAAGGAAACTGGGGAATCAAACAAGAAAACCAAAATCAATTAATTTGGAAGCTAACATTGCAAGAAAATTAGACAATTAAAAACATTATTCCCCAGCATCAGTATAACATTCAATAATTTAATTCTTCTGGAATAACTAATATGGAAAAAGGCACACTTATCAGATTGCTCACCCCCTCTGATAGAACATTGATTACATTTTAGGGGGTTGTGAAATCCCTAAAAAAAATTACTTTAACAACACGCAGGAATTTAGGGACTAACAAAGGCTACAAGACTGCAGTTGTCGCACTCTGCAGGTGCAGTTGCTAACCAGCTTACAGTAAATGAGGTAATGTCAAAAGGCATTCATGTTGCAAAGAGTACACAATCACATGCAAGGGCAATTAATGAAAACACTTTGAGGCTTGCATATGATTTGATGATGGAAATCAGCAGAGCTTCTGCTCATTTACTAAAGCACTGGAACAAATGCACTTGTAGAGTGCACATGCATTTTGCTAAGTGCAACATAGATTTGCTTTAGACAAATCAACACCACAGAACATTCAAGCAAATTTTAACGAGGGTGGGGGTGGGGGGGTTGTAAAATCTAGCTAATTGCTAATTAGCAGCACACTATTTGGAGTGAGTTCAGGTGGGGGGGGTTGTGAAATCTAGCTAATTGCTAATTAGCAGCACACTATTTGGAGTGAGTTCAGGTGGGGGGGGGGTTGTGAAATCTAGCTAATTGCTAATTAGCAGCACACTATTTGGAGTGAGTTCAGGTGGGGGGGGGGGTTGTGAAATCTAGCTAATTGCTAATTAGCAGCACACTATTTGGAGTGAGTTCAGGTGGGGGGGGGTTGTGAAATCTAGCTAATTGCTAATTATAAGCACACTAAATACACTCCAACAAAATACATTCAAAATGAGTAGACTAGGTGGATATGTTCCCATCACTTCATGCTGGGAAGGTTATTGAAGGAAACTAGACATGCATGACAAAAAATAACAGGAAAAAAGCCCAGCATGTGTGAGGATAAAAAGGGGACATTCACACTATATTGCAATGATGGGAAGTAGTGTTTGAAGCAAGAAATACATTACATTATCAAAGATTACATAAAAGAACATGTGATGCTAATAAAAGAAAAATATCTTACCTTAATATAGTCCTTCTGCAGGACCTGTATGATGGCAGAACAGGTCTCTGGGATAATGATCCCCAGAGCCTGGGGGGAGATGCCTGTCGAGAACTTAAGGTCCTGCAGGCTTCTCCCTGTGGCCAAATACCGCAAGGTAGCGACCAGCCTCTGCTCCGGAGTGATGGCTTGCCTCATGCAGGTATCCTGCCTGCTGATATAGGGGGTCAGCAAAGCCACCAAACGGTCAAAAACGGGGTCCGTCATCCGGAGAAAGTTCCTGAAATCCTCAGGATTATTCTCACGGATCTCACGGAGCAAAGGCATGTGACAGAACTGGTCACGCTGAAGCAACCAATTCTTGGTCCATGAACTCCTCCTCGCCCTGTTCATGGACTGGTCTTGGGCTGAAGAATAAACTACAGCACCAAGCACATACAATGCACGAGCTCTACGACGAGTACGTACAGGTAACATGGCTTCAAAACGGTCGGCTGGTCAGAACGCACTAAACAGAACGCACTGAAGAACAGCAAGGCCTGTGAAGAACGACCTGAAAATCAGGAACGAGCGGCCAATAAAACAAAGATTTCTCAATGCCAACTGACCAAACGCACTGAAAAGCAGATACAAACCTCACAAGCACAGACTGAACAACAGTTAAAACGAACTGAAAAATACGAGTCTCACAAGCGCGAATCGTCTCTCACCAAACTTCTACTAACACGAGATAAACACGAGATTAGCAGAAGGAGCCCAAAGGGTGTCGTACGGGCTATTGAACTTCCGTTTTATAGTCTCGTCGGACTTGGTGTACGTCACAGCGTACTAAGCTGGCGTACTTTTGTGTGGTCGTGTGTGGGCAAGTCCGTTCGTAAGAAAGTCTGCCCCAAGTCCGCCGAAGGTACGCCGGAAGTATGTCGGACAGGCTGTCCGACTTTTGTAGCTGCAAAGTCAGACCGTGTGTACGCGGCATTATACCTCCAAGCCTAGACCAGGAGTGAGTAACCTACCTAGCCTAGAACAGAAGTGGGGCTTATTCAACAATTAGTGGCCTTACAAAATTATCAACTTTAAAAAAGTAGCCTACTATATTTTATTAAACAACTTTTTATTAGGTCATCCCAAATGCAATGGCTTGAATGGCTTCTCTTTGGTGAGTATAATGTTAAAAGCTGGTATAGCTGATATGTTTTTCTGCAAGTGCAACTGATCTTCCATATTTGCCAAAGTCAGTCAGTCTGGATGAGGTAGATTAGTTAGCACTTAGGCGTCCATTACACCTTAAGATTTTCTCCAGCCGCCCATGTGACCAAGCGGATAAAAACTTTGGGAGATTCCCCTTTACACTGCTCGATGTGTAGAGGGGAATCCCTTTGTACTCTGGCCGGGGAGAACACTCAGCTCCGCCCCGGTCAGAGTACAGTAAAGTAGTACTACACCTTCCTGCACAGCTCTGAAAACTTGGTATGATGCAGCGAATTGACACAGACAGCACTATCTCCTACACACAAATTGATTAGGTGCATCTCGCTAAATATCAAAAATGGAAAACTGGTATGGAAGTGAAAACATCTCAAGATGTTACAGGATTGTCTACAAGGGCTGGGAGATCTTTGCCTTTATATAATGTTAGGGTGAATAAGCCATGTGTATTGTATTATCTATCTATCTAATGTATTTTCTTTTCTTCACAGGTGAAGTCTTCATCCTTCAACTGCACCCTGTGGACGAAGGCCTGGACCTGCCCGCGTCTGGTTGGACTGACTGTCCTTCCTCCCCAGTGGTTTCTAATGGGCATGTTCTCCTCCATCCTTCATCAACATCCCCCCACCTGGACAGTGACACACCCATTGGTGCCTCCTCCCCAGTGCATCCTTCTCCACCCGCTCCACAACAAGTACACATCCCCCACCCTCCAGAGCCACATGTGACTGATTATCTGCGGCGCATTGTGGAGGTTCAAGAGAGACAATTTGCAGTAACCCAGAGGCTGTGTCGATCTTTGGCCCTCCACAATCGCCGGCAGCTCCGTCACTATGTGGCTCTGGAGAAGTACCAACGTAGCCTCTGGAGGCTACGCGGTACCTTGGTGACCAGTTGGCTGGGATTAATATGTCCCTACAGCAACTGGTCACCAGGTTGGGGAGAATGTACTTTAATTTTTTTTTTATTTTAATTTTTTGTTTGTTTTGTTTATGTTAAAAATAAAAGAAATTTGTTCAGAAATAATTGTTTTCTTTTGCTTTTTTTTGCTTTCCTTGTTAGATTTGTGTGATGTTTATCTAAATGAACTAGTCCATATATTGTTACTAACTTACTAGAGGCTTTATAATTGTAGTTTTTCTACATTTAACCATCAGGCTGAAATTAGAAAATTGATGAGATTTCTCTCTACACTATTTCAATGTGCAAAGGGTAATCCCATGTATTGTGTCCAGTCACGTCATTCAGCTTTCCCTCCACCAGAATACACAGGAGATAGTTACGGCAGGGGTTACTATACAGTCCTCAACAGTTCACAGGACATAGGTTGCAGGCTTGCAATCATGAGGGCAACAGTTAACCGGACAGAGGTTCACAGGCTAACGCAATCACAAGGGGCAACAGTTCAAAGGGCAGTGTCGTGGTTATGCAATAGAGTTTGTCTGTCAGCATACCTGCCTCCATGTGTTCATCTCTAGAGACCAGCTGACCCTCACCTGACTGCTTTTGTAAGCTCTCCTATAGCATGGCTCCACCCCAGCTCCTATCAGGGAACCCTATATTAACCTGTGCACTGCAAGCCAGCAGTGCTGATCAACCATTGTGTGTTAGCTTTCATGTGTACTGGCTGTGTTTCCTACGTCTGATTCCAGTTAACCGACTTTGGCCTGTTCTCTACTATTCCTGTCTGCTCGTGACCCTAACCTTTGGCGTGTCCCTGACCATCCCTGTTTGCCTGTGACCCTGAACCTTGGCGTGTACTCTGTTGTCCTTGTCTGCTTGTGGCCCCAACCTTGCCTTATCCCTTACTTGCTTGTTGTTCCAGCCTGCTGCCTCTTTCCTCTTCTCCTGTAGTCTACCATGAGCATGAGCTGTGAGACCCTGGGGGCCGCGACCTGGAGCCAGACTGCAGCGCAGTCCATCCTCACCACTAGAGGCTCTGGTGAACACCTGCTGGCTCTTAGACTCCGCACCCTGGGGAATCTATGCTCTAGCTCCCAGTGGGATCTGTGTTAGTGATCCAGTAGACCTGCTTCCTGAACCTCCCAGGGTTCATTCCACAGCAGTCAGTCCTAGGGTCCACTACCTAGCGGTGCACTTCCGATTCCTACAGAGTGCATCTGTCACCTAGCCTCAAGGTGACCTGACAGGCAGTCATCATTTCCAGGGCTTGAGTAACATGGCAGCAGTAGATTACTCACTCACACTGGTGACTTTGGACAGTTGCAGATGGTCATGAAACAGGCGGAGGATCAGAGAGGGCCCTGGTGTCCACAGGGTCAGAGATGGTAAATGGGGTCCTGGGCATCTGGATGCAGCTCAGCAGTGACCAACTAATCTATCTTGCATAGAATCACGTTTCCAACTGTATGCTTCGTTGTGCTATGTTGTGTTGGTAACATATTCTGATCCTTGAGTTGACAGTCTCTCAATAAAGAGGAACTGTCATGCTGTTGAGGTCATCTTTAATCATTGTCTCTTATTTCCAGACCATCAAACAAAAATGGTTAAATTAGCACATGTTGCTATTTGTATTTACAAAGACAGCAACACGTGAGCAGTAGCGCCACGTCAAGGCTTCAACCCTTGCTACTGTCCATTCACACAACATTCATTCATGCAATCACGCACACTCTAGTCACTCTACACAACATTCATTACAAAAAAGGGTGATGGAAGGAATAAAGGGAAAAATTTGGATTGCTTAAAACAATATAATTCTATTTAAATCTTGGGGTCACACCAAAGTCAAGTAGACAACTGCTATTGTGTAAAGTGCTAAGAAAAGAAAAAAAATGATTTTCCTCAACATTTGGATGGTTCCTCTGAGTCCCATCTATCTTCACTGTCCATTCACACAACATTCATTCATGCAATCACGCACACTCAAGTCACTCTAGTCCCATTTATCTTCACATGGTAACAATGATTCAGGTCTCACAAGTTAAGGGTAGGGTAACCCAGCTTGGGGAGGTTAAATTTGAGGAAAGTTATTTGTTCCATCAAATGGGGTGTTAGTTGTGAATGGTGTGGAATAAGGATATTCCCAGTAATAGAGAGAACTCTCTCACTTGGTGAGGAGGTTGGAGGACAGGATAATAGTTGCTGGGCAACCAGGCAAAGACCAGGCCACAAACTTTTCTTACCATCCCAATAGGTCAAAGGGTCCTCTGTAGGAAGCAAAGGTGCTTCATATAGGTAGACCCTGACCATTTCAGAGGCACCTCTCCTCTCGATTACCTGCTGCTTGACCTGCATCCACCAGATTGTCAAGTGCCTCTACCCAACATGCACATGCTCCACTCTGTTGTTTTTGAGTGATGGTGCCAGGCCTTGGAATAGCAGACATGGCAGGTGAATCTTCCAAACCTGCCTCATCCGTCGTACATCTTTGTTGCTGCAAATTCTGGACCCTTTCAATCAATTTTTCTTTCGAGTAGGAGAGGCTGTTGTCTCTGAGTGCCAGTTTACCTTTGATCCTGGGATCACACAGGGAAGCCAGCATGAGTTCAGGGCTTTTGTGGACACGGTCATTTAGCCGATCTTTTAAGTTAGCTTGTAGCTTTCTGATGAAAGACGCTACATCGGCATGAAGTGGGCTGCCACAAACAGGCTCACTGTTTTCTAGGAACGATTCCATCTTATCTATGAGATAGGTAAACAAGGGTATGACCTGTCCTAGGCTGGCATTGCTCTGACTCAAGTTTTCCGTCACATTCTGAAAGGGTTTTAAGACATAAACGAGCTGCCCAATTATACACTAGTCATTACATCCCAGTGTGGAATCAATCCCGATGCTGTGGCGGGATGATAGATTGTGGATGGCTGTCTTTTGCTCCAAAATGCGTTCCAGCATTTCCAGGGTATAGTTCCACCGAGTGCTGACATCTTGTTTCAGGCGATGTATGGGGAGCCCTGATTGTTCTTGCTCCTCCCTCAACAGTTGACTAGCCCCTACACTGCAGTGGAAATGCCCTGCAATCTTTCTGCAAAGGTCCAAGATTTGAGCAATCTTGTTGTTTTTCTCCACTGGGATTGCACCCTTGACCACTAAATGCAGTATGTGTGCAGAAAAGGGCACACCGACAAAAGATCCATCTTGGAGAGCTTTAACCATGTTTGAACCTCCGTCTGTCACAATGAACCCAACAGAGACATTGGTGACTGCCCGCTCTCCAAACCAATTGGCCAACATTGATCTAATTGCCCGAAATATGTTGGCAGAGCTGTGTTTGTCATCACAGACTTCTGTGTGGAGCAGGAAAGCTTGATAACCCTGCTGGTCTTGCGCTGCAGACCTGCTTCCTGATGGGGTTTGAACTCTTACACCAGTGCCACCACCAACAGGCACAGTGGCCTGCCACTAGTGTGCAGTCAAAGACAGGAAAGCGTGTTGACCGCTGGGAGCTGTCCACAAATCAGTTGTCAAATGAATTGTCTGACCCTCGGCTTTGGCCATTTTTTCCTTCAATAATCCAATGCACGAGTGGTATAGTGCTGGAATAATCTTTCTGCTGAAAGTTGTTCATGCAGGAACAACGTATTGTGGAGCAAGGGAATGCATGAGCTGTTTAAACTGCTCCCCTTCAATCATGTGAAAAGAGGCTCCTCCAACAGCAATGAATTGGCCAATGAGGCGGATGATCTTGTTGGCCTGCTGTTTTGACATGCCCTTGGAACTAAAGCCAACAAAACTATCGATGGTAGGCTGATGATGTCCTTGGGAGGATGAGGAGCCTGATTGGGTCTGCAGTGGAACTACTGCACGTGGACGGGTTGTATTAATTGAACCCTCTCTATTGCCTCCTGTGCTCTGAGTAAGTGGTGTGCTTGAGGAGGTACCATCAGTACAGTCAGAGTCCGTTATGCTGCTTCCTGCGCTACCATCTTCTTTTTCTGCCTCTGCCCGTAAAGTAGAGTGGTGGTAATTTTTAAGGTGTAGGTTCATACCAGCATTGTTTAAATGACCTAACTTTTTACCTCTACTTACTTGCTTCCCACACAATTTACACTTGGCAAAGAACTCGCCTTCCAATGTTTGAAAGTATTTCCAAACGTTGCTGCAACGGGATGCAGCCCCTTGACCCTGTTGATATCTATTTAGGGCTGATATAGCTGCAGCAGGTAGCACACCAGTGGTGGAAGCTGTTGCCACTACAGTTACACTTGGTGAACTAGAACTAGTGCTGCTAATGGCAGGGGTGCTGGGGACTGGGAGGTCAGTGATATCATCACAGGATTCTTCCATAATAACAGAGGGAGAAAGGAAGTTAGCAGCAGATGAAAAAAGTGGACTGCTACCTGTCCTACTCCTCACAGAATATCCCTCTTGCACTTTCTCCAGGTCAAGCTGTAAGTCCTGTGGGCTAAGATTGTATAAAACATCCGCAGTGTTTGGGGAAAGAGGAGCATCACATTCTAAGTCATCTTCTTGGGCCAATGAAGAAAAAGTCTCACACTCTGTCTCTGCTGCTGTCTCCCTTAATTGCTTCATTGGGGAGCTTGACAGTGGCACTGGTAGTGTGATTGGCGGTGGTGACTGTAAAGGCAACTCCACTTTACTAGGTTTCTTGCCTATTCCATAAAAAATATGCAGCCATGACACCTGTAGAAGTGGAAGGAGGCGCTGCACTGGCAGTGGAAGTGGCAGCAGATGTTGGTGGTCTGGCAGGAAAAGTAATATTAGAAGAACTGGGGGTGGTGGAACTAGCTTTGCTGGTGGCACTGGCGGTGACATCCACTGCTGTGGATGGCATGTTGGTGGCGGCAGAAGTGTCAGAGGCACTAGTAGCAGAGACCTTGCCACTTTTTTAGCAAGGCGTCCACTGCGACCGCGACCACGACCACTACCTCTACCAGCCTTCACTTTTACAATAGAACGATACATTTCTGAACTTTACAGCAACTGCAAGTCAGAAAATGGACTGGAGTGGAGATAGGGTATAAAGAATCTCAATCTATAAATCACCCCCCACCACAACACGGGCAGCCTCTGAGGCTATCACAACACTAGCAGCAACACTAGTATCACTAGTCTATCTATCAAGTTCACAACACAGATGTAGCTTGCTTCACTACTGTTCTGCTGCTGTGCTTAGCTTATGCTCAAATGAAATAGTTCAGGTTCTCTGACAAAGTGACAATTCAAACGGACCAGCTAAGATTGACTGTTCTGAAATGAATCAGCGTGTCTGTCTCTCTCTGCTAGCAAATCGTAAGTGAAACTAAGTTGGCTGTGCAGGCGGTTCTAGCTATTTTACTGCCCCTCCTCTTTGGTTACAATTGGCCAATAACCATAATCATCATTATTTTTATTTTACTTAATTTTCTCTCTACATCGAATCTTTTCTCTCTATGTCGAATCTTTTCTCTCTATGTCGAATCTTTTCGAATAATCGTTGACTACTATGGTGGATAGACTATAGAGTTAAGGTTAGGCACATTCGACCACAGGTTCGATAGACACAAATTGTTGTTAGCGTCATGTCAAATCTCCTATCTATATCGAACTGTTGTCGCAACGAAAATGAAAATAAAGCATTTGTTTATGTCAGATTTTTCGTTCTTTGGAACCTGCGCTTTCATTATCGTTTGTTAAAACGATAACGAAAATACCTGAAATTCGGATGAAAATGCATTCGGATGAAAAAGAAAGCACATGTCTACTGTTTACTGTTTAAAAAGGATATTTCTAGTGCCCAAAAAAATAATTTTGTTCCATAAATATGTTGGTTTGTTCAAAAACCCTTTTTTAAACGCACATGTGAATGTGCACAGAGTAAAAATGTATGTTTCTATGCAACAATGTGTGGCTTCTTTCAATGCTCAATACCAGTTTTCTGCTTAAGTTGGTTTTACAGTGACAATGGGGGTTATTTCCTAAAAGCAAATCCACTTTGCACTACAAGTGCAGTTTCAGTGTACTTTTGCAGTGCACTTGTAGTGCAAAGTGGATTTGCCTTTAGGAAAAAACACCCACAGTGCTTTATAATTTGCATCAATCAGGCCATTTTCGTCACTCCAAAAAATTAATTCATGGATGCTGAAAATGATGAATATTTTTATCATTAATGCATTACATACATTAACAACACAAGGTGTGTGTAGCAGAACCACAACATAATAGTTAGCTGAAGAAGAGATTGTCACTTCATGTATCCAAGAAATTACGTTTGCACTATTGAAGAAAATGGCCAAAAAAAAAGCCCATTGTAGAACCTAGGAGACAGCTAAAAGAAACACAAGCAGTAAATCAAAGGAAATATTTTTCAGTTTTAAATACAAATTTTTTGAAAAAACACATTTATTTAAATACATATAATGTGTTGTTAAAGGAGAAATCTTAGCTTAATATAGTCCTTCTGCAGGACCGGAATGATGGCAGAACAGGTCTCTGGAATAATGATCCCCAGAGCCTGGGGAGAGATGCCTGTTGAGAACTTGATGTCCTGCAGACTTCTCCCCGTCACCAAGTACCACAAGGTGGTGACGAGCCTCTGCTCGGGAGTGATGGCTTGCTGCATGCAGGTGTCCTGCTTCGTAATCTAAGGGGACAGCAAAGCCAACAGACGGTGAAAAACTGGGTCCGTCATCCGGAGATAATTCCTGAAATCATCAGGATTATTCTCACATATCTCCCGCAGCAAAGGCATGTGCGAGAATTGGTCACACTGGAGCAACCAATTCTTGGTCCATAAACTCCTCGCCCTGTTCCTGGACTGGGCTTGGGTCAAAGTAAGAACCCCAACACCAAGCCCCTGCACAGCATGAACTCTACAATGAGTACGTACCCGCAACACGGCTTCAAAACAGTCGGCTGGTCAGAACGAACTAACAGAACGCACTGAAAATCATAAAGGCCTGAGAAGAGTGAGCTGAAATTCAGAAATGAGTGGACAAGAATGCACTGAAAATCAAATACGTAATATAAAATACGCACTAAAAACCAGATATAAACTGACTGCACGCACTGAAAACCAGATACGAACCCACAAGCACAAACTGAAGAGCAGTAACGATCTGAAAAGCACAAGGCATAAAATTGCGAATTGTCTCTCACCAAACCTCTACTAACACGAGATTAGCAGAAGGAGCCCAAAGGGTGGCGCACTGGCTATTGAACTTCCTTTTTATAGTGCCATCGTACGTGTTGTATAGGGATGAGCCAAACACCCCCTGTTCAGTTCGCACCAGAACATGCAAACAGGCAAAAAATTTGTTTGAACGCACGAACACCGTTAAAGTCTATGGGACTCGAACATGAATAATCAAAAGTGCTAATTTTAAAGCCTTATATGCAAGTTATTGTCATAAAAAGTGTTTGTGGACCTGGGTCCTGCCCCATGGGACATGTATCAATGCAAAAAAAAGTTTTTAAAACAGCCGTTTTTTTTGGGAGCAGTAATTTTAATAATGCTTAAAGTGAAACAATAAAAGTGTAATATTCCTTTAAATTTTGTACCTGGGGGGTGTCTATAGTATGCCTGTAAAGGGACGCATGTTTCCCGTGTTTAGAACAATCTGACAGCAAATGACATTTCAAAGGAAAAAAAAGTCATTTAAAACTACTCGTGGCTATTAATGAATTGTCGGTCTGACAATACACACAAAAGTTCATTTATAGGTGCATGCGCGGCTCTCAGACATGGCAGATGTGTAGAGCTCCGGTTTCCTGCCTGCTCTTTAGACCCTCTCACAGCGATCATCACAAAACAATTGCCACAGGGGTAAGCATATATACTTCCCTGCATGTTCCTAGCACCCCATGGGAAAAATCGGCCAGCAGAAACCCTGCTACAGACCGCTGTTAGACCCGGGATCCCAGACCGCAATGGATAAATTCCTCACTTGGCCGCAATCCCTGGCCTTGCCTACATTCACAGACCCGTTCGCAACTATGGACACCTCGTTGGGAACTGAGGATATGGATAGTGGCCCATCTCAAACGCAAGACCCCAGAACACTCCTGTAATGGCCCTCCAAGTTACACAGGCTGTGTTAACCCCGGAATTGCTGGATTAAAAGCTCCAGGCCCTCCTGCAGCAGATAACACTCACCTTTGCTGCAGAGGTGGGTAAATTATCCCAGGAACTGCAAGGGGAAATAAAACAAATAGGAGAAAGTACTGATGCCATAGAGCAGTGGTTCTCAACTCCAGTCCTCGGGACCCACCAACAGGCCAGATTTTAAGTATTACCTTGGGGAGTTGCAGACTAGAATACTGCAATCACTGAGCAGCAAGTGATATCACCTGTGATGTATTTCAGCTATCTTGCAAACCTGGCCTGTTAGTGGGTCCTGAGGACTGGAGTTGAGAACCACTGCCATAGAGACTAAGTTCGATGAGCTTATCCACTATGTACAGGAATTAGAGGAGGAAACATCCTCATTAAAGCACACTGTATCCCTACTCCAGTTGCAACAAGAGGACCTGGAAAACAGGGAGAGACATCAGAATTTATGTTTCCGTGGCATACCAGAGACAGTGGAAGACAACACATTGCAACAATATTTGCTGGGCCTCTTAAACACATTGGCCTCGAAAATCGCAGACATAGTTTGGAGATTAGACTGGATGCATAGATCCCTGGGCCCCAAGTCACCTTCTGGAGCTAGACCCAGGGATGTCATAGTTTATTTCCATTACTATGACAGCAAGGAGGCCTTGAACCTTGCCACACGCAATAAATCCTCTATTAACTACAAGGGAGCAAAAATCCAGATATATAACGATCTGTCTCCGATCACCCTGATGAAACGCAGAAATTTGCACCAATTTTCTCCAACAAAAGGAGATAATACTATGCATACCCATGGGGTAAAGTATTTCTATAACATTTACATTTTCTTGCTCCTTATCTTTCCTCATGTGCATTGTTTATGTTTGCATAAAGTTGCAAGGAAGAATGGAATAATTTTACATTTTTTGTTATGACAATTCCTAAAATCGCTACATACCTGCTGGAGAGCAGGTGGATCCCTCCTCCTTACATTCCCATCTCATGGGAGTCACCATTTGGCCCTGTTTTGTCCGTGACTTAGGTCTAGGACACCTGAGCAGCATCTGCTTCTCGGGCAAATTAACTATGTTCTTTTTTTTTCTATTTGTTTTTTTAGACCCCTTTTGGGTCTTACCAAAGTTTTCCTTTTTTTAATTTTGTCACTTTGTTTATTGTGGCGTTACGAATTGTTCACAATTGGTACACTCACATACTGTTATAGGGCAATCTCACATTCAAGAGATTTACAGACGTCTAGAGTTAAACAGCAAATTCACTGTGAATATACTATGGCTTTAAAAATAGTCTCTCATAATGTTAAGGGTCTGAACTCTATCCGGAAGCGATGGCTTGCCCTTAAAGAATTTAGATAATTTTGTGCGGATATAATACTAGTACAGGAGACTCACTTTCATGCTGGGGGTTCGATGAAATTTGCATCTAAACATTTCCCTTCCTCATATATAGCTTCTGACCCTTCTGGTAAAACTGGAGTAGCCATCCTTATCAAAAAAACATGCCCTATTAGGGTTAAAGACAAATGCATCAACCCCCAGGGGAGGTTTGTTATCCTGGTCTGTGAATGCATGTCTTCTATTTTCACGTTGATAAATGTGTATGCACCCAACTCAGGTCAGACTGTCTTTTTGGAGGAGTTGTTTGGTAAGGTACAGAGATATTCCCAACCATTTATGATACTAGGGGGAGATTTTAATCTGATAATGTCCCATAGAACAGATAGGCACACACTCTTTGGGGACGTAACTCCTCAACGAGTGAATTCCCGGGCCTCATCCTTCAGAAAACTGATTAGATCCGAGCATCTTCTGGACTCCTGGAGAATAAAACACCCAACACAAAGGCAATATACCTTTTACTCTATGGCCCATAACATGTATTCTAGACTAGATCATTTTTTCATAACAACACCACTACTCCCCCACACAGTAGACTCTGATATATCACCTATTACGTGGTCAGACCACGCCCCCATTTCACTAGATCTCTTGCTACACAATCCTACTCCTAAAACTTGCCATTGGAGACTTAATGAACACCTCCTTAGCTCTACTCCTGTTAGGGAGAGACTGACCAGGGACTTGAGTGAGTATTTCAAGCTAAAAGTAGGTTCGGTGCAAAACTTCTCGACCCTTTGGGAGGCTCACGAGGCCTGTTTTCGTGGCTTCTGCATTGCCGAGGGCTCTCACCTAAAGAGAGTAAGCGAGGGCCATCGAGTTTCTTTATTAGCTGATTTTAGGCATGCGGAACAGAGACTTGTGGGTTCCCCAATGGTTCCTTCGTAGGGTAGTTGCACTACGTAATCAGCTGAAATCACTAGCATACAGTAAAACAGCAAAATCCATTATGTGGGCAAAACAGAAATGTTATGAATCCTCTAACAAGCCACACAGTATGTTGGTTAAAAAGTTACAACCACGCCCCTTTCATTCTTTCCCCGAATTATTGATCCAGAAAGACGGCTCACCTACCCACTTTCCTCAAACCATGACCAAAACTTTTGGAAACTTCTATAGAGAGCTCTATAATTGTCTTACCCCCCAAAAGCATTTTCATTATACACAAAATAATTTTGACCAATTTGTCAAAGACCTATCACTCCCTAAGCTAACATCCTCAGATCTTGAGATGCTTAATGCTCCTGTTTCCCCTGAAGAGCTAGCTAGAATAATTAAGGACCTTCCTCTTCGCAAATCCCCAGGCCCAGATGGCCTTACACATCTCTATTATAAAACATTCCTGTCCACCTTAATGCCACATATGTTACACTTATTTAGCTCATTGTTAAAAGGTGACACACCTCATTCTCAGTTTACTCATTCTTATATATCGGTGATACCAAAACCGGGAAAGGACCCCTCTATACCTGACAATTATAGGTCTATAGCCTTACTAAATTCTGATTATAAGATTTTTACAAAGATTCTGTCATCCCGGTTATCCCAAATCATACCCAAATTGGTCAATAGAGACCAGGTAGGATTTGTGCCATCTAGACACGCAGGGGACAAGACAAGGTGCACTATAGGTTTGATTGATCTACTAAACAAGTTCCCTCGTCCAGCTCTTATACTAATGCCCTGTACACACGATCGGACATTGATCGGAAATTCCTACAACAAAATCCATGGATGTTGGCTCAAACTTGTTTTGCATACACACGGTCGCACAAAGTTGTCGTAATTTCCGATCGCCAAGAACGCAGTCATGTACACCACGTACGACGAAACTATAAAAGGGCAGTTCAGAACCAAGCGCGGCACCCTTTGGGCTCCTTTGGCTAATCTCGTGTTAGTAAAAGTTTGGTGAGAGACGATTCGCACTTTTTCAGACTCGTGTTTTTAAGATCGTTTTCTGCTGTTCAGTTTGTGCTTGTGGGTTTGTATCTGGTCTTCAGTGCTTGCAGTGAGTAGAATTGACTTGTCGTTGTGTTCGTGTTCGTTCGTTACTGATTTTCAGGTCGCTCTTCACAGGCTTTGCTGTTCTTCAGTGCGTTCTGTTACTCTGTTCTGAGCAGCCGACCGTTTTCTAGCCATGTTGCGTATACGTACTCCTCGTAGAGTTCGTGCTGTGTGGGGGCTTGGTGTTGGGGTCCTTATCTTGACACAAGTCCAGTCCATGAACAGGGTGGGGAGGAGTTCATGGACCAAGAATTGGTTGCTCCAGTGTGACCAATTCTGTCACATGCCTTTGCTCTGTGAGATCCGTGAGAATAATCCTGATGATTTCAGGAACTTTCTCTGGAAGATGGACCCCGTATTTCACCGTTGGTTAGCTTTGCAGACCCCCTATATCAGCAGGCAGGATACCTGCATGAGGCAAGCCATCACTCCCGATCAGAGGCTCTTCGCCACCCTGCGGTACTTGGCGACGGGGAGAGGTCTGCAGGACCTTAAGTTCTCGACAGACATCCCCCCCCCCCGGCTCTGGGGATCATTATCCCAGAGACCTGTTCTGCCATCATTCAGGTCCTGCAGAAGGAGTATATTAAGGTAAGATTTTTATCCTTTAACATCACATTTTATTGTATTTAATGTTTGATAATATATTGTATTTCTTTCCTCATTCTCTAATTACCATGATTGTAATATGCTGTGAATGTCCCCTTTGTCCTCATGCATGTTGGATTTTTAGGTAATTTATTTTGTCCTTCATACATATTTGCCTTCACTTACCTCCCCAGCATGCTCTTCTGGGCCTATATTCACCTTGTGTAGTCACTTAACAATGTATTTTGTCAGCTCCATAGTAGTGCTTTACCCTAAACAACCCCTAAGTGGCAGAGGCTTTTTTTTGGTGTCCCAAAATCATTTGAAATCCTCCCTCCCCCCAACGGCTAACTCAGCTGATAACAATTCTCTATCTGCTGACTTTGCCAAACCCATACACACTATACCCACCTCTTTTGTGGTCATATTTATGGATGAATTCCCCAAAGCATGTAGTGCAAGGGCCTGCCTAAATACTTTTAAATGGTACTGTTTGAAGTTTTTGTATCCTATTATTATCTTAAAGGTAATAGCAGAATGTAAAAATGTGCTAAAATGTGTACAGTGTGTATTTATCTCTATGTATTTTGACACTTCTCACCTGTCCAGTGGGCTGCCAATAGTGTAAAGTATGGAGGGGCTGGCCAAAGTAAGACACATTATTTAGGCTTTCATCTCTCAATGAAGTGGAGAGGGTTACCTGTACAAAACATATCCCCCCCATAAAATTTTACAAATGGCCCATGAGAGGGGGGAGAGGAGGAATCTGATAGGTGGACCTTATACCTTGGTCTTTAAATACTCCCTAAAATAAATGTTATACTGATGTTGGCCAAGAATGTTTGTGTCTAATCTGCTTTCCATGTTTATGTGCAAAATGATTAATTTCTTTTTCTTGTTTGACTCCACAGTTTCCTTCCAACCCACAGGAATGGCAGACTGTGGCCTCCCACTTTGCCCAGTGGTGGGACTTTCCTAACTGCGGAGGGGCATTTGATGGGAAACATGTCCACATCATCCCACCACCCAACTCGAGGTCTTACTATTACAACTACAAGGTGTTCAATAGTATTGTGATGTTGGCAGTGGTGTCGGCTACTTATGAGTTCCTGTATGTGGATGTGGGGAAGAATGGCCGGATGTCCGATGGTGGAGTCATTGCCCAGACAGAGTTCTACAGGCATCTCCAGAATGGCAGCTTGGACTTGCCACCTTCAGAAGACAATGTGGAAGGACTCCCATTCATCTTTGTTGCGGATGAAGCGTTTGCGCTGGGGGACCATCTTCTGCGGCCATTCCCTATGAGTACCCTTACCCTGGACAAGAGGGTTTTTAATTACCAGCTGGCCAGAGCCAGAAGAGTGGTGGAGAACATGTTTGGAATCATGGCCAGCTGGTTCCGCCTATTTCTTACACCCATACACATGGCGGAGTATAAACTGAATCATATCATCCTGGCGTGCTGTGTTCTCCACAACTTTTTAAGGTGAAATTCTGCCAACTATGCTGCCTCAGTTGGACCTGAGGCCTGAATTCATGTAAATGAACCAACCCTGACGGCGCTTGAAAGTGGCCGTCCTGGCTTGCCCCCCCGAGTGCCCGCGAGATCCGTCTTAGATACCTTGATTACTTAAACTGCTAAAATCTTTGGTGACATTTACTGCTTGTGTTTCTTTTAGCTGACCCTGACAGAAATGTGGGGAGTCCTGAAAATGGCATGATTGTGCAACATTAAAAAGCGCTGTTGAGTGTTATTTACTAAAGGAAAATACACTTTGCACTACAAGTGCACTTGAGCCTGCACTGAAACTGCACTTGTAGTGCAAAGTGAATTAGCCTTTAGGAAATAACCCCCATTGTCACTGAAAACACCAATTTTACCACAACAAAATTTTAGGAGCATTGAAACAATAATCCACACATTCTTGAGTTTCAATCTTTTTAATACCAGCACAATCACATGTGCATTTCTAAAAGATTTTTAAAACAAACCAACATGTTTGTTGTATAACAATTTTTTTAGTCACATTAATAAAAAATGAAATGTCCATTTTAGGTAAAACAGGCATGTTTCAAACAAACAAGAAATACACAAATTTGGAACTTACAAATTTCAACTTTTGGAGAAATTGAAGGCAATATCAGACATGAGTATTTATAAACTGTGTTTGATATTGCGTTCAGATGGGGTGAAGTCACCCCTGGAAAAGCCAAATTTTGAAAATGCACACAAATTGCCGAATGTCAACATGTCCTATCTGCCATCACGGGGGATCGAGGGACGTGTTTTGGGGGTTCAACCCCTTCCTCTCAGCTACTTTTTTATTGAGGAAGGCGTTGCACCCCCAAAATGCCTACATTAATCTCCTGTGATGGCAGATAGCACATGTTGACACACTGTGTGCATCTTCAAAATTTGGCTTTTCTATAAAATGTAAAAGAATTTTAAAAATTTTTAGATTCAAAATACCACAAAAAAAGAAGGGATTTGGAGGTGTTTTAAACTCTCCCTAAAACATCAATGATGTTCTTCATTTTGTTTTTAACATCATTGATGTTTTTCTGGATGTTTTCCAAGTCCCTATTACACCCCATGATCTCCCCGATCAGGATCTGTGCACTTTCACTGGTGAAATGACCTGGATCCACAACATCACGATCACCTAAAAATATAGAAACAAAAACACCATGTACTATAAATATGCCGGCATCCATCTCTTACCTGAGCCTGTGGTCGCAGATACTCACCTATTGTGGTGACTATTTTGATTACTTCTCCTTCCTCCTCCTGTTGGCTTTGGGGGATTTCACCTTCTTCATGAGGTGGGGGGTTTGTGGTCTCCTCGGATGAGTGGTGTCCTCCGAGTCTTTTCTCCCCTATGTAAAAAAAAAATAGGTATACTTAGCACACAGATATTTGATGGCAGAAATAGGAATATGAAATATTGCTTGGAAGTGGGGTACAATTGTCTGTTTGGCAGAGTTCCAAGATGAAGAAATATTTTTTTCTTTTGTCAAGCTTGAATACTTACCTATTTTGTACAAGCTTCACAGATGGAGACACCCCTATAGTATACACTGGAGCACCTGTGTGGGCCCCCTAATAAAAAGGGTGTTCTGGTGTCCCACACTAGTGCTCCTGCGTCCAGATGTGTAAACAGCTGCTGAGTGTCCTCTCCTTACACATAATCTAGTTTGCATTACATTCTAGTTACAAACCCATCTAGACTCCAAAATTATTTTAAGAGAAGTAGGTTAGCCAAAATGTATTCAAATGCATATGGCCAAAACAATGGTGTTTTCTATGCCGAACGAACAATGTTTTATATGAACGAACAATGTGCCTATGAACATGAAAGGTGCCATTTTAAACTGTACAACAGTAAAGAAAAGCACATTGAGCAGCACGAACGTAATAAAAATAAAGAATAGGAACACAGGACAATTACTTACTTTTTTGCAGCACTCTCCTGATTCATCTGTACTGATCGTGCTCCCTTAATTTGAGGTCTGACCATCGCTTCCTGAGCTGATCCTTGGATCGTCGTACACCAAAATTCTTCTGCAGACTCTTGACTACTTTCGCCATAATATTGGCCTTTCTGACATTGGGGTTGGGGTAAGGTCCATACTTCCCATCATATTCGGCCCTCTTCATTATGTCGACCATCTCCAACATCTCCCCAAGGGACATACTTGAGGCCTTAAATTGTCCCTAGTCCGGGATTGGGACGTTTCTGGCTCCAGGCTTTCCTCCTCCTCGTTGCTGTAATTAGCATGCACCTGCTGTGTCTCCGCCATGTGCTCTTCCCTGACTAGAAAGAATGCCAGGGGTGGGTGGAGTTTCACGCATGCGCAGTGTATATAAAGCGTAACACACATGCATAGTACGTACGATCTGTGAGCGGAGGAAGGAGTATCCGAGGCGCCGATTGTGATAACGAAGGTAAGATTTAAATTTGGACCTATACTGCTTCTAGATTGAGGCCTGTATTTAGACAAGTTTAGAAGACTTTAGGCTGACATTAGGGTTTGTCTGGTGTTGTGTCTTGCAGTGAAAATGGATCTAGTCAATGATCAGGACAATCTTCATAGATGTGTTCAGGGACCTGCCCTGTCTGTGGCAGGTAAACCACCCCGAATATAAGAACCAAACAAAGAGGAAGGCAGCGCTGGATAATTTGCTGCAATTTGTGAAGCCGGTGATCCCCATGGCAGACATCACCTATTTGAAGATCCTATTGGTGGCATGAGGAGCACTTATCTAAGGAAGCACAAGAAGGTCCAGGATTCCCAGAGATCAGGAGTGCAGATGACATTTATGTCCCCAGGCTGTGGTACTATGACAGGCTGCATTTTCTGTCAGGTCAGACTGACCCCAGGCCATCACTCTCCAGTCTTCCTTCCACACTTCCTTCCACCTCAGCTGAGGCTTCTGATGCTCAACCTGGGCCTTAAAGGCAGCAACATGTGGAAGAGCCCAGCTTGAGCCAGGTATAGCATTCTTCTAAATATTTCTGGTAGTCCAATCAATAATGTTAAATAGATGTTAGTTTGGAGGACTAATTTATGATTGTGATGAAGCAAAAACTAAAAACATGTCCCTTTTTCATACACAGGGAAGTCTCAGCCAGGAAGTGGCGGGGCCAAGCAGGCTGCCCGATACCCAGGTCCGTACCCTCCGCCTTCGAAGACAAAGTGTCAGGAAGAGGAGTAACCTGGAGGAGGCTGAGATAGGCCTATTTTGGAAGGCTACTGAGGCCCTCAGAGCACCCCACAGTGTGGAAGAGGATTTTGCAGAGCTAACTGCCTGCAAAATGATGCAGATGGAGGAGGGCCAATGACTCTTATGTGAGTTTGTAATTTTGGAAGCTCTAAATAAGGGGTTGAGGGGCCAACTCACATGTGAAACCCACATTTGTCAGATCACCCATGGTCCTCCTCCTCCTCCAGGTCCTCCTCCACCTCCTCCAGGTCCTCCTCCTCCTCCTCCAGGTCCTACTCCTCCTCCTTCTCCAGGTCCTACTCCTCCTCCTGCCACACCTCCAACACCAGAGCCACAGCGTGGAAGGAATCATCTAAGGAAGACAAGAGAGTGATGACCCTGGGTTCAGTCTGGTCTGGCAAAAGATGCAGGCTCTTGTATGACCACAGCCTGGGGACAATACATGTCATCTGCTGCTGGTCGTGATTCTCTTGGACTTCTGGACCAGACTGCACTCCCTTAGATATGGACTCCTCAGGCCACCAATTTTGCTGTAAAATAATTGATGTCTGCCCTAGGGGTAAAAGGCTTCGCCAATTTCTGATATTTCCCCAGCGTTGTCTTCCTCTTTGTTTGGTTATGAGCCCTTAATAAAGGATTTTTTGTTTCAATTATACTCGCCTATATGTGTTTTCCTTCAAAAAGGATAGTTTGTTTGTGAGGAGGCAGGTAAATTTCAAAAATACAATGTAAAATTAACAAGAGACACCAACACCAAGCAATCTCCTTAAGATTAAATAATATAAGATAATAATGGTGTTGTCGCAACTTGACACACAAAACACACCCAAAAATATTCTGGAGTAAAAAAAAAAAAAATCAGCCTTGAAAAAAATACAAACCAAAAAAAAACATATATCTTTTTTGTCAGATGTGACAAATCAAAATATATTGATAAAGAAAAGAAGTTTGTGAGAAGTCTGTATGAATATGAGCAGCAAAACAACTTCATTCTTCTAGCATTATAAAGAAGAAGAGAGTGCGCTGCATTAAACAATTTTAAACATTGCAGCCTGACGAAAGTGCTATATCCATTCCAAATGCTAATTTTACCAGACCGAGCTGTTCCGCCTCGGAATTTCTTCTGAGCATGCGTGGCACTTTTTGCGTCGGAATTGGCCACAAACTGTCGGAATTAACGCGATCGGATTTTGTTGTCGGAAAATTTTATAGCCTTCTCTCAAACTTTGTGTGTCGGAAAATCCGATGGAAAAAGTCCGATGGAGCCCACACACGGTTGGAATTTCCGACAACACGCTCCGATCGCACATTTTCCATTGGAAAATCCGATCATGTGTACAGGGCATAAGTCTGGATGTGCAAAAAGCATTTGATTGCCTAAGCTGGCCCTACATGTTTTCCACACTTTTGCAATTTGGGTTTGAGGGACCTTTTTTTAGGGCTATACAGGCACTGTATAATCACACATCTCCACAGGTACCGATGGTATCATTACTATCACCCTGTTTCCCCATGTAAAACGGCACCAGGCAAGGATGCCCTTCGTCTCCCCTTCTTTTTATTCTGTGCTTGGAGCCTCTGGCAGAGGCAATAAGGTGTCATCTGGATATTAAGGGGTACTAATGAGACAGAGGGAGTACAAATTATCCCTATTTGCAGATGAAATTCTCCTCATGCTAACTAATCCCATTATCTCACTCCCCTCCTTACACGCTCTTCTTCAGAAATTTGGATCCATTTCTGGCTATAAAATAAATACTGCTAAAACTGAAGCACTTCCCACATACATACCTTCAGATACCTTAATACAACTTAAACGTTTATACCCCTATAAATGGTGCTCTGAAGCTTTAACATATTTGGGCATTAAGCTTACTTCCTCATACTCTAGTCTATACTCCACTAATTTTCCTCCGCTGTTTCAAGATATATGCCAATTTCTTCACCAATGGGCTACGTATCCTATTACTATGCTTGGTAGAATCAACGTTCTAAAGATGTCTATATTGCCAAGGTTACTATACCTCTTTGAAACCTTACCGGTAGCAATACCTATCAGTCAGCTTAAAGCCCTCCACAGGGGTTTTTTAAAATTTATATGGAACAATGGGTCACATCGGATAGCAAGCTCAGTGGTATTCTCTCTAAAAACGCAAGGGGGTTTAGGTGCACCTGACATCATAAAGTATTATTATGCATCTCACCTTTGGACGGTAGTCTCCTGGTCCTCTCAGGTGGCTCCAAACCAGTGGTCAGAGATCGAAAGGGGTGCCATATACCCAGTACATCCCTGCTCGCTGATATGGTCTCGCTCCCTGTTAAACAATCCCCTAATCCTAACCTCTCACCTCGGTGTTGGAGATGTGGAAAGGAGATAGGTTCACATTTTCATATTTTCTGGACCTGCCCATTCATACAGGCGTTTTGGTTAGAGGTTATGCAAACTATTCAAAATGTAACAGACATTACACTCCCCCTAGATCCTATTCATTATCTACTTGGGCTCCCCTTTCTGGGTATCTGTAAACCAATTAGACGACTGACATCCTATGTACTTCTAGCTGCTAAAAGAGCTATACCGCTATGCTGGTTATCCACCACCCCACCCTCCCATCTACAATTTTTACAACTTGTAGTGGAAGTCAGAAGGATGGAATACCTTAAAGCTACAGTGCATGACACGGTCTCTCAGTTTAATGAAATTTGGGAGCCCTGGGACCAATCCAAATATGGGGATCATGTCAACTAAATATTCTTTTAGTGAATTGAGTATGTTATTCTTAGTTGGCCCTTCTCCGTTCCTTTTCTGTTGCTTTTGAATAGATCCCTACATTGTGAGATATATGTACCTATATACACTGTGTAACCTATGCTATTGCCCTTGTATACCTGTTAATGTTCTTCACATGTATTATGCAGAAAGAGAAATTTTGTGGATATATGTTTCTAAGCTGTGAACATTCATGTACCTCTTTAGTGCTACTTGTTTCACATCCTGTGATGTACCAGTTGTATTTTTGTTGTCTATTGCAATATTAATAATAAAAAAACTACAATTAAAAAAAAAGTTCATTGATAAAAATGGCATAGGACTTCCGGTTCCGGCACCATATGAGGAGGAGGTAGCGAGCTCCAGCTCCCGCAGCGCTCCTCACTAATCTGCCTCTCAAGCCGGCTATTGCTCCGAGGAGACCCCCCATCACAGTGCGGACATACAGCGGGCTCCCATGGATCGCTTTGTGGAGCGATCGTACGCTCGGGCGGTCACATCCATGATCCCCACCTGAGGAGATACAGCGGTGGACACAGCCAAGATGGCGGCCGCCCCAGGCATGGCGGAGCAGGCACACACGCAGCCACAGCCACAACCACAGCTCCCCTCAGCTCCTGTCATCTAAGGTACAGACCCTACCTCCCCTGCTGGAATTGCACAGGCTGTAGTCACGCTGCTGGGCCCCACTCTCACAGCTACAGTGGATGCAGCAGTCCATAGAGGGTTAGAGCAGTTACATATTGACCTACAAGCACAGGCACAGAGAATCAATCAGGTAGAGGATAGGATTTCCTCCCTGGAAGATGAGCTCACAGCCTCATCTGCAGCAGTAGCACGTCTCACAGCTACTAATAGGGACATATGGGACAAACTCGATGATTTGGAAAATCGTTCGAGAAGAAACAATTTACGCATCATTGGTCTGCCTGAATCAGTTTCCACACCACAGTTAACCAATATATGCGCAAAATTATCCCAGAACAACTGGGCCTTAGCATTCCCTGCACTATTGAACGCGCGCACCGCATAGGTCAATTCTCAGAATCACGTGCCAAACCCCGCCACGTTATTGTAAAGTACCTCAACTACGCAGACAAGAATGCCATAATGCAAAAGTTTCGTCGCTCACGGTCTTTAATGGTTGATGGCGCAAAACTCCTACTTTTTGCAGATTATTCCATAGAGGTAATGAAGCAGCGTAAAGCGTTTTCACCGATCTGCTCCACCCTTCATCATAACCAAATCCGGTTCTCCTTAGCCTATCCGGCTGTCCTCCGCATCCAAACACATGAAGGAGAACACCTCACGTTTCATACCCCTGAGGAGGCGGAACACTTTCTCGCCACCTGAGGCACAGAAATGGAGCATAGCAACATTGAAGAGAATTCACCATCATCATCACCGTCGACAGCGAAGGTACCACCTAAACAGCAACGCAGCCCCACAAAACCTCCAAGCGCAACCTCCCCCTACAAGCGCAGTCGCTTTACTAACCAAGACGACCGCTCTGCAAATCGATGAAGGACTCCAGGAACTTTATCTAACCATCTACACTTCCTCGGATGGGTAATATTACCCCCCAATGTCTCTAACCTGTTTTCTTCCTATTTTTTATGTTAGCCTGTTTTAGGTGTAATGTCTTACACGGTTGCTATTATTTGTTAGCTAAAGGTCCTGTTATTATGCCTCCAAGCCTGGTTTACCACTACCCACCGCCCACATACTCTGTTTACCCAAAAGGTTAACATAATAACTCAGGCGATCTCCATGGCTATAAACCCCTAACGGGGCAGACCATTTGATTAAGCCACCCCCTTATTTTTGTACTTTATTATCTTAGCTGAGCCCTTTATTTGACACAGATACAACCAGCACTTTCCCTAACCCCATACCCTGATCTTACCCCTCCCTCCCCTCTCTCCCCCCTTTTCCCTCATCTCTTCCTCCCTTATCCCACTCCTCCTAGCCAAAATCATGCTCATATGTAAGGAGCTGGCGGGTCGCTGAGAGGCATTATGGGTAGTTGTATCCCATGTGGAAAAAAGTGAAGTACACTGTTTGTAGTTTGTTACGCTATAACCGTAATCCTGCTTTGTTACAGCTTAATACCTATTGCTTAATACATTTGCAATTCATATTTGCCTTATTATTACCTTTTCTCCTATGTGACCTACAATTTTTGGGTGATTCCCGTATGGCTGACACTGTACATGTCAGGAGGCTCCCTGATCAGCCTTCCATTTATCGCAACTATCATATCCAACCATGTCTTTTTCTGCCGACGGGAGTCACCTGAAATTTATATCATGGAATGTTAAGGGGCTCCGATCCCCAAATAAACGTATGTCCATTCTTAGACATCTACGGCGTCTTCGGGCAGATGTGGCCCTATTACAGGAGACACATCTCTCCGCAGACGATTTAACACGCCTTCAAAAAATGTGGGTAGGTTCTGTATACGGGTCCCCTGCAATAGGCTGCAAGGCTGGTGTAGCTATTTTAATTCATAAAAACCTACGACACTCTGTCAGAGAAGTGAGGGCTGACGCCTTAAGCCGCAAACTGACCTTACATATGACCATAGGTGACAAAGCCGTAGCTATCACTAATATCTATGCTCCCAACTCTCCAGACACTTCATTCTTTCAGGACATGGTTCAATGGATTCTCACGGCCCTTGAGGTATTGCATTTAGTGGGCGGGGACTTTAACTCTGCCATGTCCACACTGGCAGACCGCACTTATCTCCCTAAGCAAAAGACAAGGCCCAGTCCCTCCCATACACCAGACTCGACTCCCTTAGCACACTCTATTGAATCTATGCATTTTGTAGACATCTGGCGCCTGACACATCCAACTGACAGAGAATATACTTTCTTCTCGCCCCCACATAATACCTTCTCTTGTATAGACTACTTCTTTGTCTCCCCGGCCCTAGTATCTGTAGTAAAAACACCCCAGACATTTACGATGCCAGAATCTCAGACCACAGCCCCATCGCAGTCCATATGACACAACTCACACCCTCAACTCCTTCCCCTATCTGGCGTTTCCCTTCATATCTGGCGGATAATGAAGCTTTCCGACAAGTCTTGCACCAAACATGGGAAGAATATATTTCCACAAATGGAGCACATATCTCTGACCCAAACCTCTTCTGGGAAGCAGGTAAAGCTTTCCTACGGGGTAAAATCATCTCGTACACCGTACAATTTAAAAAATACACCCGACAACAGTATATGCAAGCAAGCGAATCCCTACGCCTAGCTCATGACAAGCTAACACTAGACCGCACCTTAGCTAATATACAAGAATGGAAGCGGGCCAAGTGTGCCTTTGATCTCTGGGCAGAACAGCACGAAGCTGCTAAAACCTCGTACTCTACTCTTCACTTTCACAAATTTGGCAACAAGGCAGGCAGAATGCTAGCCAGACTATGTTCAGGACCAAGACGTCCTACACATATCCCAACCCTGAGAAATGCATCCGGCTTGCTAGTTACCTCACCTACCGAAGTCAGCAAACTACTTGCAGATTATTATACTGATCTGTACCGAGCAGACCCAACGGATCAACCTGCCGTAGAAGCTCTGCTTGACACGATACGCCTGCCCAGGCTTCAAACGTCACACTTGGAGGCACTTAATGTGCCTATTACCTTAGAAGACATGCAACACACGATCAAATCTATGGCCTCTGCTAAGGCTCCGGGTCCCGACGGGTACACTGCGGAATTCTTCAAATTAACGGCCGACTTCATCCCCAACACACTGAAGCATGTATATGCAGCCATGTGGGACGGAGGTCCTTACCTCCCCACAGGGACACAAGCTCATATTAAATTAATCTCCAAGAAAGGAAAGGACCCCTTTCCCAATTGTTTGGGAATTGGAGGCTTGGGGTGCCCTTCCCCTCTCGCTTTTTGGGAGAGCTCATCTTTTTAAAATGGTATCATTTGCACTCCTACTGTATCCCATGCAAACCATACCTCTACCACTGAGGCATTCAGACGTGCAGAAACTTCAGAAGGCTGTGACAGCTTTCCTATGGTCTGGCAAAAAACCGCACATCGCGCTTCAAAAACTATGTCTCCCGAAGAGCGAGGGTGGGGCGGGGCTCCCCAACATTCGTTTTTATAATTTAGCCTGCTTACCTGGACAGGGTCTATACTGGTTAACAGGAGGGTCCAAATACTCCAACTTTGCCCTAGAGGACTCTATGGCTTCTCCATACGACCTTGCAGGCATCCTCCACTCCAATCCTAACATCCTGCCGCACCACCTCAAAACCAGCATATTCTTCAGGGACACTGTCATCGCCTGGAGGGAGGTCAGAAAATTACTTGGTCTGCCCTCTAACATCTCGAAACATCTCAAAATACAAGGCAACCCCATATTCTTACCTTCCACTCTACGTAAAGCTTATACCCAATGGCAATCCAAAGGACTCATGAAGATAACCTCGTTATACCAAAACAATACAAGCAAGCTCAAACCATACCAAAATCTGATGCGGGAATTCTCCCTGCCACCAACTCACAGCTTCTTCCATTACCAACTCACGAATTATCTGAGATCCTGCTATGGTCCCGAGACTGATCCTTTTAAACCATCCTTTATTGATAACCTCCTGCAAAGCAAAGATTACTCTATCTCCAACATCTATTCTCACCTCATTCAGCACCAGTCACGGAAGTACCGCCTCACGCCTTTCCAAAAATGGTCTCATATACTAGGAGATGAGGACCTACCCGACAAAATCCTTGAGGGATATAGGCTCACCCGGAAACTTACAATCTCTGAAACATGGCGTGAAACTCAATTCAAGATTATCCACAGAGCATACTTCCCATTCCGTTTCAAAGAGGACCCGTCTCAAGCTCTATGTCCATGGTGTTTACTGCCACGTCCTACGCTGCTCCAAAGGCTTTGGGAGTGCTCTGCTATTAACAGCTACTGGAACGATGTGATAGCCTACATTATAAAAATCTGCAATATCAAATTACATAGTGACTGCCTACTATGTCTGTTTAGCATCACACCTCCAGCATCCTCCTCGTCCGCATTGGACTTTTCAAACATACCGCACTGGGCCCATATCTGCCTTCTTGTAGCCCGCAGGACTATTATGTCCCACTGGATAACGACATCGCCGCCCAGTCTGCCTGCGGTTATAAAAGCCTTGACTTCATTATTCTATCTAGAAAGATTGGACCTCATCAAATTGAATCTCAGCTTTACCCCACGATTTTTTAAACGCTGGAGAAGATTTCTGGAAGCCACATTTCCTCAACAGACCATCCAAGACATAATGCACCCATTTAGATATACAGAATGGTACCTGACGAGAGACATCACTAACTCACTCGGCAAACTTAAAATTCCTCCGGCCTCTGGTCCTTCTTCATTTAAACCACCGTAAGCGGCCTACAATCACTTGAAGCTCCTTGGCATCCATCAACTTCAGCTATTACACTCTGGGACTATATTCACCCAAATAAAATGCATTAACTAGACCATATTGTAGGTTATCTAGCTAGATATGCTCATAAGTCGCCTCCATTCCCTAAAGGTACGAAAATGTAGGATGAACCTTTTTGGCAACTTCTTGCCCAATGTTAGTGACAAGCTGGCAAATGTGAATTGCTTACCCCCCTCCCCCTCCCCTCTTCCCTCCCTTTCCCCAGTGCTCCTTATAAATATGTTTATGTTTAGATAGAACGTGCATTCTGTATAAAGAATAATTGTGTATATTCATGCCTTACAATTGTTCTGTACAATGTCTTCTATGAATATATTTTGAAAAAATCAATAAATATTTTTCAAAAAAAAAAATGGCATAGGATTTCCCCACAGGGGAACCCTGAACCAAAATAAAAAAAATGGCGTGGGGGTCCCCCTAAATTCCATACCAGACCCTTCAGGTCTGGTATGGATATTAAGGGGAACCCGCGCCAAAATAAAAAAAAATGGCGTGGGGGCCCCCCTCAAAATCCATACCAGACCCTTCAGGTCTGGTATGGATTTTAAGGGTAACCCTGCGCCAAAATTTTTTTAAAAATGCCGTGGGGTCCCCCCAAAAATCCATACCAGACCCTTATCCGAGCACGCAACCTGGCAGGCCGCAGGAAAAGAGGGGGGGTGAGAGAGCCCCCCCTCCTGAACCGTACCAGGCCACATGCCCTCAACATTGGGAGGGTGCTTTGGGGTAAGCGGCCCCCCAAAGCACCTTGTCCCCATGTTGATGAGGACAAGGGCCTCAATCCCAAAACCCTTGGCCGGTGGTTGTGTGGGTCTGCGGGCGGGGGGCTTATCAGAATCTGGAAGCCCCCTTTAACAAGGGGACCCCCAGATCCCACCCCCCATGTGAAATGGTAATGGGATACAAAAGTACTCCTACCATTTCACAAAAAAAGTGTCAAAAATGTTAAAAATGACAAGAGACAGTTTTTGACAATTCCTTTATTTAAAGTCTTCTTCTTTCCATCTTCTTCGGGTCTTCTTCCTTCCTTCCTTCTTCCTTCGGTTTCTTTCTCCATCTTCTTCTTCCTCTGGTTCTTCCTCCGATCCTCTGCTTCTTGCTCCGGTGTTCTCGTCCGGCATCTTCCTCCGCGGCGTCTTCTTCCCCGCTTCATTCTTGGGCCGTTCCGCATCCATGGGAGGCTCCCGCTGTGTGACGCTTCTCTTCTTCTGACACTTCCTAAATAACGGAGGGCGGGGCCACCCTCTGACGCACTGGGACTTGACGGGGACTTCCCTATGGGTTTCCCTGTGACGCCAGAGGGGGCAGGGTCACCCGGTTACGTAACGAAGAAGAAGATGGAAGGAATTGTCAAAAACTGTCTCTTGTCATTTTTAACATTTTTGACACTTTTTTGTGAAATGGTAGGGGTACTTTTTTACCCCATTAACATTTCACATGGGGGGCTGGGATCTGGAGGTCCCCTTGTTAAAGGGGGCTTCCAGATTCTGATAAGCCCCTCACCCACACACCCCCACACCCCCATTAACATGGGGACAAGGTGCTTTGGGGGGCCGCTACCCCAAAGCACCCTCCCAATGTTGAGGGCATGTGGCCTGGTACGGTTCAGGAGGGAGGGGGGCTGCTCTCTCATCCCCCCTCTTTTCCTGCGGCCTGCCAGGTTGCGTGTTCGGATAAGGGTCTGGTATGGATTTTTGGGGGCACCCCACGCCATATTTTTTAAAAAATTTTGGTGCTGGATTCCCCTTAAAATCCATACCAGACCTGAAGGGTCTGGTATGGATTTTGAGGGGGACCCCCATGCCATTTAAAAAAAAAATTTGGTTTGGGGTTTCCCTGTGGGGAAATCCCATGCCGTTTTTATCAATGAACTTTTATGTGTATTGTCAGACTGAAAATTCATTATAGCAGCGAGTAGTTTTAAATTACTTTTTTTCCTTTGAAATGTCATTTTGCTGTCAGACTGTTCTAAACACGGGAAACATGCGCCCTTTTACAGGCATACTATAGACACCCCCCAGGTACAACATTTAAAGGAATATTACACTTTTATTGTTTCACTTTAAGCATTATTAAAATCACTGCTCCTGAAAAAATGGCCTTTTTTAAAACTTTTTTTGCATTGATACATGTCCCCTGGGGCAGGACCCAGGTCCCCAAACACTTTTTATGACAATACCATGCATATAAGCCTTTAAAATTAGCACTTTTGATTTCTCCCATAGACTTTTAAAGGGTGTCCCGCGGCTTTTGAATTTGCCGCAAACACCCCAAATTGTTCACTGTTCGGCGAACTGGTGAACAGCCGATGTTCGAGTCGAACATGAGTTTGACTTGAACTCGAAGCTCATCCCTAGTGTTGTACATAGGCGTGTTCTTGACAATTTGAATTTCCGACAACATTTGTGCGACCGTGTGTATGCAAGACAAGTTTTAGCCAACATCCGTCGGAAATAAATCCCAGAATTTCATTGTCAGAATGTCCAATCACGTGTACGCGGTATAACTTGTCTCTTACCACTTTTCTAAATGTATTTAATTTAAATTGTTTGTAATGCTTAAATACAATTACCCCTTTTAGCAATATATATATATATATATATATATATATATATATATATATATATATATATATATGCAGAATATTTATTAAAACAGTGTACCAAATAAAAGCCTTACATATCCGTAAAAAAATAAAAATAGTAATTGAGCTCTGAGCTCTAACTACAAAAGAGTGAAATATTTGTTCAATACATATATGAGAATTGAATACTAGTTAATGAGTATGTTGTCTCTAAAGCAAAACTGCCTTTATTTATTATCATGACTTGGAATGAGACAACACCACATTCAAGTAGTCATTTGCGCTGAAACTCAAATCATTTTATAGTATTAAGAAAACTTTTCTTTTGGGTGTAGAATAATAGGTTGAGTTTGGCACCCTTGAATTGTGTTCGTGTATAATTCTCAAGTATCTTAAAAAACTTGGAAAGCTAGTGAGTGGAATTAGTAATTACTTTTACATACCTGAACATTTTTTTTAACAAGTAATGTACTTTTACATAAGTTTAACCTGCAGGTCATAAGTATAAAAGAGCAGTCTATCAGGTCTAAATGATGCAATGGTAAGATTGTTGGTTCTAGTGTAACCTGCAGTGAAAAGGGTGGAATCAAGAGGACTTTCCCATTCAGAATCAGTAGCATAGATACAACATTTTTTTTTCCAAAATTAACAATTATTGTTCATACAAGTTGAAATACACAATATCGGTACATAAGAAGAATGTTGAGGGAGTAGGTCAACATGTTGATACAGCGTATGAGGTACAGCTGTCAAATATGCTCCAAAAGCAATGTACATTTATGTAAAGCAAGTTTAAGTAAGAAGAAATCATGAACATATAACCAATAATCAAAACTCAGCAGGGGCATTGAGCGCTTTATTTAACTAAGTGGATGAGTCATCATCACGGATTCCTTGTTTGGTCCGTGTATTGTCTGTATCTCAACACCTTGACATGTTCTAAGGAGCCTATTAAAATCTCTGTGAAATTCTAAATCTCGCAAGGCGGTTCCGCATTGTCCATGTATTTTGGGATCATAGGCCAATGGAAAGTATGGTGGCGGTAGCTTGAGTGTGTGGTTGCTAGAGAGTCAAAAATGGGAGACATTTATTTGGGGCTGTAGTAGGACTGTGTGAGGGTGTCAATGGTTATTTGCCTACTTTCACTTGACGTCTCAATAGCTGTCAGGTTTGCGGTCTACGGGCCACTAGCAAACCATGAGAAGGGGTTATCTAGCAGGCAAAATTCTTAAGCAGGTTGAGACGTGAAGATTGTTAGTTTGGGATTAAGTGGGGACGGGGAGAGGTTTTGGAGTGGGAGGAGGTATTATGATTTCTAGGAGTGCATAACAACCCTGCAGCTATCACAGGAAACCCACTAGCGATAATTTAACTTCAGATGAGAGACATGCATTTAAACAACTGATGGCAGACGACAGTATTGTCATCAGAAATGCAGACAAGGGTGGGATGGTTGTTGTATTAGATTCAGATATGTATAAAATGGAAGCTTTACGTCAATTGTCTGATACACGCACCTATTTACCACTCAGTTCGAGTCTCACTATCCCTTTTAAACAAGAATTATCTACCTTACTTGACAGGGCAGTGCAGGTAGGCCTTTCTTCTCAGAGGGATAAAGAATCATTCATCCCATTTACACATTGCTAGCCATATCTAATTATTTTTGTTTTAATTTGGTTTACCTTTTTTTTTTTTTTTTTTTTTTTTAGTTTCATATTTATGGCTTTAGTTCCACTCAATGAATATCAATATTGATCTTTATCCTTCTAATCCAAACATGGTTATACCTAAGGATGGACTTAAATTGTTCTCCAATATTTAACAACATTTTTTGTTTTTATAACTACCATCCCATTCCTTTTCCTTCTTTCTTCTCTTTGCTGAATTGTTATTTGAAGTGCCGTAATTTTTGAATTTTTGAATTTTGAATTTTTCTCCATAAGGTTCCCCTTTGTTCACTGGCAGCTCGCATATATATTTCGTTGTAGTTATATCCATATTTTTACAACTAAAACTAGCTGCTTAATACGAATGATTAAACATATATTTTTATTTCAAACTCTTTTTATTAAATTTTTTTTTCAGTTTACAAATATAGACAGTATTTCTTGTCATACAGTGATATATATTCTTTCAGGATTCCTTATATGATAGAGACAAAGTATAGCAAGATAAAGCTTATTCTATTGTGATGAGCTTAAACAGTGAGATATCTATGTATATAAAGCAAAGGAAATTCAGGATGACTTCCCTCAGCTCCGGTCACCCCAGTTGGGTTCAGACTGTGTCCGGAGGAGAGGGTTGGCACCCCCTAGATTGCATACTATCTGGTCATTTCTTTTTGTGGCATATGTAAGCAATGATTACCAATATCACAATTTTAGTTAGATATCTCTGGAGTAACATGGATTGAAATAGATAATAGGGGGGAGGGGAGATAAAATAAAGTATAGAAGGGGGGGAAAGAACGGAGGTTGGAAGGGCCTACGGGTGGTAAGGGAGGGGAGGGGAGGGGAGAATGATGTGTTCTGGATCCTCTCCGGCGTCTGTCCCGAAGTTTGATAGTGTATTTTGAAGAATAATTGTTTGGGTGATGTTCATTTAATAAAGGTTAATATTTTGGATAATAGCAGAGCTATTTTGGGTGATTGAATCGAAAAGTGAGGCCATTGAGCATTTATGGAGGTGTGTGAGCCGTGTATATTATTTAGAGGGGTTATTTAGTGTACTATAATCGGAGGATGATTGGAAGTGGAGCCAGCAACTCCATTTTAGGGTGAATTTAGCAGGATTTTCCTGAGCTATATGAATTAGTTCTTCCATTTCTGATATTTTCCGGATTCTAGCGAACCATTCTCTTAGGGTGGGTGTGTTTGGAGAGTTCCAATGTATGGGGATGCATTGTTTCGCCGCGTTTATCATGTGCATTGCTAATGATTTGTGATATGTTTTATGTGGTAGCGGGGATATATGGAGTAGGAATTGGGCTGGGGACAGTTCAAGGTCATATGATGTGACTTGTGAAGTGATTCTATGTATCTCCTTCCAGAATGTTTGTATCAAGGGGCAAGACCACCATATATGTAGTAGTGTTCCCTCTTCTGTCTGACATCTCCAACATTTCGCTGATGTAGTAGGGTAAATTTTGTTTAGTATGGAAGGAGTACGGTACCACCGTGAGAAAATTTTGAATCTATTTTCTTGTGTGGTCACGTTTCTCGATCCTTTATGTATGTTGAGAAAAGCTTGTTCCCATTGTGTTTCTGAGGGTGAGATAGAGAGGTTTTTTTCCCATTTTTGACAGGCAATGTTCTGGTTAGCATGCATGTTTGTGAAGAGTAGATTATGAGTTATGGAAATTAAATGTGGTTGTGTACTTTTTTGGTTACATATTGTCTCAAAGGGGGTAAGTGGTCTTGAGCATGTAGCTTGTTTGTCTTTTGATTGTAGGAAATGAGCAATTAGTATGTATGTCCAAGGGGGGATGGGTAGGTTTTCTGTCTGGGTAGAGATTTGGGAGGCAGCGAGAATTTTCCCTTGATGGAAGAATTGATGTGCCTTTATGCTATCTTGTGGAAAGTTCTCGGATAGGAAACTTTTATGCATTCCAGGAGGAAAATCTGGATTGAATTTCACAGGGGTTAGTGGACCTGGTGTAGAGGATATATTTACTTGGGAGCAGACTTTCTTAAAACACTTAAGAGTAGGTCCTATTAAGGGGTGTGAAAATAGTGTCATAGGTATGTGTTGTGGATTTATCCAGGGTAAAGAGGCTAGCGGTAGTGGTGTAAGGGAAGCTTCCAAGGCGACCCAGTCTTTGTGGCTTGAATGAATATTTCAATCTACTATTCTAGTCAGATGGGTTGCATTGTAGTAGTTGAGAATATTCGGAAGACCTATGCCTCCTAGGTGCTTTGGTTTTGTGAGTTGTTTAAAGCTGATTCTAGGTTTCTGTGGTCCCCATAAGAATCTGGAGCTTGCTGATTGGTATGCTTTGAAGAACGTTTGAGGGATTAAGATGGGGATTGTTTGAAGTATGTAAAACAGCCTCGGTAGGGCATTCATTTTTAGTATCGCGGCTCTGCCAAACCACGAGAAAGATGGGTTGTTCCAGTTTTTAAAGTCTGCAATTAGCTTGTTCAAGATGGGTATATAATTTTTCATGTAAAAATCAGAAAGCTTGGAGGGAAGTTGTATTCCTAGGTAGGTTATCGATTCTTGTCTGCAATGAAAGGGGAAGTTTTTTTTGCATTGGTCTACTAACTGGTGTGAGAGGGAGATATTTAGTGCGAAGGATTTTGTAAAATTTATTTTTAGATTGGATAATTCTTGAAATTGTTTGAATTCAGACAATAAAACCGGTAAGGTGATCAGGGGCTGTGATAAAAACAGTAATATATCATCCGCAAAGGCGGCATATTTGTATTCCTTAATGGGAGTGTGTATGCCATGGATATCTGGATTTAATTTTAGTTTTCGGAGGAATGGTTCAAGGGTAAGAACAAAAAGAATAGGGGACAGGGGGCATCCCTGTCTTGTCCCATTAGGTATGTGGAAGGCATTCGACAGAGTGTTATTGACCCTTACTCTAGCTATAGGGTTCGAGTAGAGGGACAGGATCAGGCCCAAGAAGTAAGGGCCAATTTCTATGGCTTGTAGCACTGCTGTCATGTAGTCCCAAGCCACTCTGTCGAATGCCTTCTCTGCATCTAATGAAAGGAAAAATCCTCTCTGGTTGGTATGAGTGATGATATGATGTAGATTAATCGCTTTGATTGTGTTGTCTCTAGCTTCTCTACCTATGACAAAGCTTGCTTGATCTGTGGATACTAGGGATGGAAGAAGGGGAGTTAGTCTACTTGCTAATATTTTAGAAAATATTTTAACGTCTACATTTAGTAGTGAAATTGGTCTGTAATTTCCTGTATTTGTGGGATCTTTGCCTTCTTTGGGGATGACTGAGATATGGGCCTCTAGCATTTCTTTGGTGATTGGGTTAGAAGGAGAGAGTGTGTTAAACGCGTTAAGAAAGGGACCTTTAAGCGTCTCAATAAAAGTCTTATAATAGATTGCTGATATGCCATCTGGTCCTGGGCTCTTGCCTGTTTTCAACTGTTTAATTGCTTGTTCCCATTCTTCTGTGGAGATTGGGGATTCTAGGGATGTCGAAATTTCTTCTGACATTTTATCTGGGGAGAATTGCTCTAAGAAGGTTTTTATTTCGTTATGTCTGTTGGGCAGGTGTATAGATGAAGAATTTGTTGTGTTTAGGGAGTATAGAGAGGTGTAATAGTTTTCGAACTCTTTCGCTATGTCATGGTTTTTTGTGATTGCTGCTCCTGTTTGTGAGCAGAGTCGATGTACTGTATTGTTGGTTCTTTTTGTGCGGAGTGACTGAGCAAGCAAGCGGCTACATTTGTTTCCGAACTCGTAGAAGAGTTTTTGAGATAGTGCAAATTGTTTCTTAAGTTTATAACCCAGTTCTTCTTGTATTTGTGTGCGTGTTTCTATTAAGTCTAGGTGGGTGCTCTGAGCTAGGTTCTTTTTATGAGAAGCTTCTAGACGTTTAAGTTTGGAAAAGAGGTCAGACAGTGTCTTTTTCCTTTCCTTCTTTATTGCCGCTGTCATGGAGATCAGTTTCCCCCTAATTACACATTTATGTGCTGCCCATTGTGTCATTTTGGTGGTGTCTGGGGTGTCGTTTTCTTTGAAATAATTGGTTAGGCATGTGCGAATTTCTATTTTCTTTGTTTTGTCTGTTAGGATATATGGATCTAGTCTCCAAATGTGAGTATAGGTGGTCTTTTCCGGGAAGCTAAGAGTGAGTGAGATGGGATGATGGTCAGATAATGTCATTGGTTCAATGGAAGTAATTTTTAGAGTTGGTAGGTCTTGTTGTGTGAGAAAGAAGTAATCTAACCGGGAGTATTTATTATGGGGGGTAGAATAAAAGGTATAATCTTTTTCTTTTGGGTGGAGAGTGCGCCAGGTGTCGTGAAGTTGTAGCTCTTGGAGGCTCCTTCTAATTTGTTTGATCGCTTTGTAGGGCAAGTGGGATGTGCCTGATGAGGTGTCTAGTAGAGGGTCGAGAGGGACATTGAAGTCGCCCCCTAGGATCAGCATTCCTACTTGGAAAGTAGTTAGAAGGTGGGAAATTTTGCGGAAAAAAGGTATCTGGGCCGAGTTAGGGCTATAAATGTTCGCAAGCGTGATTGGGGTGTTTCTGAAGGTGCCTTTAAGAAAAATGTATCTGCCCTGGTCATCTATTAGGGAATCTGTTATTTTTATTGGGATATTTTTGGATAGAAGTATAGAGACCCCTTTGGATTTTGAGATCGAAGAGGTGGCGTGAAAACTATGTGGAAAAAAGTGATTAGAAAATGTAGGGATTGCGTTGCCACGGAAGTGGGTCTCTTGAAGGTATATTATGTCTGCCTTCATTGCTCTCATGGCCGTCAGCACTTGGGAGCGTTTCTCAGGTGTGTTGAGCCCTTTTGCGTTGAGTGATAGAAGTTTCAAAGATATGTCGGCTGTTTTGGTCTTTGGTGGTGTCATTATGATCGGAGTGGGTAATTGAGAGCTTCTTGGATTGTGGAGCCGGAGAGGATCCAGAAGAGAAGATGAGGGAGAAAGAGGGGAGAAAGAGGGGAGAAGAAAAAAAAAAAAAAGGGGGGGAGGGGGGAAGAAGATGAGGGAAGTAAGTGGGGTAGAGAGAGAGGGTGTGTGGGGGAATGAGTAGCCGGAAGTGGCGGTGTAAGAACACGTCCACTAAAAGTGTTAAGGGGGTGAACCGGCCGGTGTCAGCGGTCGCAACAGGGACCGCTGTGTGGAGAAGTGGTAGGAGTCGTTCAACTAATAAAACAAGGTGAACGTCTCCACGAGGTCAGTGAACTAGTAATTTTAGGTGCTTCCTGTTAATGATCAGGGGACCAATTGGAACTCGTAAATTAAAGAAGGTAATTACTCTTCATCTCTGGTCCTCTGAGTTGCTAGTAGATAATTATTTTATCCATGTATGGGACATGGTTAGGGTTTCGGGGGGGTTCGTAATGGGGAGGATCTGTCTGGGAAATATTGTAGTACATTCTGAACATGGGGAGGTAGGATAAGCATACCAAGACATAAATGCTCAAATCTGCCTTTTAAGCTAAATATTCAGATAAGTGTGCAAAAAAACAAAAGAATAAGACAAAAGAAAAGCATTTCAATCCTTTATGAGCACTGACCTAGATAGTATAACATTTTTGTGGGTTCAAGTCCACAGGATGTATCTTAAAGTGGTATCTGGTTTAAACATAAAACTATAACCATTATAACCTTTTAAATCATTGCAACTATGGAGTTACTAAAGAAGGTAATACTGCAGAAAGGGACCCTATGGTCCTTCTCAATATTGTCTGAGAGGGATGCGTAAAGGATTAGGCCCATCAGTTTGGGATATTTCCCCAGAGTAGTGATCACGCCTGTGTGTTATACATTGGAGCCTTCCTATAGGGAAGGTGTTAAGTGAGAAATTGTCACTACCATGAAGAGGCAGTGTTCTCTAAATTTGAGATGAAGTGGAACCGTTACCTTTCCGTAGCCCTCTCTGAGTTTACCCTACACGGATTTCATTGTATCCACTAGGTGTTACCGATGAAGTATTACCTGCTAAACGAAACAAGAAAAAAGAAAACGAGAAATAAATCCAAAAACAGTTATTCAAACTCTTTCTACCTTATACCTCTATTATGCTATCAACTTCTATTGGTGAGGTAGGTGAGGGTAAGGGATGCAAAGGAGGGAGTGGGAGAAAGGGATGTGGGAAGGGGAGGAGGGATTGGGGGAAGAAAGGGGGAAGGATAGGGGATAAGGGGATGAGGGTGATAGCGAGGTACATGCATAACTGGTTTTTAAAGACAGAAATAAGTTCAGTGACTACTCTCCGGTTGTCTTCTGGGGGCAGGGCATCTGTCCGAATTATCTGTATTTGTTTAGCTTAGGGCTTGGCGACTTGTCTCCTTGCAGATCATGTTGCTTGAGAAGGACTTGCATGATTGCAGTTCTGTGTGTTAGGTGAAATTGTGAAAAGCTTAAGGAACTGGTATTCTTTTCCTGGTTGTGAAAACATTTACTTATTATCCAGGGTATAATTTTACGTTGTGAGAGTGATAGTCAGTGACGTTTCGGTTGTTATCTCCCAGTGGTGTATGCTTGGAGGCAGTTCTTTATCAGGTGAGAGAGGATGAAAAAAGCAGTATAGTATACTAACGCGAACAGTAAGTCTCAGGTTAGTGAGGGGTATCCTTGGTGCCAGAATAATGTAGTATAGCGAATATGAACTTCTAGTATCTTCCTGGTTAGGTTAGACGTGCCTTACGGTGGACTGGTGAAGCAGTTGGGCTGCCATTTCTGGGTGTTTCTGAGGGTCTTGCATTGGTACGAGAATGGAAGTGGTGTGGGCGGCGGCGACCCAAGGTGAAATTGCCTGCTTCATCTATTCCTTCCATGGATGAGGCTCTATTCAGGGGAGGTAGGCGAAAGTCACTATACCAATCTGGGACATCTACAAATGGGATGTCCAGAGTACTGAAGAAGTGTTCTAGATCTTCTGGGACTCTGAGATTCGCAGTGCGACCTTGATGAGTCGCAGACAAACAGAATGGGAATTTCCAACGGTATAAGATTGACCTGGCTCTTAACGCTTCTAGTAGAGGCTTTAGTTCCCTTCTGCGTTGGAGTGTGATGTTAGAAAGATCCTGATATATTTTAATTTCCGTGCCCTGAAAAAGAATTTGGTTGCGTCCCCTGGCTTTACGGAGGATTTCATCCTTCAGGGGGAATTCAGAGAGACAGCACACTATGTCTCTGGGTGGGTCTGTGTCTCTTCCTCTTGGGCGCAATGCTCTGTGAATGCGTTCAAGTGAGACCTGAGTACCGGGGGGCCTTTCTAGGAGATTATTAAAAATGCCTGTGACTGTTTGTGAGAGAAGATTGGGGTCTATAGTTTCCGGGACACCCCTCACTCTCAGATTGCATTTTCTCCCCCTGTTGTCAAGGTCTTCCATGTGGCGATTAATCTCCCTGAGATGAATGGCATGTGATTCTGTGACCTGTTGTACTTGGCAGAGAGAGACATCATGGCGGGCCTGTGTGGATTCAATGTCATCCACTCTCAATGCTATGGCCTGCATATCAGCTTTCAGGTCTGAGATGGCTGCCTGCAGTGTGCATTTAATATCTGTGGCTACACTGCGTAGGTCGTCTATGGTAAGAGCAGGGGCGGTCAGTGAGGGACCTTGTGAAGTGTCTATTGCGGCCGCCATATGAGCTCCGGTGCGTTGTGGGCTGCAGCTGGGGGAACGGGAAGTGCGTGTGGAGGTGGATAGTGAGGCCTGCGCTCTTTCCCTAGGCCGTGAGCGAAAGATCTCGGAGATCTGAGCACTTAACTGAGTCCTTGGAGAGCGGGAACGGGTCACTGACATGCTCCTCGCTGTCCTCACCATGTCCCAGTAGCTTTGTGGAGGGGAAGGCGTTGTTTAGCTGTGAAACGCTAATGAAGAAGGACCTCGTGGAGCGGGAGCTCTTGTCTCACACGTCCATCTTGGATCGGCTCCAGGCCACGCCCCCCTAAACATATATTTTTAAGTTTTTGGAGAGCGTTTCAATATAGTTCTGCCAAGGGGCGCCTGGATTGACGTTTTTGCCTCATACGTCATTCCAGTACCCCACTTTCATTCGGTTAGGTTTTGAACCAATATATGCACATGGATACATATATCTTTGTTTAATCACACATCCATATGGATGAGTCCAAGCTTATGGTTCATCGCCATTCTAGAAACATAATATTAATCTTGTATATGATGTTTTTATATGGTTACAGGTACGTCTACTATATAACAAAAAAAATTCTTTATATATATTCTAAATATTTTCTGTACTTGTTTTTGAATGTTTGTCTGTGACATATTTGTGTTTTTTTTCTCAGATGATGGAATTGATGATTATGGACTATGTAGATCTAACAATCATGCTGTCTTGAGATCACGGCACCTGTTGTTGCATATTAAATTGCATATTAATTTTGCATGCATGTCTTGCACATATTCACTACATACATTTACCCTCAGTCCTCATCTTATTATACATATATATTTTTTGTTAGAATTGATTGCCCTGTGTCTATACATTTTTTTCACACATGATCAGTCTTTATTCAGATAACATATATACCACTGCCCATTTGTCACTACGCACATTCACATTTTGAAAAAAAAAAATTTCACCCTGGACAACCGGGCTATAAATTGTTTTATTTGTTCATATTATAACACATATCACCACACACATTTTTTCACATGTGCTCATTCATTATATGTATATTTCATACATTTATGGATATCACATTATTTTTATTTTTATCTCCAAATTGTTGTTTCTATGCCTACTTGCTATGGGGTTTTTTCATTTTAGATTTACTAACCAGCAGCAGGTGCGGAGATCTCATACGGCTGCTTCTCAGCTGTTTTGTATTTTCTCATCATTGCATGGTCACATGTTCTAATATTTTTAGTATATATATATGACTTTTCATTCCCATTTTAGCCAGCTATTAGGGATGAGCTGAACACCCCCCGGTTCGGTTCGCACCAGAACCTGCGAACGGACCGAAAATTTGCACGAACGTTAGAACCCCATTGACGTCTATGGGACTCGAACGTTCGAAATCAAAAGTGCTAATTTTAAAGGCTAATTTGCATGGTATTGTCCTAAAAAGGGTTTGGGGCCCCGGGTCCTGCCCCAGGGGATATGTATCAATGCAAAAAAACAGCCGTTTTTTCGGGAGCAATGATTTTCGTGATGCTTAAAGTAAAAAAAAAAAGTGAAATATTCCTTTAAATATCGTACCTGGGGTGTGTCTATAGTATGTCTGTAAAGTGGCGCGTGTTTCCCGTGTTTAGAACAGTCCCTGCACAAAATGTCATTTTGAAAGAAAAAAATTTCATTTAAAACTGCTTGCGGGTTTAATGTAATGTCGGGTCCTGGCAATATGGATGAAAATCAGTGAGACAAACGGCATGGGTACCCCCCAGTCCATTACCAGGTCCTTTGGGTCTTGTATGGATATTAAGGGGAACCCCGCACCCAAATTAAAATAAGGAAAGGTGTGGGGCCACCAGGCCCTATATACTCTGAACAGCAGTATACAGGCGGTGCAAACAAGACAGGGACTGTAGGTTTGTTGTTAGGTAGAATCTGTTTGTAATTTTGAACGGGTACATTTTTAACGTGTTTAGCTCCAGCCAAAAAATCTTTTTTAAGCTTTTTGGAAAACATAGGGAAGGGTTATCACCCCTGTGACATTTGTTTTGCTGTCTGTCCTCCTCTTCAGAAGATTTCACCTCACTTATTGTCCCAATGACAAATGTTTTTTGAAAATTTGGGATTTTTTGTGGAACAAGGATTGGAAAGCATCAGTGGAAAGGAGAAATGTTTTTCCCGTATTAACTCTTACGGGAGAGAATTTCCCTTCCTAGGGGTAGATTTCATCTCACTTCCTGTTGTCTCCTTCCGTTTGCAAGTAGGAGTCGTTTGTAAGTTAGATGTTTGAAAGTAGGGGCCTGCCCTATATACTCAGCAGAAATTTGGGCCTTAGGTGTTGTTGTGGCCACAACACTGTAAGCCCTCACAGGGCCCTGCTGTGAAATATTAGATCAAGAATTGTAATTACATGCCCCTGTTGAACAGGGGCAGAAAAATTGGGCCTTTGGTGGTGGTGGTGGTGCTGGTGTCACAACACTGTAAGTCCTCACTCGCTCTTGGTGGGTGCAGAAATGGGCCCTGCTGTGAAATATTAGATCAAGAATTGTAATTACATGCCCCTGTTGAACAGGGGCTGAAAAATTAGGCCTTAGGCACTGGTGCTGGTGCCACAACACTGCAACCCTTCACAGACACTCTAGTTGGAACACAGGAATGAGCCCTGCTGCAAAGTATTGCATCAAAAATTGTAATTACACGCCCCTGTTAAACAAGGGCTGAAAAATTGGGCCTTAGGCACTGGTGATGGTGCCACAACACTGCAACCCCTCACAGACACTCTAGTTGGAACGCAGAAATGAGCCCTGCTGCAAAGTATTGCATCAAAAATTGTAATTACACGCCACTGTTAAACAGGGGCTGAAAAATTGGGCCTGAGGCACTGGTGGTGGCGCCCAGAACCAAAAATGTTCTTACAAGCTATCAGCGTGATCATTGAGGAGGAAGAGGATATCTACTCAGGGATAGTCACTCAGCATCAGCATAGGCAGTCTTTGAAGGGATCTGAGATTTCAAAAAAAATTATTCGGTTACATCAGCATCAGGTGCTTGGGAGCTGGTGGTGATCCAAGACTGATTCATTTTTATGAAGGTCAGTCGATCGACCGAGTCGATGGACAGACGCACCCTGTGATCGGTTACAAAGCCTCCAGCAGCACTGAATGTGCGTTCCGAAAGAACGCTGGATGCAGGACAGGCCAGTAGCTCAATTGCATACTGTGCAAGCTCTGGCCAGTGATCCATCCTCAAGACCCAGTAACCCAGAGGATTTTCGGTTTGAAAGGTGTCCAAGTCAGATCTTGTCCTTAGGTATTCCTGCACCATGTAAAACAGACGCTGGCGATGGTTGCTGGAACCGATCATACCTTGGGGCTGCGGACCAAAAAATTGTCTGAACGCATCGGTCAGACGGCTACCTTCTCCACCGCTCCTTCTTTGACTGACCGAAGCCTCAGCAACACGTTGTCCAGAAACAGGAGTTTGTAACCTCCCAGTCTCTGGGAACGCGTTGCACAGACCTTTCTGCAAGGCCTCCCGAAGATGTTTCATCCTCTGTTCCCTCTGTGATGGCAAGATAAGGTCCGTGGATCAAGGAGGGTTGCCAGCCAATATTGGTCCTTCTCCTTGATACAACGAATATGAGGATCCTTACGCAGGCTTTGCAGGATCAGGGAGACCATGCAGCGTAGGTTTGCTGAGGCATTCGGTCCGGAGTCCTCTGGGTCACTAAGGATGACATGGTCCGCAGCCAGCTCCTCCCAGCCATGAATAAGTCCATGTGTTTCTTGGGACTGATCCCTTAAAGACTGCTACTGATGCTGAGTGCCGGGCTCCACCTCCATACTGACACAATCTTCCTCCTCCTTCTCTTCCTGTGTGATCGGCGGGCATGCAGGAACACTGTCTGGATAAAGGGGGCCTTGAGAGCTAAGGAAGTCCTACTCTTCCTGCCTCTGTTCTGCCTCAAGTGCCCTGTCCAATATTCCACGCAGGTGGACAAGGGGGACAGTGTCACTGATGCATGCACTGTCACTGCTCACCATCCTCGTGGCCTCCTCAAATGGTGACAGGACAGTGCATGCATCTCTGATCATGGCCCACTGGCGTGGGGAAAAAAAAAACAAGCTCCCCTGACCCTGTCCTGGTGCCATAGTCACACAGGTACTCATTGATGGCCCTCTGCTGCGTGTGCAGCCGCTGCAGCATGGCCAACGTTGAGTTCCACCTGGTGGGCATGTCACAGATTAGGCGGTTCTTGGGCAGGTTAAACTCCTTTTGGAGGTCCACCAGCCGAGCACTGGCATTATATGACGGGCGGAAATGCACACAGACTTTCCTGGCCTGCCTCAGGACATCCTGTAAGCCTGGGTACCTGCCCAAGAACCGCTGCACCACCAATTTTAAGGACGTGAGCCAAACAGGGCACATGGGTCATTTGTCCCTGTCGGAGGGCAGCAAACCACCATTCCTGCCTGAAGTTGGCGTGGCGTCAACCACCTCTGAACCTGCCCCTGCAAAACTGACAGAACCTCTGCCCCAGTGTGGCTTCTGTCCCTCAAGCACACAGCTCAAGCACCGCATGGCATCTTTTGGCCTGCGTACTTGCGTAGCCCCTTGAATGACTACGGAGCACCGCTAGTTCCGAGGACAAAGCACAGGAAGAGGCCATGAAGGAAGAAGAAGAGGAAGGGGTGGAGGAGAGAGGTGTGTCACAATCATTAGCATTTTGGAGGCGTGGTGGCGGAACAACCTCCAACACTACTGCACCTTGTCCGGCATCCTTCCCAGCTGCCAGCAGAGTCACCCAATGCGCCGTGAAACTTAGGTAACGTCCCTGTCCATGCCTGCTGGACCATGAGTCAGCGGTAATATGCACCTTACCGCTGACCGCCCTGTCCAGCAAGGCATGGACATTGCCTTCCACATGCCAGTAGAGAGCCGGAATCGCCTTCCATGAGAAAAAGTATTGTTTGGGTACCTGCCACTGAGGAATGGCACATTCAACAAACTCACGGAAGGGGGCAGAGTCTACCAACTGAAAAGGCAGCAGTTGAAGTGCTAGCAATTTTGCCAAGCTAGCATTTAACCGCTGGGCATGTGGATGGCTGGGAGCAAACTTCTTTCGGCGGTGCAGCAGCTGGGACAGGGAAATTTGCCTGGTACAATCTGACGTCGGTGTACCAAAAGCAGATTGCCCACAAGTGACACATCTAATTCTACACCTTCATTCCTCTCAGTGCAGGTCTCAGAGAGGACTGAAGGTATAGTGGGGTTGGAGATCTCAGCTGATGAGGAGCAAGGAGAGGTCCTCTTTGTTCTTTGGTGTGGGTCTTTTAGATACACTTGCCAATGAACTGCATGGCAGGTCAACATATGTCTGGTCAAGCATGTGGTACCCAAGCGGGAGATGTTTTGGCCACGCGAGATACGCTTGAGACATATGTTGCAAATAGCAGCGGTGCGATCTGATGCACTCATCTCAAAAAAGGCCCACACCAAAGAACTTTTTGAATAACGCGCAGAGACTGCAGCGCCCTGCACATGTGGAGCTTTGGGGTGTGATGCAGTCAATGTGCTGCCCTTAGGCTGGCCCCTTGAGGGCATCCTGCCTCGTTGGTGATGTGCCTCCTCCTCCTCCTCTCTCCTATCAGGCACCCACGTTGAATCAGTGACCTCATCATCCCCTCCCTCCTCATCACTGGAGCAAACCTGGCAGTATGCTGCAGCAGGGGGAGCATGACTGCCAGATTGCTGTCCTTCTTGGGCACCCCCTCTGTCCGTGCTCATGTTACTGCCTTCATTAAGCTCAGTATCATCATCAAAGCCTTCCAAACGCTGGGCATCCTCCTGGAGCATGTACCCAACACTGTGGTCAAACAGTTCGAGGGACTCCTCAGGAGGACATGGTGGGGCTAGGGAAGGAGTCACTGATGACATTGAGCCGAGGGAAGAGGCTGCTGCTTTGCCAGACAAAGTACCCTGGGCATGGGTGAGAGAGGATGAGGAGGATGAGGACGGCTTGGTCATCCACTTGACCAAGTCTTCCGCATGTTGCGGCTCAACACGGCCAGCTGCCGAAAAAAAGGCCAAGCGTGTCCCACGGCCACGTGCTGATGAGGATGCACCGTCTCCACGACCAGCACTAGACACAGAGCCTGCTTGCCCTCTCTTATTGGCTTGTGACTGTCTGCTTCTCCTTCTTGGCCTTCCAGACATACTAATGGCCTGTAGCTGCACTAAGCTGGGATATATAGATATATATATATATATATATATATATATATATATATATATATATATATATATATATATATTACATATGTACCGATATTGCAGCTAGCAAAATCAACTGCCTGCCTGTAGTATGAGAACACCACCAACCTTCTACAGGTAGCTTTAGCTGAACACTGTGCAGAGCTCGCAAAAAAATAACTTGTAGCTATTTTAGCTGCCTGCGGTAGTGATAGGATCAGGAAAACACCACCAACCTTCTACAGGTAGCTTTAGCTGAACAATGTGCAAAAAAATAACTTGTAGGTTTAGCTGAACACTGTGAGGAGGACGCACCACACTAACTTGTAGTTTTAGATGAACACTGTGAGCAGGACGCGCACCGCACTAACTTGTAGTTTTAGCTGAACACTGTGAGCAGGACGCACCCCACTAACTTGTAGTTTTATCTGAACACTGTGAGCAGGACGCACCGCACTAACTTGTATATTTAGCTGAACACTGTGAGCAGGACGCACTGCACTAACTTGTAGCTTTAGATGAACACTGTGCAGAGGTCTCACTACACTAACTTGTAGTTTTAGCTGAACACTGTGAGCAGGACGCACTGCACTAACTTGTAGCTTTAGATGAACACAGTGCAGAGGTCTCACTACACTAACTTGTGGTTTTAGCTGAACACTGTGAGCAGGACGCACTGCACTAACTTGTAGCTTTAGATGAACACTGTGCAGAGGTCTCACTACACTAACTTGTAGTTTTAGCTGAACACTGTGAGCAGGACGCACCCCACTAACTTGTAGTTTTAGCTGAACACTGTGAGCAGGACGCACTGCACTAACTTGTAGCTTTAGATGAACACTGTGCAGAGGTCTCACTACACTAACTTGTAGGTTTAGCTGAACACTGTGAGGTGGACGCACCACACCAACTTGTAGTTTTAGCTGAACACTGTTAGCAGGATGCAGCGCACTAACTTGTAGTTTTAGCTGAACACTGTGAGCAGGACGCACCGCACTTACTTGTAGTTTTAGCTGAACACTGTGAGCAGGACGCACCGCACTAACTTGTAGTTTTAGCTGAACACTGTGAGCAGGACGCACTGCACTAACTTGTAGCTTTAGATGAACACTGTGCAGAGGTCTCACTACACTAACTTGTAGGTTTAGCTGAACACTGCGAGGTGGACGCACCACACTAACTTGTAGTTTTAGCTGAACACTGTGAGCAGGATGCACCGCACTAACTTGTAGTTTTAGCTGAACACTGTGAGCAGGATGCACCACACTAACTTGTAGTTTTAGCTGAACACTGTGAGCAGGACGCACTGCACTAACTTGTAGCTTTAGATAAACACTGTGCAGAGGTCTCACTACACTAACTTGTAGTTTTAGCTGAACACTGTGAGCAGGACGCACTGCACTAACTTGTAGCTTTAGATGAACACTGTGCAGAGGTCTCACTACACTAACTTGTAGTTTTAGCTGAACACTGTGAGCAGGACGCACCCCACTAACTTGTAGTTTTAGCTGAACACTGTGAGCAGGACGCACTGCACTAACTTGTAGCTTTAGATGAACACTGTGCAGAGGTCTCACTACACTAACTTGTAGGTTTAGCTGAACACTGTGAGGTGGACGCACCACACTAACTTGTAGTTTTAGCTGAACACTGTGAGCAGGATGCACCGCACTAACTTGTAGTTTTAGCTGAACACTGTGAGCAGGACGCACCGTACTAACTTGTAGTTTTAGCTGAACACTGTGAGCAGGACGTACCGCACTAACTTGTAGTTTTAGCTGAACACTGTGAGCAGGACGCACTGCACTAACTTTTAGCTTTAGATGAACACTGTGCAGAGGTCTCACTACACTAACTTGTAGGTTTAGCTGAACACTGCGAGGTGGACGCACCACACTAACTTGTAGTTTTAGCTGAACACTGTGAGCAGGATGCACCGCACTAACTTGTAGTTTTAGCTGAACACTGTGAGCAGGATGCACCGCACTAACTTGTAGTTTTAGCTGAACACTGTGAGCAGGACGCACTGCACTAACTTGTAGCTTTAGATAAACACTGTGCAGAGGTCTCACTACACTAACTTGTAGTTTTAGCTGAACACTGTGAGCAGGACGCACTGCACTAACTTGTAGCTTTAGATGAACACTGTGCAGAGGTCTCACTACACTAACTTGTAGTTTTAGCTGAACACTGTGAGCAGGACGCACCCCACTAACTTGTAGTTTTAGCTGAACACTGTGATCAGGACGCACTGCACTATCTTGTAGCTTTAGATGAACACTGTGCAGAGGTCTCACTACACTAACTTGTAGGTTTAGCTGAACACTGTGAGGTGGACGCACCACACTAACTTGTAGTTTTAGCTGAACACTGTGAGCAGGATGCACCGCACTAACTTGTAGTTTTAGCTGAACACTGTGAGCAGGATGCACCGCACTAACTTGTAGTTTTAGCTGAACACTGTGAGCAGGATGCACCGCACTAACTTGTAGTTTTAGCTGAACACTGTGAGCAGGACGCACCCCACTAACTTGTAGTTTTAGCTGAACACTGTGAGCAGGACGCACTGCACTAACTTGTAGCTTTAGATGAACACTGTGCAGAGGTCTCACTACACTAACTTGTAGGTTTAGCTGAACACTGTGAGGTGGACGCACCACACTAACTTGTAGTTTTAGCTGAACACTGTGAGCAGGATGCACCGCACTAACTTGTAGTTTTAGCTGAACACTGTGAGCAGGATGCACCGCACTAACTTGTAGTTTTAGCTGAACACTGTGAGCAGGATGCACCGCACTAACTTGTAGTTTTAGCTGAACACTGTGAGCAGGACGCACTGCACTAACTTGTAGCTTTAGATAAACACTGTGCAGAGGTCTCACTACATTAACTTGTAGTTTTAGCTGAACACTGTGAGCAGGACGCACTGCACTAACTTGTAGCTTTAGATGAACACTGTGCAGAGGTCTCACTACACTAACTTGTAGTTTTAGCTGAACACTGTGAGCAGGACGCACCCCACTAACTTGTAGTTTTAGCTGAACACTGTGAGCAGGACGCACTGCACTAACTTGTAGCTTTAGATGAACACTGTGCAGAGGTCTCACTACACTAACTTGTAGGTTTAGCTGAACACTGTGAGGTGGACGCACCACACTAACTTGTAGTTTTAGCTGAACACTGTGAGCAGGATGCACCGCACTAACTTGTAGTTTTAGCTGAACACTGTGAGCAGGACGCACCGCACTAACTTGTAGTTTTAGCTGAACACTGTGAGCAGGACGCACTGCACTAACTTGTAGCTTTAGATGAACACTGTGCAGAGGTCTCACTACACTAACTTGTAGGTTTAGCTGAACACTGCGAGGTGGACGCACCACACTAACTTGTAGTTTTAGCTGAACACTGTGAGCAGGATGCACCGCACTAACTTGTAGTTTTAGCTGAACACTGTGAGCAGGACGCACTGCACTAACTTGTAGCTTTAGATAAACACTGTGCAGAGGTCTCACTACACTAACTTGTAGTTTTAGCTGAACACTGTGAGCAGGACGCACTGCACTAACTTGTAGCTTTAGATGAACACAGTGCAGAGGTCTCACTACACTAACTTGTAGTTTTAGCTGAACACTGTGAGCAGGACGCACTGCACTAACTTGTAGCTTTAGATGAACACTGTGCAGAGGTCTCACTACACTAACTTGTAGTTTTAGCTGAACACTGTGAGCAGGACGCACCCCACTAACTTGTAGTTTTAGCTGAACACTGTGAGCAGGACGCACCGCACTAACTTGTAGTTTTAGCTGAACACTGTGAGCAGGATGCACCCCACTAACTTGTAGTTTTAGCTGAACACTGTGAGCAGGACGCACCGCACTAACTTGTAGTTTTAGCTGAACACTGTGAGCAGGACGCACTGCACTAACTTGTAGCTTTAGATGAACACTATGCAGAGGTCTCACTACACTAACTTGTAGTTTTAGCTGAACACTGTGAGCAGGACGCACTGCACTAACTTGTAGCTTTAGATGAACACTGTGCAGAGGTCTCACTACACTAACTTGTAGTTTTAGCTGAACACTGTGAGCAGGACGCACCGCACTAACTTGTAGTTTTAGCTGAACACTGTGAGCAGGACGCACCCCACTAACTTGTAGTTTTAGCTGAACACTGTGAGCAGGACGCACCCCACTAACTTGTAGTTTTAGCTGAACACTGTGAGCAGGAAGCACTGCACTAACTTATAGCTTTAGATGAACACAGTGCAGAGGTCTCACTACACTTACTTGCAGTTTTAGCTGAACACTGTGAGCAGGACGCACTGCACTAACTTGTAGCTTTAGATGAACACTGTGCAGAGGTCTCACTACACTAACTTGTAGTTTTAGCTGAACACTGTGAGCAGGACGCACCGCACTAACTTGTAGTTTTAGCTGACACTGTGAGCAGGACGAACCACACTAACTTGTAGTTTTAGCTGAACACTGTGAGCAGGACGCACTGCACTAACTGTAAATAGTCTAGCTGCCTGACTGTGGTACTAATAGGATCAAAAGAACACCAGCAATTTTCTTCAGGTAGCTGTAAATACTGTAACAGGACAAGCCTGCCTGTCAGTAGGAAGATAACAGGAACGGATCTAGCTAAACTGAATACAGTTTATATATATATATATATATATATATATATATATATGCAACACCTGGGATGCATATATATACACAATACACTGTAAGTGCAGCTAACTCAGTGATTGTCCTGCCTAATCTAGCTAACTCAAATGAAATGACACTGTCTCTCTGTCTATCTATCTCTCTTTCAACGCCAGAACACACACTACACAGGGCCGCCGTGCAGGCAGCCTTATATAGTGTGGGGTGTGTTCTAAACCCCCGGAGCCATAATTGGCCAAAGCCACCCTGGCTTTGGCCAATTACAGCTCTCTCTACTGACGGCGCTGTGATTGGCCAAGCATGCGGGTCATAGTGCATGCTTGGCCAATCATCATCCAGCAATGCACTGCGATGGATGAAGTGAATTATGGGCCGTGACGCGCCACATGAATTTGGCCCATATCGTTTGCAATTCGGCGAACGGGCGAACAGACGATGTTCGAGTCGAACATGGGTTCGACTCAAACACGAAGCTCATCCCTAATAGCTATGAGTAAGCACTTGGTGTAAGTGCGAAACGCATCAGCTATTTTTGTACCACCCCACAGTTGTGTTTTGTGTACTACGTGATCCTGTATTTTGAATAAAAAGAGGGATTTATCCATTCTGGTGTGCGGCTGTCCAGGCCTTCTTGTTCTCTTCTACTTGCACCAGCATTTAGCCAGCACCTGGGGCTCTTCTCTTTCTGGAAGTAATGAGACACTAGCACTCTGGTTTAAGCCAGTCTTTGAGCGGAGGATCCCACATCATCTTCCATAACAACCCTATCTGTTATAGGGTGATATTTAAGCCATATGGTAGGGGGGCGGGGGAGTAGAGAGTTATAGTTGTGAATGGTGGACTGTTTCTCCTTCTCCTCTTAATGGGCCTCTTGGGCCAGAGCCTATCCTTGAGAGAGTATATGTGCGTATTCGTCTGTCGTCTGAAAGTGTTTCCAACAAGACCAGATTTTCCTGAAATGAGTGGGTGTGTCTTTGGATTGGTGTATTAATTCCTCCATTTCTGCCATTTTAGATATACGTTTGAGCCAAGCAGCGGTGGTAGGGGGCTTGGAGGATTTCCAGAGAGTTGGGATGCACATCTTTGCAGCGTTTAATAGATGTAGTGCAAGGGAACGATGATAATTTCTTTTTGGGATAGAGGAGTGGTGGAGAAGCATTTGTGCAGGGGTAAATTCTATCTGGTAGGTGGTGATATTGGTTGTGATGCATTGGACTTCCTTCCAGAAAGGTTGGATAAATGGGCATATCCACCATATGTGTAACAGAGAACCTTCTCCATCAGAGCATCTCCAACAGTTAGAGGGTATGGTGGGGGAGATTTTGTTTAGTCTGGAAGGAGTTTTGTACCACTTAGAGAAGACTTTAAAGCCAGTTTCTTGTGCTGACACATTAATTGATCCCTTATAAATATAGGTGTAGATATTTACCCACTCTTCCTCTGACAGGTCAATCGATAATTCTCTTTCCCAACTGCGAGTTGCTATGTTGGATTTAGGGTTGTGGTCAGAGAATAGGAGAGAGTAGATATCTGAGATCAAGTGTTTTTGTGGTTCTGTTTTGGTACACAATTTTTCAAAGTGCGTGAGTTGTCTGGAGTATTCTGAGCATTTGTGAGGATGGTTGAGAAAGTGTCTAATTTGGAGAAATGTCCACCGCGGGAAGGGTCGATAAATCGATTGTGTGGGTAAATTGGGAAGAGATAGAAAGATGTCTCCAGAGAAGAAGTGTTCTGTGCGTATGTTGGTATGGGGCCAAAAATCTGCAAGGAATGTGTGTGATAGGCCAGCTGGGAATTCCGGATTGTTTCAGATGGGCGTCAGCGGACCTTGTGTGGAGGAGATGCCGTGAGTTCGGCACGCCTTCTGAAATGTTTGCAGATTGCTACCTATTAAGGGGTGTTGTGTGCAGGCCGGAGGGATATTGTTTGGGGTGATCCAAGGTAGCTGTCAAACTGGGATCGGGGAGAATTTGTTTTCAATTTTAATCCAGGCTTTCGTATGGGTGTGGACATTCCAGTTCACTATTCTCGTCAGTTGGCAAGCCCATTGGTATTTAGCAATGTCTGGGAGACCGATGCCTCCTTATAGTTTGGGTAGGGTCAATCTTTCGAAACTGAGCCTAGGACGGTACTTGTCCCATAGGAAGTCGCTACAGGCCTTATGATATGAAGTATAAAAGGCTTGTGGTGTTTTTATGGGCATTGTTTGTAAAACGTATAGTATTCTCGGGAGGGTATTAATTTTAAGTATGGAAGCCCTATCAAACCAAGAAAAGATTCCTGCCGACCATGCCTTTAGGTCTTTCTGAATGTGTTGGAGGATAGGGGTTTTTTAGAATATAGGTCGGATAAATGGGATGGTAGATTGATCCCGAGATAAGTAATGGCGTTCTGATTCCACCTTAATGGGAAATTAGTTTGGCACATTGAAAGAGTCTCTTTCCATAGAGATATGTTTAGGGCTTCTGATTTTGCGAAATTTATTTGGAGGTTCGAAAGGGTGTTGAACGTGGCAAAGTTTTTAAGTAGATTAGGTAAAGTGACGTGGGGATCTGTCAGGAATAAGAGGACGTCGTCCGCGAAGGCAGAGAGCTTGTATGTAGTATTTGAAATTGACACTCCTTTGATGTCCGGGTTGGACCTTAGGCACTGGAGTAGTGGTTCTAGGGTAAGGACAAATATTAAAGGGAATAGCGGGCAGCCCTGGCGAGTCCCATTGGATATGGAGTAGGCATCCGACAGGTGACCATTGACCCGGTCTCTTGCGGTTGGGGAAGTGTAAAGGGCCATAATGAATTGAAGCATACGGTCCCGTATCTAAATCATTTTGAGCATTTCAGATATGTAGTCCCAGGCCACCCTGTCTAATGCTTTCTCCGCATCAAGGGATAGAAAGAACCCTTGTTGCTGGGAGGAGGACAACCATTTATGAATGTTAATGGCCTTGATTGTGTTGCCTCTCGCTTCTCTACCTGGTATAAAACCTACTTGATCCAATGTGATGAGATTGGGTAATAAAGGCAAGAGACGATTGGCCAGGACTTTGGCGTATATTTTGAGATCGACATTTAGTAATGAAATTGGGCGGTAATTAGTCACCAAGGACGCGTCTTTGTTTGGCTTAGGGACTACTGTGATGTGTGCTGTTAGTAGATCCCGAGGGGGGGGTTTTGGGAGGATAAGCAGTTGAATGCAGACAAGAAGTGTGGCTTAAGCGTGTTTATGAATGCTTTGTAGTAACCCGTCGCCAGCCCATCTGGACCGGGGCTTTTACCGGGTTTCAGTTGCTTAAGTACCGTGTCAATTTCTGTGGGTGAGATAGGTTGCTCGAGGTCATTGGCTGATTCATTGGATAAAGGATCTGGGCTGTATTTACTGAGGAAGTCTCTAATTAATTGTAGTCTACGGGTATCGTCAGTCTGAGGGTCATTGAGGTGTAAATTGTACAGGTGGGTATAGCAGCTAATAAACTGGTCAGCTATTTGGTTGTTTGATACTATTTTTTGGCCCTTAGGGTCAGTTAGAGAATGGATAGTCATGGAGGCCTTCTTTGCTCGGAGAGCTCTTGCCAGGAGCTTACCGGACTTGTTGCCGTATTCGTAGAAAGTTTTTTGGGAAAGAATATAGTTTCTTTTTATTTGTTTGTTTAGTGTCTCTAATAATTCATTTCTGGCTTGGATCAGGTCTGGAAGGGTCCCTACTTGAAAGTTTTTATGAGTTCGCTTTAACTCTTGTATACGGGATGTAATTTTTGCAATATGAGCATTTCTTTCTTTTCTGTGTTTGGATGAGTTTGCCACGAATGGTACTTTTGTGCGCCTCCCATCTCAGCATAGGTAATATGTCTGGGGAGTAGTTTTCTTGGAAGTATAATGTTTGTCTATGCTAGAAGTAATGGAAGCGTCTGTGAGAAGAGAGGGATCTAGGCGCCAGATTGGGGATCTGGGAGGGTTGTCTGTAAATTCTAAAGTCATGGAAATGGGATAGTGGTCCGAAAGATATATGGGATCAATAGAGGCAGCGGTAAGAAATGGTAGATCTCTTTGTGAGAGGAAAAGATAATCCAATCTTGAGTGTTGGTTATGTGGGGCTGAATAGAAGGTGTAGTCCTTCACATCTGGGTAGAGCGTACGCCACAAATCGTGTAATGATAATTCCTGTATCTGTGTTTTAATTGCCCTAAGTGCTTTATATGGCATGGTAGAGGTACCTATTGATGTATCGTGTAGGGGTTTAAGGGGGACATTGAAATCTCCTCCGAGAGCAAGAAGGCCTTCTTGGAACGTGGAGAGTTTTTGCAATGTGGATCTGAAGAACGATACTTGGCCAGTATTGGGGGCATATATATTGGCGAGGGTGACTCGCTTGCCAAATAGAATTCCTTTCACGAATATGAACCATGCTTCCTCGTCGATATAGGTATCATTAATTTGAAACTGACAATGTTTTGCAATGAGGATAGATACCCCTTTGGTTTTTGCGGTATGATTAGTTGCATGGGGGGCTGTTGGGAATCGCTGGTTTGAGAGTTTTGGGATGGAGTTTGTTTTAAAATGTGTCTCTTGAAGGAAGACGATGTCAGCTTTGTTTCTGTGTAGGGAGAGTAGAACTTGAGAGCGTTTTTCTGGGAGATTAAGTCCACGTGCATTCAAGGAAACAATTTTAGTCTTAGATTTGTTTTGTTTATATGTTGGTCGTGACATTATATGGAGGTGGTTCCGGTCTCAAACTATCAGGAAAAAAAACAGGTATAGATACTTGTTGTGGTTAAATAGAGGCACTGCGAAGGAAGAAGATTAGGGTCAGGAGGTAGAATAATGGCGAGTGTTGTCAGGGGATGTGTTAACGACGGGTAAAGGAGGGAAATGGTGGCGGAAAGGATCCTGTCGATGTTTTGATTGGGGGGAATCCGTGAAAGTGAGTGTTGGAAGGGCCTTTGTCTATAGGCGGTCGTTTTCGGAGACTAGCAAGAGCCTGCTTGCTAATCCAAGGATACTATGTATCTGTATCCAGATATAACCAAAGTAGTTCAGTGGTGGTGGGTGAAGAAAGAGGTGTTGTTCAGGAGTACTAATGTATGCAAATAGCCACTGAGTGGGGAGGAACTAGAAACGGCAGAGATTGGAGAAGTCTGAGGGGGAATTACTACCCGCTGGACAGAGAGGAAGGTGATACAATGTGGGAAGAGCCATACCCACCCACAGCAGACTGGTTGGTTCTTCAGTTTGCTATCAATATCCCACTTCTCCCTAATTTACTACTTCCACAGCAGGTCCCACAGCGACTCTACGGAAGATTGTAACTACCCCACATGTCGGTTTTACTCCTAGTTGAAAAAAAAAAATTATCGCTTGAATATCGTTTGTTTGTTTTTTATCTTTATTATTTTATTTGCTCAGCATTAAGTTTCAGGTTACAGGGTTGGCTCGGGCTGTGGTAGCTGCCCTGCGATTCCATCCATCCTACGATAATGGAGTTGCCATTTTCGTTCGATGGACCGGTGGTCCTCTTTCTGGACCACCTTAGTTTGTTACTGGAGCACGGAGTGGGGAAAATTTTTTCCCCACTCCTTCTCCGGCCTATATTAGGCCAAATTGTTTTTCTCTTCTATTTTCTTCTGTTTTTCCGCTTTAACCCATCTGTGTTTATCTCTCCCTCTCTTTCTACCACCCGGGTTTTCAGATCATATTCAGCTCCTTCTCATCCAGCATCTCCAGGTCCCAAGTGCTACTCCTTGTTCGCCACCTGCTCGGTCCTCATCAACATGGATAGGGTAAGTGTCTCAATTACAGAAACACATTCACACCACAAAGATTATGCATAACAACACACTGCTTCCTTCTCATATAAAAACTATTTCTCATAATGTCCAAGGCCTCAACTCCCCAATCAAAAGGAGAAAAATCCTCCAATCCTACCGCAATCAAAGGGCTTCAGTAGTAATGCTCCAGGAAATGCACTTCCCTACTCGATACTCCCCCTCATTTCAACACGCGCACTTCCCCCAGTTTTACTTAGCAAACGCTGAGGACAAAACCAGGGGGGTTGCAATCCTTTTCGCTAAGGACTGTCAATTCAAAGTTAGCCAGACCCTTAGTGATCCTGAGGGCAGGTACTTGTTAGTGAAAGGTCAGATCGAAGACCAAATTTTTTCACTTATATCCTATTACGCACCAAACAAGGGACAGGGTATATTTTTCACTTCCCTATTTCAAACCCTAGGACCACTTTTAGAAGGAACAGTAATTCTGGGGGGAGACTCGAATGTCGCATTCAACCAGAGCCTTGACAAATCAAAACTCCCAGCTAAACAGCTGTCTAGACCCACTAAAATCAGTTCCAAAATTGCTTAACTAATCCACCAACAGGGACTTACAGACATCTGGAGAGAACTCAATCCCTCCACAAGGGACTATTCTCATTTCTCAATACCCCATCAAGTATACTCAAGAATTGATCATATTCTAATTTCCTCCATACACATACCTGCTGCAATTTCAGCTAAAATTAAGGATACTGCCCTCTCTGACCACTCGATGATCTCCCCGACTCTCCAGGGACTGCTCCTTAGACCTCCATCCCCCCTATGGCGCATCAAAGATCATATTATTAAATATCCCATTCAGATCTCAGTAATAACTAGGGCTTTAAAAGAATACTTTACCTTGAACAACGTGGAGGATATCTCGGCCGAGACCTTATGGGCGGCATACAAAGCCGTGATATGAGGCAAGCTCATTCAAATTTCCTCCCAATTAAAAAAGGAGAGAACCATGGATATCCTAAAGCTGGAGAGAGATTTTAACCATTTAGAAGAGTGTAATGCTCTCATGGTTCAGAGATGCAGGTTCTCCCACTCCATGGATAGTGTAGGACCCACTGATTATGGGGTACTTTGTCGCAGTAAGTGGGCTTAGCACCATATAGCAATATGGTGTGACCAAATCCCCATATATTTTGATAATGTTTTTTAGAAATGTTTAGGTGTTTTAACCACTTCAGCCCCGGAAGGTTTTACCCCCTTCCTGACCAGAGCACTTTTTACAATTCGGCACTGCGTCGCTTTAACTGCTAATTGCGCGGACATGCAATGCTGTACCCAAACGAAATTTGCGTCCTTTTCTTCCCACAAATAGAGCTTTCTTTTGGTGGTATTTGATCACCTCTGCCGTTTTTATTTTTTGCGCTATACACGGAAAAAGACCGAAAATTTTGAAAAAAAATGATATTTTCTACTTTTTGTTCTAAAAAAAATCCAATAAACTCAATTTTAGTCATACATTTAGGCCAAAATGTATTCGGCCACATGTCTTTGGTAAAAAAAATGTCAATAAGTGTATATTTATTGGTTTGCGCAAAAGTTATAGCGTCTACAAACTAGGGTACATTTTCTGGAATTTACACAGCCTTTAATTTATGACTGCCTATGTCGTTTCTTGAGGTGCTAAAATGGCAGGGCAGTACAAAACCCCCACAAATGACCCCATTTTGGAAAGTAGACACCCCAAGGAATTTGCTGAGAGGCATGTTGAGCCCATTGAATATTCATTTGTTTTGTCCCAAGTGATTGAATAATGACAAAAAAAAAAAAAAAATTACAAAAAGTTGTCACTAAATAATATATTGCTCACACAGGCCATGGGCATATGTGGAATTGCACCCCAAAACACATTTAGCTGCGTCTCCTGAGTACGGGGATACCACATGTGTGGGACTTTTTGGGAGCCTAGCCGCGTACGGGGCCCCGAAAACCAAGCACCGCCTTCAGGATTTCTAAGGGCGTACATTTTTGATTTTACTCCTCACTACCTATCACAGTTTTGAAGGGCATAAAATGCCCAGATGACATAAACCCCCCCCAAATGACCCCATTTTGGAAAGTAGACACCCCAAGCTATTTGCTTTGAGGCATGTTGAGTCCATGGAATGTTTTATATTTTGACACAAGTTGCGGGAAAGTGACAATTTTTTTTTTTTTTTTGCACAAAGTTGTCACTAAATGATATATTGCTCACACAGGCCATGGGCATATGTGGAATTGCACCCCAAAATACATTTAGCTGCTTCTCCTGAGTACGGGGATACCACATGTGTGGGACTTTTTGGGAGCCTAGCCGCGTACGGGGCCCCGAAAACCAATCACCGCCTTCAGGATTTCTAAGGGCGTACATTTTTGATTTTACTCCTCACTGCCTATCACAGTTTCGGAGGCCATGGAATGCCCAGGTGGCACAAACCCCCCCCAAATGACCCCATTTTGGAAAGTAGACACCCCAAGCTATTTGCTGAGAGGCATGGTGAGTATTTTGCAGCTCTCATTTGTTTTTGAAAATAAAGAAAGACGAGAAAAAAAATTTTTTTTTTTCTTTTTTCAATTTTCAAAACTTTGTGACAAAAAGTGAGGTCTGCAAAATACTCACTATACCTCTCATCAAATAGCTTGGGGTGTCTACTTTCCAAAATGGGGTCATTTGGGGGGGTTTTGTGCCACCTGGGCATTCCATGGCCTCCGAAACTGTGATAGGCAGTGAAGAGTGAAATCAAAAATTTACGGCCTTAGAAAGCCTGAAGGCGGTGCTTGGTTTTCGGGGTCCCGTACGCGGCTAGGCTCCCAAAAAGTCCCACACATGTGGTATCCCCGTACTCAGGAGAAGCAACAGAATGTATTTTGGGGTGTAATTTCACATATTCCCATGGCATGTTTGAGCAATATATCATTTAGTGACAACTTTGCGCAAAAAAAATAAAAATAATAAAAAATTGTCTCTTTCCCGCAACTTGTGTCACAATATAAATTATTCCATGGACTCAACATGACTCTCAGCAAATAGCTTGGGGTGTCTACTTTCCAAAATGGGGTCATTTGGGGGGGTTTTGAACTGTCCTGGCATTTTATGCACAACATCTAGAAGCTTATGTCACACATCACCCACTCTTCTAACCACTTGAAGACAAAGCCCTTTCTGACACTTATTGTTTACATAAAAAATAATTTTTTTTTGCAAGAAAATTACTTTGAACCCCCAAACATTATATATTTTTTTTAAAGCAAATGCCCTACAGATTAAAATGGTGGGTGTTTCATTTTTTTTTTCATACAGTATTTGCGCAGCGATTTTTCAAACGCATTTTTTGGGGAAAAAACACACTTTTTTACATTTTAATGCACTAAAACACACTATATTGCCCAAATGTTTGATGAAATAAAAAAGATGATCTTAGGCCGAGTACATGGATACCAAACATGACATGCTTTAAAATTGTGCACAAACGTGCAGTGGCGACAAACTAAATACATTTTTAAAAGCCTTTAAAAGCCTTTACAGGTTACCACTTTAGATTTACAGAGGAGGTCTACTGCTAAACTTACTGCCCTCGATCTGACCTTCGCAGCGATACCTCACATGCATGGTGCAATTGCTGTTTACATTTGACGCCAGACCGACGCTTGCGTTCGCCTTAGCGCGAGAGCAGGGGGGACAGGGGTGCTTTTTTTTTTATTTTATTTTTTTTCTTTATTATTATTATTTTTTTATCTTATTTTTAAACTGTTCCTTTCATTTTTTTTTTTTTTAAATCATTTTTATTGTTATCTCAGGGAATGTAAATATCCCCTATGATAGCAATAGGTAGTGACAGGTACTCTTTTTTGCAAAAATTGGGGTCTATTAGACCCTAGATTTCTCCTCTGCCCTCAAAGCATCTGACCACACCAAGATCGGTGTGATAAAATGCTTTCCCAATTTCCCAATGGCGCTGTTTACATCCGGCGAAATCTAAGTCATAAAATGCTCGTAGCTTCCGGTTTCTTAGGTCATAGAGATGTTTGGAGCCACTCTGGTCTCTGATCAGCTCTATGGTCAGCTGGCTGAATCACCGGCTGCATTCTCAGGTTCCCTGTTGAGACAGGAGAGCCAGAGAAAAACACGGAAGACGGTGGGGGGGGGGCATTCCCTCCCACGGCTTGTAAAAGCAGTCTAGAGGCTAATTAGCCACTAGGATTGCTTTTACATGAAAGCCGACCGCTGGCTGAAAAGAATGATACCAAGATGATACCTAAACCCGCAGGCATCATTCTGGTATAACCACTCAAAGTCGTGAATGGCGTACCTGAAGACAAAAAAATGGTTAACAATAAAGCACAGTAAACGGTAAGGTATAAAAAATTGCATACCTGAAAAGCAAACATGATAAAACATAATAACAATAAAACATTGCAGAATAGAATACAGTAAAAAAGAGCAGAACAATAGAGAGAGAATAGAGAGAGAGAGAACAATAAAACGACAACTATTTTTTTTTTTTTTTTACACTTTTTTTTTGTAACTAACTTTTATAACTGTAACCGGTTCCAGGTTTGGGTCTCTCAAAATGCGATGGCATCTTGGGAGACCCTGTGAAAGTGTGCCTAGTCTGTGCAATGCTGTACCCTACGCTAATACTCAACTAGTGCATGGTAGCGTTCAAAACATTCACCAATGCAAAGACCAGGACTGTCAGGACAGGAGGGACAATAATAGCGGGTGTCACGCCTATATCCGCGCTTGCTGCAGACACAACATCTTTTTTGGGGGGGTTCGTTGGGTAGGGGTACTCGGGAGGACATAAAGAAAATGCCTCTCATGCAGCCGACTGCATTTGGTTGGGGATGTGAATGGGGGGAAGTACGGGCGCTGCAGAAGCGGTGGGTTCCCAATTAGGATTGGCGAATGCAGCAGGAAGGGCACTATGGGCACGACGGGCCTGTATTTGTCTTTTTGGTGGCAGCGGGACACTACTTGTGCTTGCCACCTCACCAGCTTGAACTGCACTTATGTGACTCGCCACGTCACCAAGTGTTACTGCAGTGCTGGTTTGACTACGACCGGGGTGTACTAGGCCGCTGGTGCTTGCCAGTTCACCAAAACACTACCAAAAAAACTGTTAGCGATCGCAGGGATCAGGCCTGACTCCGCGAACGCTGCAGTTATGCGTTTAGTGTTTTGTAAGTGACAGTGATCGATCGATACTGCACTTGGGTGGGCTGGGCTGGGCCGGGCGGACGGGAAAAACGCAGGTGCTAGCAGGTATCTGGGCTGATCCCGCTAACACTGCGTGTTTGGGAACCCTAAACTGCTGGGGATGCTAGTATAGATCTGATCGGATCAGATATTGATCCGATCAGATACTATACCACTAAGGGAGGCGTATGCTGCGTGCGTGGGTGTTAGCGGTACTGGCGCTAACCTGACGCTGCCTGGGGCTGGTGCTTGCCAGTTCACCAAAAAGCTACCAAAAAAACTGTTAGCGATCGCAGGGATCAGGCGTGACTCTGCGAACGCTGCAGTTATGCGTTTAGTGTTTTGTAAGTGACAGTGATCGATCGATACTGCACTTGGGTGGGCTGGGCTGGGCGGAGGGGCAAAACGCAGGTGCTAGCGGGTATCTGGGCTGATCCCGCTAACACTGCGTTTTCGGGAACCCTAAACTGCTGGGGACGCTAGTATAGATCTGATCGGATCAGATATTGATCCGTACAGATACTATACCACTAAGGGAGGCGTATGCTGCGTGCGTGGGTGTTAGCGGTACTGGCGCTAATCTGACGCTGCCTGGGGCGACGCATATCACCGCCGGGCGATCAGGGGGCTAAACCTTTATTCGGTAATAAACGGCGGGTGCCCTGACACTATAAAAAATAAACGAACTAACCAGCGTCACCCATAACAGTTATACGGTGATCAGTGGTGAAAGGGTTAACTAGGGGGCAATCAAGGGGTTAAAACATTTATTAGGTAGTATATGGGGGTCCCTGTCGCTATAAAACACTGACGGCGAACCTAAATATGTACGTCCCTAACTACCGTCACCAGCGACACTAATACAGCGATCAGAAAAATGATCGCTTAGCGACACTGGTGACAGGGGGTGATCAAGGGGTTAAAACTTTATTAGGGGGGTTAGGGGGGTATCCTAGACCTAAAGGGGGGTAATACTCACTGCCCTAACACTGTAACTGTCACAAACTGACACTATGCAGTAATCAGAAAAAAAAAAAATACTGCTAATGTCAGTTTGTGACAGGGGGGGGGTGATTGGGGGGGCGATCGGGGGGGATCGGGGGTGTAAAGTATGCCTGGCATGTTCTACTGTGTGTGTGTTGTGTGCACTCACTTGTCTTCTCTCCTCGGCGCTGGAACGGAAACTGCCAGACCGAGGAGAGATGACATCACATCCTCTGCCTGTGTGAAACTACACACAGGCAGAGGAGGATTCCCATTGGCTGGGAGCGATCGCGAGGGGGGGGCCACGATCGGATGGTCTCCCCCTCGCCTCCCGACGCTCCCAGTCAAATGCCGACCGCCGATGGCACCGGGGGGGGGTCCGATTGGACCCCCCGCCCGCGGGAGGCAGATCACGTACGGGTACGTGATTCTGCCTGCCCGTGCCATTCTGCCGCAGTATATATGCGGTAGGCGGTCGGCAAGTGGTTAAACTAGCCTTGCTTGAGGTAAATGTCTTTTTTGCATGTGTGCGCTGTAATATTTTCTTCTACTGTATGGTCTTATGGCTGCACCATCTTTAATGCATTTTTTAGAGTGTGCCCCCCAAATATCTTGTTTGTATCTTGTTTGTAGATTTTAACCTCCTTCGCAAGAAACACAAAGCAAATCCGTCCCTGGTTCAAACCGATCAGCTTGACGCTGCTTGGATTAAGCTAAACCTGGCACTTACGGTCAAAGCTGAGAGTTCTCTACGTTGGAACGGTGTGAAATTTTATCTTTATCAGGATAAAATGAGCACGATGCTGGCCTCAAAGTTATCCCCCAAAACTTGTTTTTTCGCACTCCCCAAAATAAAACTACAAGATGGGTCGTCTTCCCAAAATCCCCAACGAATCTTAGAATCTTTATAGTCTATCTACTCAAAGCTCTATAGAGCAAATGACAACAATGACGCACGAGCTATAGATGCATTCTTAGAAAATCTGCCCATCCCCACTATACACAAGTCCCATAAAGATATCATGGAAGCCCACATTACAGTAGAAGAAACTTTAGAGGTCATTAAAAATCTTAAAGGGAGATCGGCCCCAGGCCCAGACGGTCTTTCCAATTTATATTATAAGACCTTTGCCGAGTCTTTGGCTCCGCATTTAACTAGATTATTCAACTTCAAACGGAAGGGTGACCCCATGGAATCTCAGTTAAATGCAGCTTACATCACTGTCATCCCCAAACCCGACAAAAAACCCTGTTCTGGTAGAAAATTACAGACCCATATCGCTAATAAATAATGATTTAAAAATTCTGACCAAAATTTATGCTAATAGACTAAATACATTTATTAACAAGTACATCCACAAAGATCAGATGGGATTCATCCCCGGCAGACAGGGTCCAGACCAGGTTAGAAGGGCCATAGACATCGCTTCAATCTTACAATCGGGTTGGGATGGAGGATCACCTCAGGAGGGCCTTTTTCTTTCATTAGATCTACAAAAGGCCTTCGATTCTCTGACATGGCCCTTCATATTCGCCTCTCTCAAATTTTGGGGGTTCGGCGAAAACTTTATTGGAATCCTCAAATCGCTATACTCTGAACCTAAAGCAAAAGTCAAATTACAGGGCTTTCTTTCATCCCCCATTAAAATTGCCAGGGGCATGAGACAAGGGTGCCCCCTATCCCCCCTAGTGTTTGCTCTAACAATAGAAACACTCGCCATAGCAATTAGGTCAGACCCAAATATTAAAGGTGTTAACTGCGGCATAAATACACATAAATGTGCCCTATTTGCGGACGATATCCTTTTATTTATCACCTCTCCAATTACCTCCTTACCCAACATTAACAACCTTCTTCAAACCTTTGGTGATGTCTCGGGCCTGCAAGTCAACATGGTTAAATCCCAAGCATTAAACATTTCCCTCAACCCAGCCTTAGTTGAACGACTAAAACCGGCCTTTAATTTTAATTGGAGCGACACTTCAATACGCTACCTAGGAATAAACGACCAGAATAGATTCCCTCTATCAAGCCAATTTTCCTCCCATTAATCGCAGATTAGAAGAAGACATACGAACATGGTCATCTCACAAATTATCGTGGAAAGGGAGAATCCATGCAATCAAAATGACCCTTTTCCTTAGAATCCTGTACCTTTTCAGAGCCCTACCAATCCCAATTAATAGAAATCACCTTAAGAGTTTCCAGGGGAAGATTATAAAATTTATTTGGGGGGGGGAGAGGGTACAGGTTTTCCAGGAACACTCTTTATGCCCCGAAATCTAAGGGAGGATTGGGCCTCCCTGAGCTATTCAAATACTACCAAGCAGCTAGACTAGCCCAACTATCAACTATTTTTTTCAGGGGTGAAAAACCCGACTGGGTATGCATAGAACAGCATGCGGTCCTATCATACACATTAGATTTTCTCCTCTGGTTTCCCAGTAAATCTAGACCACCCATTATGGCACCCACACTCTCACACTCCTTTAAACTTTGGGATGACATGATCCATCTTCCCTCCTTGACCTCACAATTACGCCCACTATCGCATATATTCCACAATCCCCTTTTCAAACCGGGGTTAGACATCAAATCCTTTCAGTGGTGGTTAGACAAGGGGATGTACCGCATTGGACACTATTTCTTCGCTTCTGGACCAATTTCCTTGAAACAATGTATTGAAAAATTAGAGCTCCCCTATATAAACCCTACTGTAAAACAATGAGCTTACTTTATAGATCCTTGTAAACTTACTTTATGTATCTTTATAATATTGTATACTCAATAAACTTCTTTTGACAAGGAAAAATTAGAGCTCCCCGACTCGAAAAATTCAGACACCTCCAAATCTCCCATTTCCTACACACAATCTGGAAAAACAAATCTATTCCTCCCGAATTCACACCTTATGAACAATGTTGCGGACAAGCAACAGAGCAAAAAGGGGGCATATCGATGATCTATGAAGCACTATCAACTCCCCTTTCCAAACTTACATACATGACAGAATGGGAGAGAGACCTGGGCGAGTCTTGGGACCTGGAGATGTGGCATAAAATGGGAACGAGAGCTTACAAAGGTATGGTAAATATTGCGTTAATTGAAGCTAATATGAAAGTCCTTACAAGATGGTACCTGGTCCCATTCAAACTTGCAGAGATGTATCCATCCTCGTCTTCTCTATGTTTAAGAAATTGCCAAGCCCAGGGTTCCATGATACACATCTGGTGGGAATGTCTGAAAATCAGGGGGTTCTGGAATAAGATCTTTAACTTAATAAGAAAAATAACGGACATTCCTATCCCGAAATCCCCCCAGATAGCTCTTTTAAATGGTCATATTCCCAAAATCCTCAAAACATCTGCTAAACTTATTTCCTTCATATTGACAGGCACCAAACTTTTCATAGCAAAGGCTTGGAAACAACCAGGAGTCTCTTTAGTAACAGCTAAAAGAAAGATCTTGTGGATCATGTCCCAAGAAAAATTAGTGAGTGCTCTAGCGGACTCAAATAAAGCATTTGTGGCAATCTGGGAACCCTGGGCGAAGCATGTAGGCATTTCCCTCATACCAGGAGTAGGAGCTTAAAATTTTGCTGCTATTTTCATGAAATCTGTCAACCCCCCAATACCCCATTCTCTCTCACTCTAATTCTTTCTTCCCTCTTTCTCTCCACCTTATCTTTCTTTCTTCATTTGTTGAAATTATATCACTACAGCAATTGTATATTCCACACGTATTGCACAAGTAAATTATGAATATGAATGTTTTTTGTTTGTTTTTTGAATATTGCAAGTTGGTTAGCGCCTGAGTCTGAGTCCCTGGGAAACTCTCCTGGCATCCCCAAATCTCCTGGCCTCATACTTGAGACGGTCTGGGAGGGCCCTCTCGTGCAGCCTGAGAATTTTTATACCCCCGGGGGGCGCGGAGGGTCTTGACAGGTTATATACACACCTATATTACTACATCTTCTTTTGGAGCTCGACACAGTTTGATCCCGTTGGGGGTGTCGAGTCTAATATTAGCAATCGGTGTTTCCCTATAGATTCCGGGGATTCTTTATTCTGTTAACACTGAGATGTGTAGGGCTATTGTTAGTTCCTTTGTTGATGACTTTTCCAAGTTATATATTTTAGAGGTGGGCTGCGCCCTACCGACAACTATGTACCATTAAGTGTAATGTACTGCTCTTCAATAAATTTTTTTTGGAAAAAAAAAAAAAGATATCCATGTTCACTGCAAGACACAACACAAGACAAAGCCTAATGTCAGACCAAACTGTACTAATCTTGTTACAATATAGGCCTCAATCTAGAAGCAGTATAGGCACAAGTATGTCTCTTACCTTCGTTCTTACGATCGGCGCGTCCAATGCTCCTTCGTCCGCTCACAGATCGTACGTAATACGCACGTGTGTTACGCTTTATACACACTGTGCATGTGTGTAACTCCGCCCGCCCCTGACGTTCTTTCTAGTCTATTCCCCGCCCCTTTTCGTTCTGCGCAGTGGGGGAAGAGCACATGGCAGAGACACAGCAGGTGCGTGCTAATTACAGGAACGAGGAGGAGGAGGAGGAAAGCCCGGATCCGGACACATCCCGATCCAGAAGGAGCAGATTTAAGGCCACAAATATGTCCTTTGGGGAGATGTTGGACATCCTGAAAAAGGCAGACTATGATGGAAAGTATGGGCCTTACCCCAACCCCAATATCAGAAAGGCCAAGATCATTGCGAATGTGGTCAAAAGTCTGCACCGGAATTTCGGGGTACGGCGATCGAAAGCGGTGGTCGGACCTGAAATTAAGAGAGCCCGAGCAGTACAGAAAGATCCAGAGAGTGCTGCAATAAAGTAAGTAGTTGTGCTGTGTTCCTATTCTTTTTGTCTTTATTACGTTCGTGCTGCTCCATATTGTTTTCTTAATTGTTGTACACTTTAAAATGGAAATTTTAATGTTCATGGGACCATTTGAATTGTTCGTATCAAACAATTTTATTTCGGCCTCTAAAACACCATTGTTTAGGCCCTATGCATTTTCCAACATTTTTTAGGGCTTACTTGTCTGAAAAAAATGTGGTTGTGTAGATGGCTTTGTTACTAGAATGAAATGCAAACTAGATTCTGTGTAAGGAGAGGACACTCAGCAGCTGTTTTCACATCTGGACACTGGAGCACTATAGTGTGGGACACAAGAACACAATTTTTATTAGGGTGGGCACACAGTTGCTCCAGTGTATACTATAGGGGGGGTCTCCATCTGTGAAGCTTGTACAAAACAGGTAAAGGATTGCAGGTTGACAAAGGCCAGTAAAAAAGCTACATCTTTGAACTCTGCTAAAATTGACAATTGTACCCCAATTCCAAGCAATGTTTCCTATTTATAGTTCTGCCATCAAATATCTGTGTATGTGCTAATTATACCATTTTTGTTTAACATAGGGGAGAAAAGACTTGGAGGACACCCCTCATCCGAGGAGACCAGAGACCCCCCACCTCTGGAAGAAGGGGAAATACCCCAAAAACAAGCTGAGCAGGAGGAGAAAGAAGATGTGGTGGAAATTGGCACCACAACAGGTGAGTGTCTGCGACCACAGGCTCAGGTAAGAGATGGATGCTGGCAGATTTTTGATACCTGTTTTTGTTTGGTTACTCTCTTTTTAGGTGATCGTGATGTTATGGATCAAGATCCTTTCACATCAGAAAGTGCACAGATCCTGATCGGGGAGATCATAGGGTGTAATTTTGAATTGGAAAACCTCAAGAAAAAAATCAATGATGTTATTCAAAAAAATAATAACATCATTGATATTTTGGGGCGAATTTAAAACCCCACAAAATCACTTTATTTTATTGTGTGCTACAATAGGAAAAAATTTAGACCAATGTTTTGAAATTACAAATTTGGAGGATGCACACAGTGTGCCAACATGTGCTATCTGCCATCACAGGAGATCAATGGACGCATTTTGGGGGTGCAACCCCTTCCTCAATTATAAAGTAGCGGTGAGGAAGGGCTTGCTCCCACAAAACACGTCCCTTGATCCCCCGTGATGACAGATAGCACATGTTGACATTCGTAAATTGGTGTGCATCTTCCAAATTTGGCTTTTCAAGGGGTGACTTCACCCCATCTGAACGCAATATCAAACACAGTTCCTAAATACTCATGTCTGATATTGCCTTCAAGTTTTACCAAATGTGAACTTTGTAAGTTCAAGATTTTTGTCTTTCTTGTTGGTTTTACACAGGCCTGTTTTATCGTAAATTGACATTTCTATTTTTGCTAATGCCACCCCAAAAATTGTTATACAACAAACATGTTGGTTTGTTTTAAAAACCTTTGGTAAATGCACATGTGATTGTGCAGGTATTAAAAAGATTGTTAATCAAGAATGTGTGGATTATTGTCTCAACGCTACAACACTTTTGTGGTGATGTAATTGCTGTTTTGTGAGAAAATGGAGGTTATTTCCTAAGGGCAAATCCTCTTTGCACTACAAGTGCAGTTTCAGTGCAGTTTCAAATGCACTTGTAGTATAAAAAGTGTCTTGGCCTTTAGTAAATAACACCCAACAGTGCTTTGTATACGGTTACACAATCACGCCATTTTCAGGACACCCCACATTGCTGTCATGGTCAGCTAAAACAAACACAAGCAGTAAATGTCAACAAACATTGTTTTTTTTTTCTTTATTTGATAAATGCTTCACAAATTGTCTGGCATATTGATGGCCCCCCTACCCGCAAAGAACTCAAGGTATCTTAACCGCACATCACGGGCACTCAGGGAGGGCAAGCCAGGACGGCCACTTTCAAGCACCGTCAGGGTTGGATGATGTATAATTCCGGCCTCAGGCCCAACTGAGCCAGCATAGTTGGCAGTATGTTTGCGTAAAAAGTTATGGAGAACACAGCACGCCAGGATTTGATGATTAAGTTTATACTCCGCCATATGGATGGGTGTCAGAAATAGGCGGAACCAGCTGGCCAGGATTCCAAATGTGTTCTCCACCACTCTTCAGGCTCTGGCCAGCCGGTAATTAAAAACCCTCTGTTGCGGGGTGAGGGTCCTCATCGGGAATGGCCGCATAAGATGGTCCCCCAGCGCAAATGCTTCATCCGCAACGAAGACGAATGGGAGTCCTTCCACATTGTCCTCCGGAGGTGGCAAGTCCAAGCTGCCATTCTGGAGACGCCTGTAGAACTCCGTCTGGGCGATGACTCCACCATCGGACATCCGACCATTCTTTCCCACGTCCACATACAAGAAGTTGTAATTAGCCGACACCACTGCCAACATCACAATACTATTGAATCCCTTATAGTTGAAATAGTATGACCCCGAGTTGGGTGGTGGGACAATGTGGACGTGTTTCCCATCAATTGCCCCTCCGCAGTTAGGAAAGTCCCACCGCTGGGCAAAGTGGGAGGCCACAGTCTGCCATTCCTGTGGCATGGAAGGAAACTGTTGAGGAAAACAAAAATAATTTACTATTTTTGCACATAAACATGGCAAGCAGACTAGGCACAAACATTCTTGGGCAACCTCCAGATAGCATTTATTAAGGGGAAATTAACACCAAAGTATAAGGTACACCTATCATATTCAACCCCCCCCCCCCTCTCATGGGCCATTTCTAACATTATAGGGGGGGGAATCTTGGACAGGTAACTCTCTTCACTTCATTGAGAAATGAATGCCTAAATAATGGGTATTACTTGTAACAGCCCCTCCTTAGTTACACTATTGGCAGCCCACTGGACAGGTAAGAAGTATCATAATACAAAGATATAAATACACACTGTACACATTTGAGGACATTTGGACATTCTGATATTACCTATCAAGATAATAATCGAATCCAAAAACTTTAAACATTACCATTTGAAAGTATACAGGCAGGCCCTTGCACTACATGCTTTGGGGAATTCGTCCATAAATCTGACCAGTAAAGAGATGGGTATAGTGTGTATGGGCTTGGCAAAGTCAGCAGATACATGATTGAGGATCGATAGAGAATTGTGATCAGCTGACTTAGCAGTTGGGGGGAGGGAGGTTTTAGAAAAATGATTTGGGGACACTACAAAAAAAGCCTTTGGCACTCTACCTATATTTAAAGCACAAATCAAATTTCCAAACATTTTAGGGGGTGTTTGGGGTAAAGCACTACTTCGGAGCTGATAAAATACATTGTTAAGTGACTACATGAGGGGAATATAGGGGCAGGAGACCATGTTGGGGAGGTAAGTGAAGGCAGATATGTATGAAGGACTTAAAAAATAATTACATAAAAAACCAGCATGCATAAGAACAAAGGGGACATTCACAGCATATTACAATCATGGTAATTAGGAAAGAAATACAAGATAGTATCAAACATTAAATACAATAAAATGTGATATTAAAGGATACAAATCTTACCTTCATATACTCCTTCTGCAGGACCTGGATGATGGCAGAACAGGTCTCTGGAATAATGATCCCCAGAGCCTGGGGGGAGATGCCTGTCGAGAACTTGAGGTCCTGCAGGCTTCTCCCCGTCGCCAAGTACCGCAGGGTAGCGACCAGCCTCTGCTCCGGAGTGATGGCTTACCTCATGCAGGTATCCTGCCTGCTGATATAGGGGGTCAGCGAAGCCAACAGATGGTGAAACATGGGGTCCGTCATCCGGAGAAAGTTCCTGAAATCATCAGGATTATTCTCACGGATCTCACGGAGCAAAGGCATATGAGAGAACTGGTCACGCTGAAGCAACCAATTCTTGGTCCATGAACTCCTCCCCACCCTGTTCATGGACTGGACTTGTGTCAAGGTCAGGACCCCAACACCAAGCCCCCGCACAGCACGAACTCTACGAGGAGTACGCATACGCAACATGGCTAGAAAACGGTCGGCTGCTCAGAACGAAGTAACAGAACGCACTGAAGAACAGCAAGGCCTGTGAAGAGCGACCTGAAAAACAGTAACGAACGCACAAGAACACAATGACTACTTAAAGTCACGTGGAACTTGCTTGCACGCACTGAAGAGCAGATACAAACCCACAAGCACAAACTGAACGGCAGAAAACGATCTGAAAACCACGAGTCTGAAAAAGCGCGAATCGTCTCTCACCAAACTTTTACTAACACGAGATTAGCAAAAGGAGCACAAAGGGTGCCGCGCTTGGTTCTGAAATGGCCTTTTCTAGTCTCGTCGTACGTGCTTGACGTTACCGCGTTCTTGGTGATCGGAAATTCTGACAACTTTGTGCGACTGTGTGTATGCAAAACAAGTTTGAGCCAACATCCGTCGGAAAAAATCCTAGGATTTTGTTGTCGGAATGTCCGCACAAAGTCCGACCGTGTGTACGGGGCATTACAGTGCGTGTGTGGGGAGCAAGGGTGGTGTTGGAATCCTCCAGACCGTTTAAAGTAGCGGAGCGATATGTCGCTTTGAACATATAATATTTAATAACAGATTTTAACTATTTTAACTAAGTTGTGAGGTAACAAATAGGAAAAACTACGGGAAATAAACAGTGCATAAACAGACAAATCTTTATCCCCTAGGATTGATATGAGATGTACCTTCCTATCCTGCTTTACTCGCTGCAGTAGGAACCCGAGTTGAGGAGAGAATGAGCCAGGACTTGTTGCATGGATCCTTGTCAGAGCCTGTGGGTATCATGTATGATATTTAAGTCGAGGTATACTTAATGTTTGCCCGAGCAATGGGGGGGATGATAAGTCAGAAGACACCAGGTGAGTATGACAGGTGGGTTTTGAGGCAAGTATGCCATGAAGACCGTAGTGCTTAGCTTTTATAGTCTAAATACTCAACGTCTGTGTAAGGACCAATGATCTATCTGTTTGTAAGAATATGAAAGGTTGTCCGAGTAAGAAACAAAGTAAAACAGGTATGGGTGTGGGGGATCGTCAAACGTGTTCTCTGTTAATTGTGACTGCACCAGAATGTGGCATGCCAACGTAGTGCAAGTGTACAAATATGGAGATATATTATGTATGCCTCTCTTTTGAGAAAAAACTCGCCAGAACCAGGACCGTTGTCATTCCTATATGAATAACATAGTATCCTGATATCAGCGTAAGATCTTGTTCTTGCATGAAGTATCTCAATAGAATGAGATGAATGAAAGGTGATGCATATACTGGAGACATGTTATGCCCCGTACACACGGTCGGACATTGATCGGACATTCCGACAACAAAATCCTCGGATTTTTTCCTACGGATGTTGGCTCAAACTTGTTTTGCCTACACACGGTCGCACAAAGTTGTCGGAATTTCCGATCGCCAAGAACGCGGTGACGTCAAGCACGTACAACGAGACTAGAAAAGGCCGGTTCAGAACCAAGCGCAGCACCCTTTGGGCTCCTTTTGCTAATCTCGTGTTAGTAAAAGTTTGGTGAGAGACGATTCGCGCTTTTTCAGACTCGTGGCTTTCAGATCGTTTTCTGCCGTTCAGTTTGTGCTTGTGGGTTTGTATCTGCTCTTCAGTGCGTGCAAGCAAGTTCCGCGTGACTTTAGTCACTGTATTCTTGTTCGTTCATTACTGGTTTTCAGATCGCTCTTCACAGGCCTTGCTGTTCTTCAGTGCGTTCTGTTACTTCGTTCTGAGCAGCCGACCGTTTTACAGCCATGTTTCGTATGCGTACTCCTCGTAGAGTTCGTGCTGTGCGGGGGCTTGGTGTTGGGGTCCTGACCTTGACACAAGTCCAGTCCATGAACAGGGTGGGGAGGAGTTCATGGACCAAGAATTGGTTGCTTCAGCGTGACCAGTTCTGTCATATGCCTTTGCTCCGTGAGATCCGTGAGAATAATCCTGATGATTTCAGGAACTTTCTCCGGATGACGGACCCCGTGTTTCACCGTTTGTTGGCTTCGCTGACCCCCTATATCAGCAGGCAGGATACCTGCATGAGGCAAGCCATCACTCCGGAGCAGAGGTTGGTCGCTACCTTGCGGTATTTGGCCACAGGGAGAAGCCTGCAGGACCTCAAGTTCTCGACAGGCATCTCCCCCCAGGCTCTGGGGATCATTATCCCAGAGACCTGTTCTGCCATCATCCAGGTCCTACAGAAGGAGTATATGAAGGTAAGATTTTTATCATTTTATATCACATTTTATTGTATTGAATGTTTGATAATATATTGTATTTCTTTCCTCATTCCCTAATTACCATGATTGTAATATGCTGTGAATGTCCCCTTTGTCCTCATGCATGCTGGATTTTTATGTAATTATTATTTTATGTCCTTCATACATATTTGCCCTTCACTAACCTCCCCAGCATGGTGTCTCCTGCCCCTATATTCACCTCATGTAGTCACTTAAAAATGTATTTTATCAGCTCCATAGTAGTGCTTTACCCCAAACACCCCCTAAAATGTTTGGAAATGTTATTTTGGATTTAAATTCAGGCAGAGGGCCAGAGGCTTTTTTTTGTGGTGTCCCCAAATTTTTGGTAACCCTCCCCCCCCAACTGCTAAGTCAGCTGATCACAATTCTCTATCCTCAATCATCTATCTGCTGACTTTGCCAAACCCATACACACTATACCCACCTCTATAGTGCTCAGATTTATGGATGAATTCCCCAAAGCATGTAGTGCAAGGGCCTGCCTGTATACTTTCCAATGGTACTGTTTAAATTTTTTGTATCCTATTATTATCTTGATAGGTAATAGCAGAATGTCCAAATGTGTTCAAATGTGTACAGTGTGTATTTATATCTTTGTATTATGACACTTCTTACCTGTCCAGTGGGCTGCCAATAGTGTAACTAAGGAGGGGCTGTTCCAAGTAATACCCTGTATTTAGGCATTCATCTCTCAATGAAGTGAAGAGGGTTACCTGTCCAAGAGTCCCCCCCCCCCCTATAATGTTAGAAATGGCCCATGAGAGGGGGGGGGGAATATGATAGGTGTACCTTATACTTTGTTGTTGTTAAATTCCCCTTAATAAATGCTATCTGGAGGTTGACCCATAATGTTTGTGTCTAATCTGCTTGCCAGGTTTCTGTGAAAAAATAGTAATGTTTTTTTTTTTTCCTCAACAGTTTCCTTCCACGCCACAGGAATGGCAGACTGTGGCCTCCCACTTTGCCCAGCGGTGGGACTTTCCTAACTGCGGAGGGGCAATTGATGGGAAACACGTCCACATCGTCCCACCACCTAACTCGGGGTCGTACTATTATAACTACAAGGGGTTTAATAGTTTAGTGATGTTGGCGGTGGTGTCAGCTAATTACGAGTTCTTGTATGTGGACGTGGGGAAGAATGGCCGGATGTCCGATGGTGGAGTCATCGCCCAGACGGAGTTCTACAGGCGTCTCCAGAATGGCAGTTTGGACTTGCCACCTCCAGAGGACAATGTTGAAGGTCTCCCATTTGTGTTCGTTGCTGATGAAGCATTTGCGCTGGGGGACCACCTGATGCGGCCATTCCCGATGAGGACCCTCACCCCGGAACAGAGGGTTTTTAATTACCGGCTGGCCAGAGCCCGAAGAGTGGTGGAGAACACATTTGGAATCCTGGCCAGCCGGTTCCGACTATTTCTGACACCCATCCATATGGCGGAGTATAAACTGAACCATATTATACTGGCGTGCTGTGTTCTCCATAATTTTTTAAGAAAACATTCAGCCAACTATGCTGGCTCAGTTGGGCCTGAGGCCGGAATCCCAAATACTTCCACAATGACGGCACTTGAAAGCGGCCGTCCTGGCTTGCCCTCCCTGAATGCCCGTGATGTCCGGTTGCCGGTAGGGGGGCTATCAATATGCCAGACAATACGTGACACCTTTTTCAAATAAAAAACAACCTAAAGCAATTCTTGGTGGACATTTACTGCTTGTGTTTGCTTTAGCTGACCCTGACAGAAATGTGTTGAGTGCAGAAAATGTCGTGATTGTGTAACCTTATAAAAAACAGTGTTGGCTGGTACTTCCTAAATGCAAAAACACATTTCACTTCAAGTGCACTTGCAACTGCACTGAACCTGCACTTGTAGTGCAAAGTGTATTTGCCCTTAGGAAATAACCCCCATTTGTGCATAAAACAACAATTACATCACCCCAAAAGTGTTGTAGTGTTGAGACAATAATCCACACATTCTTGAGTAAGGCACTTTTTTATACCTGCACAATCACATGTGCATTTACCAAAGGTTTTTAAAACAAACCAACATGTTTGTTGTATAAAATGTTTGCAGTAGCATTGTGAATAATCAAAATATCCATTTCAGATAAAACAGGCCTGTGTAAAACCAACAAGAAAGCCAAAAAACTAGAACTTACAAAGTTCACATTAGGTAAAACCTGAAGGCTATATCAGACATCAGTATTTAGGAACTGGGTTTGATATAGCGTTCAGATGGGGGGAACTCACCCCTGGAAAAGCCAAATTTGGAAGATGCACACCAATTTACGAATGTCAACATGTGCTATCTGCCATCAGGGGGGATCAAGGGACATGTTTTGGGGGAGCAAGCCCTTCCTCAACGCTACTTTATAATTGAGGAAGGGGTTGCACCCCCAAAACGCGTCCATTGATCTCCCGTGATGGCAGATAGCACATGTTGGCACACTGTGTGCATCCTCCAAATTTGGCTTTTCAAAACATTGTAAAAATTGAAATTACAGAAAACCGGTCCTTTTGTGGGGTTTAAATTCGTCCCAAAACATCAATGATGTTATTATTTTTTGTAATAACATCACGTATTTGTTGCTGGATGTTTTGCAATTGGAGATTACATCCCATGATCTCCCCAATCAGTATCTGGGCACTTTCTGATGTAAATCGTTCTCTCTCCCTCACATCACGATCACCTAAAAAGAGATAAAGAACAAAAAAAAAAGGTCTCAAAAATCTGCCACCAGCCATCTCTTTTACCTGAGTCTGTGGTCGCAGACACTCACCTCTTGTGGTGCCAATCTCCACCACGTCTTCTTCTTCCTCCTGCTCAGCATCTTGTGTTTGGGGTAGTTCCCCTTCTTCCAGAGGGGGGGGGTCTGTGTTCTCCTGGGATGAGGAGTGTCCGAGTCTTTTCTCCCCTATGTAAAACAAAAATGGTATACTTAGCACACAGATATTTGATGGCAGAACTATAGAAATAGGAAACATTGCTTGGAAGTGGGGTACAATTGTCTATTTTAGCCGAGTTCAAAGATGTATATTTTTTATTGCCCTTTGTCAAGCTGCAATACTTTACCTGTTTGGTACAAGCTTCACACATGTAACCCCCCCTATAGTATACACTGGAGCACCTGTGTGCCCCCCCTACTAAAAATGGTGTTCTTGTGTCCCACACTAGTGCTCCAGTGTCCAGATGTGAAAACAGCTGCTCAGTGTCCTCTCCTTACACACAATCTAGTTTGCATTTCATTCTAGTAACAAACCCATCTACCTAAACAAATATTTGGCAGAATTATTATCACGCACCTGGTGTGACTCCGCCATCATGCTCTTCCCCCACTGCGCCGAACAAAAAGGGGCGGGGAATAGAATAGAAAGAACGTCAGGGGCGGGCGGAGTTACACACATGCGCAGTGTCTATAAAGCGTAACACGCGTGCGTATTACGTACGATCTGTGAGCGGAGGAAGGAGCATTGGACGCGCCGATCGTAAGAACGAAGGTAAGAGACAAACTTGGGCCTATACTGCTTCTAGATTGAGGACTATATTGTAACAAGATTAGGAGAGTTTGGTGTGACATTAGGCTTTGTCTTGTGTTGTGTCTTGCAGTGAACATGGATATCTTAATGAGAGATACTGACTTCATGTCACTATTCATTGATATGCTAAGGGAGCTGCCCTGTCTGTGGGAGATTACCCACCCCCATTTCAAGAACCAAGCAAAGAGGAAGGCAGCACTGGAGCAATTGTGTGAAATTGTGAAGCAGGTGATCCCCACGGCAGACATCACTTATTTAGAGATATTAATTGGTTGCCTGAGGAGCACATATCTGAGGGAGCGCAAGAAAGTCCTGGATTCACAGAGACCTGGAGCAGCAGATGACATCTATGTCCCCAGGATGTTGTACTACGACAGGCTGCACTTTCTGGCAGGCCAGACTGAACCCAGGCCATCCCTCTCAAGTCTTCCTTCCACGCTTCCTTCCCCCCCGGCTGAGGCTTCTGATGCCCAACCTGGGCCTTCCAGGCCATATGTGGAGGAGCCCAGATTGAGCCAGGTATAGCATTCCTCTAAATATTTCTGCTTGTCCAATCAATGATGTTAACTAGATGTTAGTTGGGAGTACTAATTTATGATTGTGATTGATGATGCAAAAACTAAAACCATGTCCCTTTTTCATACACAGGGAAGTCTCAGCCAGGAGGTGGCTGATCTGCAGGTCCCTCCACCCACCCTGAAAACAGAAAGTGGCAGCAGGAGGAGTAGCCTAGAGGAGGCGGCTATCAGATTTTTTTGGAGGGCTACAGAGGTCCTGGGAGCACCACACACCAGGCAGGAGAACCTTGCGGCATTCATTGCCTATAAAATGCAGAGGATGGAGGAGGGCCAACAAGCCATGTGTCAGGCCCTCATATCAGAGGCTCTGGAGAAAGGTGTGAGGGGACAACTTACACCTCACACACAGCTTTGGGATGGTCCTCCTCCTCCTCCTCCCTCTCCTCCAGGTCCTCCCAGTCCTCCTCCAGGTCCTCCCAGTCCTCCTCCAGGTCCTCCCAGTCCTCCTCCTCCTCCAGGTCCTACTCCTCCTCCTGCCACATCTCCTACTGCACAGCCACAGCCGGGAAGGAAGTGTGAAAGGAAGACCAGAGAGTGATTGCCCTGGATCCAGTCTGGTCGGCCAAAAGATGCAGCCTCTTGTGGTACCACAGCCTGGGGACACTGATGTCATCTGCTGCTATCCGAGTCTCTGTGAATCCCGGACCAGACTGCCCTCCCTTATATATGGACTCCTCAGGCCACCAATTTTGAGGTTTAAGAATTGATGTCTGCCGTGGGGGTCCCAGGCTTCACTAATTTCTGCTGTTGATCCAGTGTTGCCTTCCTCTTTGTTTGGTTCTGAGCCCTTAATAAAGGATTTTTGTTTTGAATTATACTCTCCTATGTGTTTTACTTCAAAAATGATGGTTTTTTTGTGAGGATTCAGGTACATTTCTAATATACAATGTGAAATGAACAAGGGACACCAACAACAAAAATCTCATGGAGATTAAATAATAAAAGATATCAATGGTGTTGTGGTAACTTGCCACACAAAACACACACAAAAATATTCTGGAGTAAAAATAAAAATAACATTGAACAAAGATCAGCCTTGGAAAAAATCCAAACATTAAAGAAAAAAAAAAGGCTTAAAAACCAAAAAAAAAATATAAAAAAAATATAAAACTGTCAGATGTGACAACTAATAACAATATAATGAGGGAATCCCACTAAAAAAACACAAATCAAACTTTGTGAGAAGTGTGTGTGAATATGAGCAGCAAAACGACTTAATTCTTGTCACATTATAAAGAAGAAGAGAGTGCGCTGTATTAAATCATTTTGAACATTGCAGCGTGACGAAAGTGCTGTATCCATTGCGAATGCTAAGTTTACCAGAACGAGCTGTCCCGTGTCGGAATTTCTTCTGAGCATGCGTGGCACTTTGTGCGTCGGAACAGGCCACACACGGTCGGAATTGACGCGATCGGATTTTGTTGTCGGAAAATTTTATCTCCTGCTGTCCAACTTTGTGTGTCGGAAAATCCGATGGAAAATGTCCGATGGCACCCACACACGGTCGAAATTTCCGACAACACGCTCCGATCGGACATTGTCCATCGGAAAATCCGACCGTGTGTACGGGGCATTAGAGTTGTCGTCCAGGCTCAAGTCATATTACAAAGAAAACAGGTATGAAAGTATGAAATCGTGATTCCCCCTTAGGAAAGGAAACTGTATTGTGGAAGTTTAAATCCTTGTGGGAGACGATAAGTGGTAGGAAAGATAGGTTCAAAGTAAACCTTAAGATTCGTGTATGCCATAGTCTCAGTGGTCAATTAGCGGTGAGGTGATTATCCATTGGGACCACTCTGCTATACTCCCTACTTCTGGAGGTCTTAAGTGTAAACGGTAAGCAAATTGGTGACGAAATAAGGTGGGTGGCCTCATATGGTCACAGTCTAGCATGACGTGATAATCGTGAGCATCCATCACAGCAGGTGGTATGGTAACCTGGTTGAGTAGACCTGTCTGAACTTACCTTTCGGGTCTACAGGCGGGGAAATATATATATATATATATATATATATATATATATATATATATATATATATGTATATATATATATATATGTATATATATATATATATATATAGAGAGAGAGAGAGAGAGAGAGAGAGAGAGAGAGAGAGAGAGAGAGAGAGAGAGAGAGAGAGAGAGAGAGTTGGATAGAGTTATGTGGCCGAACAGATCGTCACCCCAACCATATACATTTAAGGTAAGCTAGCAAAATATCATACATGTTCACATATTACCCATCATCAAAGGGACTCCATTTATAACCATCAGGATAGACATATGTATAAAAAAAAAGGAAGGGGGTGGGAGGATTAAACGGGTTAGAGAGACTGTTTGATGCGAGAACAGAAATCAAAAAGGGTGCTAAAATGGGAGAGGGAGGTTACAAGCCAGCATAGTGGCCTTCTGCTGCAAGCCTCATTAATTGTACACAGGAGTATCACATCTGTAGTCTTCACGGCATGGGTCGGATCGGATCCAGATGTCAGGCCTGGTGGATGAGATGGGCCACGGGATGACGCCATGTTGCCGGCTTGTGTCCGGAACATTTCCGGAATGTTCTGGCTTATCCGCCCAGTTAAGTCTCAGGGAGACCTAGAGCGGGAGGCAGAGGAGCTACGGGATGAGGTCCCCATGGTACACGGGAAGGTTGGTGAGTGGGAAACCTCGGTTTTAGCCAGATGAATCTCTCTGTCAGCGGGAGCTTTCAAGTTATGCTTCCATTCTCCATTGAGGTCAGGCCCCACCCCCCTAGATACAACATTTTAATTACAGAAATAAATGACAGAGGAAAGCATAGCAACACCCAAAAGATATGTACAGATACACAAGCTTCCCCTGCTACCAGGTTGATTCTAAAATGATTTCAAAGCATGAAGATGAGAGAGCCTTGATGCATTTTTTGCGTAAGACTCATAAGGCTCTGCTGGGATGACATTTGATTAACATTTTAAAATAAACACAGTTGTGACAGAAGATTTGCAGCTTTACCCTTATTTTGGATGATGCTGTGAGTGAGTTAAGATTGGATGCCACTGGCTGTGAACTGGAGGAAAGTACTACTCTTTGAATTGTTTGTGTCCAGAACTGCCATGGACACATGATAGTTTTATTTATTGGTCATTAAACAAACTAAAAGCCAGGTTTAGGGTTTATTTGTGTTCTTCTTGTCATGAGTATAGAAGTATAACATATACTCATATCTGGTTACATGTTTATTTGTCTGTAAGACTATAATTGAAATACCCGATTCTAAATGTATGTACATTTCAACAATCAATTCTATAAGCTAGCTTCCTTTTCATTAGTCTTGCAATTCTTGTATAATTTAACACCACCCCCAGACAAAAATGTACTTGGTTTATGTTGTGTTAAAAGTAACAAAACAAAACAATGGACTCTTGGTATTGTCTAGTTGTGCATTCCTATATTAAATGTTTCTTTAATGCTCAGTGAGACACAAAAACTGCATTCCAAATACAATGTTGTAGTTAATTTTTACACTGACTGTAGGTATGACTGCAACATATAAGCATACTAATGTATATTGTGTATCCAGAGCCTTTTAATTTGTTTGTTTTTTTTTGCTTTTTACTTTGTTGGATTCAGTAATGCTTTTTCATTAAAATACTAAGATTTAAAGTGTTTGTTACCCCAACACTTCAAATTCCTGATATGTGCCTGCAGCACCATTTACTTGTATGAGAAAGTATCCTGTTCTCTTTGTATTGCTTCCTTTATGTGAAATCCCTGGTGTCCCTGCTAGTCCTCTTGCTTTCCTATTAAAAACCGCCCACACTAAGCAGGAGAGCACATCGTGGTCAGTTCTCTAGGTATGCTGGGAACTCAGTATGCTCGCTTCCAATGATCAGACTTGTCCTAACACCCCCCCCCCGCTGCACAGCCACTCACTGGGAACTTCAGTGTGCTGCTTCTTCTCCTCCCCTCAGCTCTTATGCAACTGAAAACAGAGGGATCACTTATAAAAAAAGGAAAAAAAGGTATTTATAATGTTTTTTTTATATCTATGCAAAAAAAATTTTGCCTTTCAATTATATTTTAAACTGAATAGGTTTTTAGGAGTTTACAATCGCTTTAATTCAATGTTTGATTGGCTCTGCCCACCTCCCCCAAAGCACCTTGTCCCCAAGTTGATGGGGACAAGGGCCTCTTCCCCACAACCCTGGGTGGTGGCTGTGTGGGTCTGCGGCAGGGGGCTTATCAGAATCTTAAAGCCCCATTTAACAATGGGGCCCCTCGATCCCCCTCATGTGAATGAGTATTGGGTACATAGTACCCCTACCCCACCAAAAAAGTTGAATAAAGACACAACACAAGTTTTTGACAATTCCTTTATTTAAAAAAAAAATGCCCACCCCATAAAGATGATGCATCATCAGTCATGACGCCCACTGCATCACCGAACCAGAAGAATAAAAAAATAAACCTCCGGCTCATGGGAGCCCGCTGACAGATGATGATTGTAATTGGTTGTTAAGGACATGACAGCCAGCTTCCTGGCCCGCTCCTTAACAACCAGCTATTCTTCATACAGAATTTGATTTGGGCGATCATTTTTCGACTAATCCAAATTCAAATTGTTCCAAAAATTTGGAACAATTGGAATGGAAATAGAAATGAATTTAAAAAAAAAAATAGTAACATAACAAATCTACCCAAAACAAAACATATTTTCCATTCTGCACACATCTGAAAATGATCTTGGTGTTCTGGCAGATCATAGACATACAAGAGAAGTGTGGGTTTGTTTTATTTTTTTTTAAATCATACTTAGCTAAGCGGATGTAGAATTGATGCGATGATGCATCTGTCCCCGCTGTCTCTAAGGCTAAGAACTGAGCGATCAAACACAGCTGATCACTCAGTTCTCCCTACTGCTCAGAGCAGAGCTGACTGTCAGTTACCACTTTATGCTCTGAGCCCCCCCCCCGCTCTCTGGAGCTTTCTGAGAGACTGAGGTAGATGCTGGATAGGGCTCCCGTGTGGATCCCGACCATATGGTTGTGATCTTTCCCCAGCCAGGACCGGCCCTGTGATGTCAGCTGACAGTGTCTGCTGTTGGCTGAAATGGATCAGAGGAGTGCAGAATGAACTGTACTCCTGTAAACCATAGAAGTACAACCAAAGGAGCTTTGGCTATACTTCTTTAATAATAGCAAGCAATGTCAAGCTGCAGTTTCTAATGTAAGAAAAATACGTTCTTGTATAACAGAGGATGGAGAGTCCAGGGAGAGTCATAATTTTACCCTTGCCCAAAGCATTAGTAATACCTCCTCTGGAATATTCTGTTCAGTTTGGGCATTAGTTCACAAAAAATGTATATTTGAGAACCAGAAAATGAAGAGAAAGGCAATCAAACTGATGGCATGGAGGAATTAAAGTATAACTAAAGGCAAACTTGTTTTTAGTTTTGGATAGAGTGGAGATGGCTTTTTTGTCTGCCTGTGCCCCCGTTAAGGAGATTCACCCTCTCAATTTGTCCTGTTTATCATTATCATTGAAAGTGAAAGTAAAAGACAATTTAAAAATTTGGGTTGTCCCCAGAAAAGTAATAGAAGGGAAATCTTCTAATGGGGTAACTATACCCCAATAAATTCCCTTAATTTGCAGGGACTTCCTCTCACTTGCTGTTTGGCTATGGGACAGGAAGTAAAGGGAAATCTCTGCAATGGGACATGGGGCAATAACCTTCCCTTGCTCTATCAGAATTGAAAAAATGTTTTGCCCATAGTTATACTTTAAGATATGAGGGAAGGTTAGCTAAACTGAATTTATTGTCCCTTGAGAAGAGGCAATTAAGGGGGATATGACTACCATATATAAATGCATAAATGGTCCATATAGTGGGCTTGGTGTAGAGTTTTTCACTGCAGGGTCACTACAAAGTAAAAAATGGCATTTGCTTATGTCTTTAGAAAAAGAGGTTTAACTTTCACATATAGAAAGGCTTCTTCACCATCAGAGCTATGAATATTGGAATAGACTGCTACAGCAACTAGTTCAAGACAGCTCAGTTACTGCTTTTAAAAATCTAGATGTATTTCTAAATGCACAAAATATAATTGGAAAGTTTCATGTATAGGTAATAGTGCCAGAGACTGTTGATCCAGGGAATATCTGATTGCCTTGGCACAGCAACCTATACTTTGTTTTATAGAGGGCTTTCTGCCTTCCTCTGGATGAGCTGTGGTTATAAGGTTCTGTATAAGGAGGGCTTATATTCTATTTATTTACACATTTTTACTATTGGTTGAACTAGACAAGCTTGTTTTTTTTTTTCATCCTAACTAATAACGTAATTATGTAATAGTATATAAGAGGGAATCTCCTCAAATTGAGCAAACTCCTATCCTAACAGTTGTCATCCAAATAAGGTGGCAGGTGACAACTCTAGAATTTGCTTTTCAACAACAGCTTAATTACATTAATTAGGCAAATCCAATCTTGAATGTGCAAAATGCCAGTTCATATACTGTAGCTGTTTTTGTTTAAATTGCAAAGCAAGCACTTCCAAGTTAGAGTATAAAGATCTCCATATAAAACCACAATATATATATATAAATATGTAAATAAATAAACAACATAAATCACAAAAAAAAGATGTGTTTTTGAATCATTTTTAGCAATCAAAAAAGATCAATTAAAACAAAGAGTGTGTTTTGCCTATTTTCAGAGAACTTGCCAACATAAGATACTTAACTACATCAAAGGAAGTGCTCAATGCTGACAAACTAAATTAGACCGTCCAATACTTTGGTAACAAATTAACAGCATTTTTCCATATCTAAAAAAAAGTAATATACATTGCAGGCAATATACAGTCAAAGTACATATTTTAGATGTATCTGTATAAATCTATACACCTCTCAAGCTATCTACTGTATCTAAGAAAAAAAAAGAAGGAAACTTTTCTAGTTTATTTGAACAAGGAAAAAGATAGCAAATAGATGACTCAGAACAGAAGATTTGTTTTTGTATAATAAGGTTCATTCATTTTAAAGAAAAATAGGTGCAAGCTGTGGGATACTCACCTTTATCCCTAATCCATGTAAAACTCCAGCCAAAACGTTTTTTTTTTAAATTTTGAAAAGTGAGGAAGGGAAATTCACCCTTGTCGTTTTTCTAAATTTAAATAGGTATCATCAGAACAGGAGGTGAGGGGTAATCTTTCAGTGAGAGATTTCCAATTTTTTGCTGTACTGATTAGGGGTGACATTCAAGTTCAGGTCAACATACAGCTTGATGTGAACTTCACATGTTTGCGGTTCTATGAAATGGCAAAATAGCAAGTTTATTCACTGCTGAGCCAACAACCAACATTACAGTTTATGTACTTTCAACTGTGGTCAGGTGGCATAGTATGACCAATAGGGATGAGCCGAACACCCCCCGGTTCGGTTCGCACCAGAACCTGAGAACGGACCGAAAGTTCGCACGAACGTTAGAACCCCATTAACGTCTATGGGACTCGAACGTTCGAAATCAAAAGTGCTCATTTTAAAGGCTAATTTGCATGGTATTGTCCTAAAAAGGGTTTGGGGACCCGGGTCCTACCCCAGGGGACATGTATCAATGCAAAAAAAACTTTTAAAAACGGCCGTTTTTTCAGGAGCAGTGATTTTAATGATGCTTAAAGTAAAAAAAAAAAAAGTGAAATATTCCTTTAAATATCGAACCTGAGGGGTGTCTATAGTATGCCTGTAAAGTGACGCGTGTTTCCCATGTTTAGAACAGTCCCTGCACCAAATGTCATTTTTAAAGGAAAAAATCTCATTTAAAACTGCTTGCAGGTTTAATGTAATGTCGGGTCCTGGCAATATGGATGAAAATCAGTGAGACAAATGGCATGGGTACCCCCCAGTCCATTACCAGGCCCTTTGGGTCTTGTATGGATATTAGGGGAACCCCGCACCCAAATTAAAATAAGGAAAGGTGTGGGGCCACCAGGCCCTATATACTCTGAACAGCAGTATACAGGCGGTGCAAACAAGACAGGGACTGTAGGTTTGTTGTTAAGTAGAATCTCTTTGTAATTTTGAACGGGTACATTTTTAACGTGTTTAGCTCCAGCCAAAAAATCTTTTTTAAGCTTTTTGGAAAACATAGGGAAGGGTTATCACCCCTGTGACATTTGTTTTGCTGTCTTTCCTCCTCTTCAGAAGATTTCACCTCACTTTTTGTCCCAATCACAAATGTTTTTTGAAAATTTGGGTTTTTTTGTGGAACAAGGATTGGAAAGCATCAGTGGAAAGGAGAAATGTTTTTCCCATATTAACTCTTACAGGAGAGAATTTCCCTTCCTAGGGGTAGATTTCATCTCACTTCCTGTTGTCTCCTTCCGTTTGCAAGTAGGAGTCGTTTGTAAGTTAGTTGTTTGAAAGTAGGGTCCTGCCCTATATACTCAGCAGAAATTTGGGCCTTAGATGTTGCTGTGGTCACAACACTGTAAGCCCTCACAGGGCCCTGCTGTGAAATATTAGATCAAGAATTGTAATGACATGCCCCTGTTGAACAGGAGCTGAAAAATTAGGCCTTAGGCACTGGTGCTGGTGCCACAACACTGCAACCCCTCACAGACACTCTAGTTGGAACGCAGGAACGAGCCCTGCTGCAAAGTATTGCATCAAAAATTGTAATTACACGCCCCTGTTAAACAAGGGCTGAAAAATTGGGCCTTAGGCACTGGTGCTGGTGCCACAACACTGCAACCCCTCACAGACACTCTAGTTGGAACGCAGGAACGAGCCCTGCTGCAAAGTATTGCATCAAAAATTGTAATTAAACGCCCCTGTTAAACAGGGGCAGAAAAAATGGGCCTTAGGCACTGGTGCTGGTGCCACAACACTGCAACCCCTCACAGACACTCTAGTTGGAATGCAGGAACGAGCCCTGCTGCAAAGTATTGCATCAAAAATTGTAATTACACGCCCCTGTTAAACAGGGGCAGAAAAAATGGGCCTTAGGCACTGGTGCTGGTGCCACAACACTGCAACCCCTCACAGACACTCTAGTTGGAATGCAGGAACAAGCCCTGCTGCAAAGTATTACATCAAAAATTGTAATTACATGCCCCTGTTAAACAGGGGCTGAAAAATTGTGCCTTAGGCACTGGTGGTGGCGCCCAGAACCAAAAATGTTCTTACAAGCTATCAGCGTGATGATTGAGGAGGAAGAGGATAATTACTCAGGGATAGTCACTCAGCATCAGCATAGGCAGTCTTTGAAGGGATCTGAAATTTCAAAAAAAATTATTCGGTTACATCAGCATCAGGTGCTTGGTAGCTGGTGGTGATTCAAGACTGATTCATTTTTATGAAGGTCAGTCGATCGACCGAGTCAGTGGACAGACGCACCCTTTGATCGGTTACCATGCCTCCAGCAGCACTGAATGTGCGTTCCGAAAGAACGCTGGATGCAGGACAGGCCAGTAGCTCAATTGCATACTGTGCAAGCTCTGGCCAGTGATCCATCCTCAAGACCCAGTAACCCAGAGGATTTTCGGTGGGAAAGGTGTCCAAGTCTGATCTTGCCCCTAGGTATTCCTGCACCATGTAAAACAGACGCTGGCGATGGTTGCTGGAACCGATCATACCTTGGGGCTGCGGACCAAAAAATTGTCTGAACGCATCGGTCAGACGGCCACCTTCTCCACCGCTCCTTCTTTGACTGACCGAAGCCTCAGCAACACGTTGTCCAGAAACAGGAGTTTGTAACCTCCCAGTCTCTGGGAACGCGTTGCACAGACCTTTCTGCAAGGCCTCCCGAAGATGTTTCATCCTCTGCTCCCTCTGCGATGGCAAGATAAGGTCCGCAACCTTACCCTTGTAACGTGGATCAAGGAGGGTTGCCAGCCAGTATTGGTCCTTCTCCTTGATACCACGAATACGAGGATCCTTACGCAGGCTTTGCAGGATCAGGGAGGCCATGCAGCGTAGGTTTGCTGAGGCATTCGGTCCGGAGTCCTCTGGGTCACTAAGGACGACATGGTCCGCAGCCACCTCCTCCCAGCCACGTACAAGTCCATGTGTTTCTTGGTACTGATCCCTTAAAGACTGCTGCTGATGCTGAGTGCCAGGCTCCACCTCCATACTGACACAATCTTCCTCCTCCTCCTCCTCCTCCTCCTCGTCCTCTGCCTGTGTGATCGGCGGGCACGCAGGAACACTGTCTGGATAAAGGGGGCCTTGAGAGCTAAGGAAGTCCTCCTCTTCCTGCCTCTGTTCTGCCTCAAGTGCCCTGTCCATTATTCCACGCAGCGTGTGCTCCAACAGGTGGACAAGGGGGACAGTGTCATTGATGCATGCACTGTCACTGCTCACCATCCTTGTGGCCTCCTCAAATGGTGATCATGGCCCACTGGCGTGGGGAAAAAAAAACAAGCTCCCCTGACCCTGTCCTGGTGCCATAGTCGCACAGGTACTCATTGATGGCCCTCTGCTGCGTGTGCAGCCGCTGCAGCATGGCCAACGTTGAGTTCCACCTGGTGGGAACGTCACAGATTAGGCGGTTCTTGGGTAGGTTAAACTCCTTTTGGAGGTCCGTCAGCCGAGCACTGGCATTATATGACCGGCGGAAATGCACACAGACTTTCCTGGCCTGCCTCAGGACATCCTGTAAGCCCGGGTACCTGCCCAAGAACCGCTGCACCACCAAGTTAAGGATGTGAGCCAAACAGGGCACATGGGTCATTTGTCCCTGTCGGAGGGCAGAGAGGAGGTTGGTGCCATTGTCGCAAACCACCATTCCTGCCTTAAGTTGGCGTGGCGTCAACCACCTCTGAACCTGCCCCTGCAGAGCTGACAGAACCTCTGCCCCAGTGTGGCTCCTGTCCCCCAAGCACACCAGTTCAAGCACCGCATGGTATCTTTTGGCCTGCGTACTTGCGTAGCCCCTTGAACGACTACGGAGCACCGCTGGTTCCGAAGAAGAGGCCATGGAGGAAGAAGAAGAGGAGGGGGTGGAGGAGAGAGGTGTGTCACAATCATTAGCATTTTGGAGGCGTGGTGGCGGAACAACCTCCAACACTACTGCACCTTGTCCTGCATCCTTCCCAGCTGCCAGCAGAGTCACCCAATGCGCCATAAAACTTAGGTAACGTCCCTGTCCATGCCTGCTGGACCATGAGTCAGCGGTAATATGCACCTTACTGCTGACTGCCCTGTCCAGCGAGGCATGGACATTGCCTTCCACATGCTGGTAGAGTGCCGGAATCGCCTTCCATGAGAAAAAGTGGCGTTTGGGTACCTGCCACTAAGGAACCGCACATTCCACAAACTCACGGAAGGGGGCAGAGTCTACCAACTGAAAAGGCAGCAGTTGAAGTGCTAGCAATTTTGCCAAGCTAGCATTCAACCGCTGGGCATGTGGATGGCTGGGAGCAAACTTCTTTCGGCGGTGCAGCAGCTGGGGCAGGGAAATTTGCCTGGTACAATCTGACGTTGGTGTACCAAAAGCAGATTGCCCACAAGTACTTGGCTGTGACACACCTAATTCTACACCTTCATTCCTCTCAGTGCAGCTCTCAGAGAGGACTGAAGGTCTAGTGGGGTTGGAAATCTCAGCTGATGAGGAGCAAGGAGAGGTCCTCTTTGTTCTTTGGTGTGGGTCTTTTAGATACGCTTGCCAACGAACTGCATGGCAGGTCAACATATGTCTGGTCAAGCATGTGGTACCCAAGCGGGAGATGTTTTGGCCACGTGAGATACGCTTGAGACATATGTTGCAAATAGCAGCGGTGCGATCTGATGCACTCGTCTCAAAAAAGGCCCACACCAAAGAACTTTTTGAATAACGCGCAGAGACTGCAGCGCCCTGCACATGTGGAGCTTTGGGGTGTGATGCAGTCAATGTGCTGCCCTTAGGCTGGCCCCTGGAGGGCATCCTGCCTCGTTGGTGATGTGCCGCCTCCTCCTCCTCCTCCTCTCTCCTATCAGGCACCCACGTTGAGTCAGTGACCTCATCATCCCCTCCCTCCTCATCACTGGAGCAAACCCGGCAGTATGCTGCAGCAGGGGGAGCATGACTGCCAGATTGCTGTCCTTCTTGGGCACCCCCTCTGTCCGTGCTCATGTTACTGCCTTCATCGAGCTCAGTATCATCATCAGAGCCTTCCAAACGCTGGGCATCCTCCTGGAGCATGTACCCAACACTGTGGTCAAACAGTTCGAGGGACTCCTCAGGAGGACATGGTGGAGCTAGGGAAGGAGTCACTGATGACATTGAGCCGAGGGAAGAGGCCACTGCTTTGCCAGACAAAGCACCCTGGGCATGGGTGAGAGAGGATGAGGAGGATGAGGACGGCTTGGTCATCCACTCGACCAAGTCTTCCGCATGTTGCGGCTCAACATGGCCAGCTGCCGAAAAAAAGGCCTTCCAGACATACTAATGGCCTGTAGCTGCACTAAGCTGGGAGATATATATATATATATATATATATATATATATATATATATATATATATATGTACTGATACTGCAGCTAGCAAAATCAACTGCCTGCCTGTAGTATGAGAACACCACCAACCTTCTACAGGTAGCTTTAGCTGAACACTGTGAGGTGGACGCACCCCACTAACTTGTAGGTTTAGCTGAACACTGTGAGCAGGATGCACTGCACTAACTGTAAATAGTCTAGCTGCCTGACTGTGGTACTAATAGGATCAAAAGAACACCAGCAATTTTCTTCAGGTAGCTGTATTTACTGTAACAAGACAAGCCTGCCAGTCAGTAAGAAGATAACAGAAACGGATCTAGCTGAACACTGTGAGCAGGACGCACCCCACTAGCTTGTAGGTTTAGCTGAACACTGTGAGGTGGACGCACCCCACTAACTTGTAGGATTAGCTGAACACTGTGAGCAGGACGCACCCCACTAACTTGTAGGTTTAGCAGAACACTGTGAGCAGGACGCACTGCACTAACTGTAAATAGTCTAGCTGCCTGACTGTGGTACTAATAGGATCAAAAGAACACCAGCAATTTTCTTCAGGTAGCTGTATTTACTGTAACAAGACAAGCCTGCCTGTCAGTAAGAAGATAACAGAAACGGATCTAGCTGAACACTGTGAGCAGGACGCACCAGACTAGCTTGTAGGTTTAGCTGAACACTGTGAGGTTGACGCACCCCACTAACTTGTAGGTTTAGCTGAACACTGTGAGCAGGACGCACCCCACTAACTTGTAGGTTTAGCAGAACACTGTGAGAAGGACGCACTGCACTAAATGTAAATAGTCTAGCTGCCTGACTGTGGTACACCGGAACACACTGCACAGGGCCGCCGTGCAGGCGGCCTTATATAGTGTGGGGAGTGTACTAAATCCTCTGAGCCATAATTGGCCAAAGCCTCCTTTGCTTTGGCCAATTACGGCTCTCTGTTAAGGCAGCGCTGTGATTGGCCAAGCATGTGGGTCATAGTGCATGCTTGGCCAATCATCAGCAAGCAATGCACTGCGATGCCCATATGTGAACGGCCCATATCGTTCGCAATTTGGCGAACGACCGAACAGCTGATGTTCGAGTCGAACATGGGTTCGACTCGAACACGAAGCTCATCCCTAATGACCAATAATGGTGATTTGAAAATGTGCCCCCCTCCTATGAAAGTCAGCTATCATCAGTCTTTTTGTCAGTGTGTGTTGGAGCTGTAGTTGAATAGGGATGAGCTTAGATTGAACTTCAGCTGTTCGGGTGTACAGACTAAATCTGAACATAAGGGGCTTTTAGCAGGAACACATCATAGTGGGGTGCCTTGTTGTGGCCTATGCAGCTTATGCATTGTGACAGACCTAGCCGGGACAGAGGCTGTTGGAGAGGACTGAATGCAAGCCTGTTGCCTTTTGATTATGAGCCCTGGATTTTCAATGGAACAATACTCTTTGTGAGGTGAATGATAAATCCAGTCTGAACTGTACTAATCGGACTCCGTCGTGTATATATGTATATATCGTATGTTGTTTGATTCTGTTGGGGACTCTTTGCTGTGGATTTGTGTCCCTGAAGAGGGAGGGGGGATTCCTCCAGCAGCCCCCTGCTGATAAGACTGATTCATTCTGTTGGGACACATCCTGTGAGGAGATGCTGGTGTCATCAGCTCCAACTACCTGTGTTTATGTTAATTGAATGAGCTGATCACATTGTCCTCTATACAATGTAGGAGATGGGACGACTCCTATTGGAGCTGCAGCTATTGTGTTTATACCACTGTGTGAAGCTCGGTGCCCACAAGTCTGTCATCTGGTCTGGGTAATTTTTTTAGTTAATTAGCTCATGTTATTTATGTTAATTAGGTTACAGTTGTATTGTTAGAGGAGGTTCCAACGGCATATAAAGTCTTGTAACTTTGATTCTAAATAAACAGTTCATGGTAGCAACAAGCAAGTGTCGCCTTGTTTTGTGCTCAGAGAGGTTGGAATATCTGATATCTGTATACAGACTGGGAGGAATTGGTATATGACGGAAGCACTCAAGTGGAATGTGGGACGTTCCGTGACATTGGTGGCAAGCAGTGGGAAAGCTTCCTACAGCCTGGGACATCCAAACTTCCATCTGGATCCAAGGTCCAGATAGCAGGAGAGGAGAGGTACAGATACCAGCCGCCATGGATAAGGAATTCAGAAGGAGGTTGTGAGAGATGCAGTTACAGTACAGAGGACCAGTATCAGAGCAGGTCCTGCTGGGATGGTGTGATTCTATTCGCTGCAAACTCTGGAAGGAAGTGCTAGCCCGTGAGCAGCAACACCAGGGAAAAGTTCTCCCCTCCATCGAGGAAAGGTACTGGTTGCAGTACGGACTGCGGGTGCGGTTTTTGGGAGAAAAACCACACAAGAAGCAGACAGCTGAATTAAGCAGGCTGGTCTGGGCAGAGATAAAGCTGGATGAGAGCTACAGAGCCCTCCGGTGGCATGTATCCCAAGCATGTCCCTGGATAGCGGATGACAGCCCAACAGAAGGCTTAAGCTACGGCGGCTTGGGACTGTTGTATGTGAAGCTGACAGGGGACTCTAACTTTGGGAGTGATTTGGAGTGGCGGTTGGACGAAATCATGGATTTCAGAGAAGGGCTACTGAACATTCCGGAAGTGCACTGGGCACAGGAAGATTTGGAGTTTCTGGCCGTTCAGGAATGGGAGCTAGAGATCGCCTACAGATGGCTGCTAGACATTGCTCAGTGCCAGGGCTGGGCTCCCTTTGCCTGGGACTATCAGGAAATACCAGCTGACAACCCTGAAATCCTGGCTGAAGAGTCAGCAATGTGGCAGAGCAATAGTGTGCTTTGCCAACCTGCCCCTGCAGCTATGGAGGCAGAGGTCTTATGGCGGATGCAGCAAGTGCTGACTGACCTTGATGATCCTGTTTCTGCATGGGATGATATTGGATGGAGGAATGTGCCTGTCCAGCAGCATGCCAGAGAATCTGCAGTGGAAAATCTGGAGATTGCCATCCCCAAACCCGAAGTGCTGACAACAGGGCAGAGCTCTGCTAGCCTCTGCCCAGCACTGATAGCATCTTCTGGATTCCATGGACAGGAGATGGTGAATCTCCATCCCCAGACACCAGTTGCAGAGACAGGGGATTTGATAGACTTTTCTGCTGAGGAAGAACCATTGAGTGAGCCCCCAGCAGAAGAGTTGGGATTAGGGCCAAACTTCATTGCGCTCTGCTCAGCACTGATGGCATCTTCTGAGTTCCACGGACAGGAGATGGTGAACCTCTATCCACAGACACCAGTTATAGAGGTAGGAGATTTAATAGACTTTTCTGCTGAGGAAGAACAACCTGATGAGCCTCCAGCAGAAGAGCTGCTATTGGGGCCAAACTTCACTGTGCACTGCCCCGCACCAACAGCAGTATCTGTGGAGTTACAGGGAACTTCCCCAGTTGAAGCACCGGCAACTGGGCAGAGTGCTACCAACCTCTGGCCATCACCGGCAACAACTACAGAGTTCCAGGGAGGTGGGACAGTCGGCCTCCCTCCCCAACAGGTAGCCGGAGCAGATGGTGTGGGGTTTCCAGCAGAAGGGCTGGCAACAGGGCCAAGTACTGCTGGACTCTGCCCTCAACTAACAGGAGATGGATTTCCTGTGAAGGTGGATGGGACTTCAGTCTCCACCTATATACTCCAGGGATGTTGGGCAGTCGGCCCAGATCCCCAACAGCATGACAGAGTGAGCCCAGTCCCCCTGTTCTCTCTCCAGCGGCAGAAAGGACTCCAGGGAGAAGGGCCAGTCCAGGCCTCTCCCCAGTGGCAGATATGTTCTCTGAGAGAGGCAGAGGTTGGCTTTGTGAGTAATACTCTGTTTGGAACAATTTGTTTGGGGTACTGTGTGGGTACAGGCAGTAGAGGACTGGAACTACTGACTAACTTCGGAGTCAACCCGTCTGGGGTCTCCTCCTGTGTTAGTCTCCTGCCGAAAGGGGAGAAATGTGACAGACCTAGCCGGGACAGGGGCTGTTAGAGAGGACTGAATGCAAGCCTGTTGCCTTTTGATTATGGGTCCTGGATTTTCAATGGAACAATACTCTTTGTGAGGTGAATGATAAATCCAGTCTGAACTGTACTAATCGGACTCCGTTGTGTATATATGTATATATTGTATGTTGTTTGATTCTGTTGGGGACTCTTTGCTGTGGATTTGTGTCCCTGAAGAGGGAGGGGGGATTCCTCCAGCAGCCCCCTGCTGATAAGACTGATTCATTCTGTTGGGACACATCCTGTGAGGAGATGCTGGTGTCATCAGCTCCAACGGCATATAAAGTCTTGTAACTTTGATTCTAAATAAACAGTTCATGGTAGCAACAAGCAAGTGTCGCCTTGTTTTGTGCTCAGAGAGGTTGGAATATCTGATATCTGTATACAGACTGGTAGGAAGTGGTATATGACGGAAGCACTCAAGCGGAGTGTGGGACGTTCCATGACATGCATGTTTTTGCAAATCTGTGCCAACTAAACTCCTGTTTTAACATGAATTGTTAGACAGGACATACAGTCTATGTAACAGCTCACGCAAAACAACAGTGCTGCAGCTGGTATGCCTGGGGGACTGGAGCCAGACTGGTGCACAGATTCTGTCAGCTCTGCAGGAACAGGCCAAAAGGTGGTTATCCATATGCCATCTTGTGCTTGGAAAGGTTGGGTGTAACACAATGGTACCAAACTGCTGTCCACCCTCTAGCAGAGAAAGTTCACACACGTGCCTTGCCTAGCACAAGCCTTCAACCTGGTGGTGTAGTACTTCCTAGAAAGATACCTTGGCTTATAGGATCTTCTAAGGCAGGCCAAAATATTTTCTAAAAAGCAAAAGTCTCTCTGCGCTCGATTATTCAGGCACATAGACAAATGTGAAATATAAAAAAGTATGTGGATCTTTGGAGGAGTTAACAATGCGGTGCTCCTGGAAAGTCACAGTTTCAGTGCAGTGGGACATAGTCGGAAACAATGGGTATAAGACTTAAAATGAAGTGGTACAAGATGGATTACAGAATTTAATCAGGGATGGATGGATGGATCCGAGCTCAGATGGTGGTGCAGCAGGGTTCATCACATCAGGGAAGATCCTCATGGACATGTAGAAAAACAGAAGGAGGGCCACAGTGCAGAATCAATAGGAGCATAAAATCATTTATTAAAAACAATAGTAAAAACGTACATATCATAACAGTAACAGAATAGCTGCTCCAAGGGAGGGAGCTATGGTCAGCTCAGCCCTGTGGTTGGCAGGAATGATTTGCTGGCTTTTCTCTGTGAAGCAAAAACTCTCTAATTTTAATTCTATACAGTATTTCTTCAATTTTAAAAAAGCTTCATGCTGTATGCCTTTTTGCAAATGCAGCTTATTCCAAATGTTTACTGTTTACTGTTTATGAAGTCTGTACACTATTTCCTCTCAAATAATACACTCTGATTTTTATTTCATGATAAAACTCTTTCCCACTTACAATGCAACTCAATCAAGCTGCTAACCTACTCTCCAGGCCCTGTGCTATATGTGTGGATTATGTCTCTAAAACATTTCTTAGTCCAGGATAAAAACTGTCTTATCTTGAATTTTAAGGTTTTGTGGTTTTGAAGTGGACTTTGTTTATGCATTTTATTAAACTTTGAATACCGTATTTATCGGCGTATAACACGCACTTTTTCCCCTTAAAATCAGGGGAAAATCGCGGGTGCGTGTTATACCCCGATCCCCTGCGATCCTGAGCTTCAAAATCGCCGACCGCGATTTTAAATGGCGCCGCCGGTGCCGAAATACACAGAGCCGGTCCTCGGCTCTTCTCAGCCACTTTCGGCTTCACTGGAGCGCGCCCGAACCTAGCCGAGTGTACTCGGCTAGGTTCGGATAGCTCCGCTCAGTCACGCCCATCCCGGGCGGGACTACGAGTGGAGCCGAAAGTGAACGAGAGCCGCCGAGAAGAGCCGAGGACCGGCTCTGTGTATTTCGGCGCAGGCGGCGCCATTTTCAAATCGCGGTTGACGATTTTGAAGCTCAGGATCGATGAAAAGTCACTGCAGTTTAACTGCAGCCTGAGCAAGGCTGCAAATGGACACAGAAAGCTGCAGATCAGCACTGACAAAGCTGCAAGGCTGCAAATGACACCAATCCTGCTGACTGCAAGGCTGCAAATGACACTGGAAAAGCATGCAGATGGATGCTGTGCAAGGCTGCATTGATGGGCATTTAAATGTAAGTTTTTTTCCTTAAAACATTTTTTTCCTTATAATTCCCTCCTAAACTTGGGGTGCGTGTTATACGCTGGTGGACAACTAAAATAAATGTCTCATGAGAGTTTGGCATGGCATATCAAATTTATAGCAGTGTAGAGGACCCTGACCCACCCACCAGTGGACTTAGATTGATTTGAAATTACCCACAAGTGGCTGAAGTCATTGGATAGACAAAGAGATCTAGATCCCACTATTTAGTCCATTTCCCCTACAACTTCTACAGGTTTAGGCTGCCTGAAAATTACATGGATAATAAGTAAATGTTGATGATGATGATATCTTGATCATAAATAAAGATAATGGCTGTGCAATTATAGCGAATATGTAAAACAATACATGATGTACCTACTTTAAAAAATTGCATCATATAATGATAAAAGCAGACATTAAACTAATTAAATACTAATAAATCCATTCCAGTCAGCAAACATGTCATACTCAGTCTATCTATGCTTATAGTTTACAGTTGTACTGCCTTTGTTATTAGAAGGGTCATAAGTTATGCTGTAGCTGAGCTAATATCTTCATGTCAGACAGGTACAAAGCATTCTTTGTACCTCCACAGCATAATATTAGTAGATTTTTTATATTGAAATGAGAAGGGTTTAAAGTGGATGTAAACCCAATGTCATCCTTTCTAAACTAATGCCATAGGGGTTATCTATAAGGATATACATGCCTCCTGCATGTATCTTTACCTGTCAAATGTCTCCCCTCTGTCTGTTATGAGACCCGAAATACTGCATATTCTGTGGATGGGTCTGTTGTCTGGAGCTCGGTGGGTGGAGTCGTGATGTCAGTAGACTCCCCGCCCACCTCTACTCTCCCCTTGTCAATATGCAATTTCTCCTGTGTATTTCTTACACTGAACTTCTGCTATGATCTCTAACATCCAGTGAAAAGACAGGAAAGTAACCACATGACTTCAGCATGCCAAATCATGCTGAGGTGTGGAACAGCCAATCCTTGCAGAGCTGCTGAAGAAAGGAGTGGGGGTGGGAGTTAACAAAATAATGCATGCCTTAGGCTAGTGCATGAGATATGTAAATCACCTGTCACTCACAGCAAGGGGGGAGGATTTGACAAAGTTTTTCTCTGTTTGTCAAGTTTTATCTCACTGAACAATAAAAGAGGATTGCTCAGAGCTGGATTAACTCTTTGTGGCAAGACTGGGCTCAAATGATAGGAAATCTTATACTCTACATTATGACATAAAAAAATAATAATTTGGGTTTACATCCACTTTAAACCTTTCGCTGTCTCGTTGAAAATGCTCCTACTCCCTCAAATACTGTATATTTTCTGAACACTCCCCATTCCACTTAAAAGTAGCCACCTCAGATCATTAAACTCTCTTTTCAAACAATTTATTTGGCGCTCCAAACTACCTAGATGCTCTAGAGCCCTTCTGCTTAAACATAGACTTGTGGGTGGTATGGGACTAATTGATGTTCATGACTACTACTTCGGACTTATGTTGTCTTCTATTCTATGGCATATGGAGGCCACTCCCCTTACACCATTTCCCACTCACCATAGAAGCCTCCTTAAAGGTCCAGAGAGATCTTAACAAATTAACATACTTATCCTCTAAAATAACTGATGTCCTCATACCTATCGATATCCTGGCAAATACAATTCCAAATATCACACACCTAGATTAGCATATCTAAGGTATCACCTGGATTGCTGATCTATAGGATAACAATACCCTGAAAAACGTTTGATGCACTCAAAAAAGAATTTCATCTACTGCCCACGGATTGTTATATGTACTCTTAAGTTTCCCGTCTTCTATTTGACGATGCCCAAGCCCTCTAAGGGTATATCTTTTTTTTATAATCTCTTTCAACACGAGCTTACCTTCATCAAATCACCTCCTTAGCAAAGATGGAAATCAGATCTAGGCAAAAACTTCACAACTTCTCAATTGCAATATGCATTCAAAGCAATATAAAAAGCTTCTAAATGGATAAAGCACTGGGAACTCTCTAAAAAAATAGCCCTGAAGTGTTACCATACGCCCTATAGGATGTCCAGATTCACTCAGACTCCCCACTATGCTGGAGGGAGTGTGGGGCAGTAGGGAGTATCCTACATATGTTTTGGTCCTGTAAGAATTTAACCAGCTTCTCTAACAGTATATTCCGATGTATCTCAAACATTATGGGAGGTCTTACATCCCCTGATCCTAACATGGCAATACTAAACCTGGGTATTGAGAATTTTCCTCCTTGTTTTTGCACAGTGGTCACTCATGTTCTATTGGCAGCTAAATCATTAATAGCGAGATACTGAAAATCCAATAGGGTGCCCAATCTGAAGTACTTGAAATTACACAGTCTCACAATATTAAGGAATCTTTACTGGCCAATAAATTTGGTACTAGAAAGAATATTGATGGAAAATTGGAATGATTGGTTTAAGATATACTGACACAATTTATCTCTCTGTAACAATGTATTTCTGTTACTTCCTCAACTTCCTCAACAGTTATTCTCCTTTACTCATTTAATGCTCAGATAATGTCCATCTCATTGTTACTTTTATTTACACAATTTTTTTATATTTTATTTTACTAATATTGTTATTATTATTTTCCTTTTTTACCCTTTCCTCCCCCTTCTAGCTTTACTGTTTCTCTGGAACCTACCATGTTCTCAAAATAGGTAAACTTATGATTGATTGCTCCTTGCACACTTGTGCTTTATATGGACAACTCTGTCAATTTATATGTTCTGGATTTCTAAACCCTTTCTTTGTAATTTTTATACTGCTTGGTACTCTGGTTTGTACTATGCAAACTTACTTCAATAAATAAAATAAATCACTTTAGGCCTAAAGATTACATAAACCCCCAAAACATAATATATTTTCTGAAAGCAGAAAGACACGCTATAGAATAAAATAGTGATACTTACTTTTTTTTGCACAATATTAGCGCAATGGTGTAAGAAATGCAAAATTATACAAAAAATATATTACAGTTAATTTTCAGGCACACAAGGACCCAAATGTTTGGAAAAATATAAAATATAAAGTTGCACTAAGTAAATAGATACAAAACATATCTTAAAATTGCATACACCCATGAAATGGAGACAAACTTTGGTTATCTATTCTTTCCTTAGGCAATGCTTTAAAATACCCTTTTTACTTTTTTACCTGAACATTTTTTTTGTTATCTTTAATGAAACTCCAGATGTCTCACCTGTCCTCCAATAAAGCTTCTTCCCTGGCCATGCTGATGTTTTACATGTTGCCCCTGGGTCAATGAGAGGTCAATACCCGGTGACACCAGTCATGCTCATCCCAGGTCCACCAATGGTGCCGGGGGGGCAGACATTACGGAGGTGTGTCGAGGCAATCACTTCTGACAGCAGATATCCATTAAATTAATAGGAGAATTATATTTACAGCATACGAATGCAGTACACTTACTTACAAGATACACTTAGGGGCACAGACTTTGTATTTGTTCATCTAAGACTTTTAAGGATGTGTAATTATCAAAAAGGTAACAAGATACATTGTTGTATTAAAATCAATGTTACCTTTATTACAAATAAAAACAGCAAACAGGTCACAAAGACCTCAAAAAGGCTAAAACATCAGTGTGCATATAGCACAAATCATATGTAATGGCTTAATACAAGTTGATGTTGAAGATTCCAGATATATGGACTGACGCATTTCACAGACTTGATCTGCTTCCTTAGCAAACTTAAATATCCATCTGGAAAGTCATCATTTTATGACATAATCATTAGTATTACAAGATTCAAGTGTTTCCTTCATTTATATTAAAGAAATACAAACAAAACAAAATGATATGCTCATTAACTGTATAGATACATTAATGCCCCATACACACAGTCGGATTTTCCGATGGAAAATGTGTGATAGGACCTTGTTGTTGGAAATTCCGACCGTGTGTAGGCTTCATCACACATTTTCCATCGGATTTTCCGACACACAAAGTTTGAGAGCAGGCTATAAAATTTTCCGACAACAAAATCCGTTGTCGGAATTTCCGATCGTATGTACACAAATCCGAAGCACAAAGTGCCACGCATGCTCAGAATAAATAAAGAGATGAAAGCTATTGGCTACTGCCCCATTTATAGTCCCGACGTACGTGTTTTACGTCACCGCGTTCAAAATGATCGGATTTGCCGACAACTTTTTGTGACCGTGTGTATGCAAGACAAGTTTGAGCCAACATCCGTCTGAAAAAATCCTAGGATTTTGTTGTCGGAATGTCCGATCAATGTCCGACCATCTGTACGGGGCATAAGAGTGATCATTTGCTGCAGCTCAAAGAAGAAAGGCAGTGCACTTCCTGGTATGCGAGTGTGCAATACAAGGTACATTTTGAACAGATGCCAGTAAATCTTTTTTCAATAACTTTATTAAAGTGTTACTAAACCCACCAACAGTAAAATCTGTCTGTATGTGCAGTAAAGCATGCTTGTTATACTCACTGTGGAACCTAAGAGGTTAATCATCTGTATTGTGTAAAAAGGCTTTTTAAACCAGTCTTCTCTAATCTCCCTTCTTCCACAGTCCCCAATCTATCTCCTGCTCAGACAGAGGCTAGGGGACAAGCTGCATATGCTCAGTTTGGTGTGTACAGTATTGCTAGAGAGGGTTTTTTTTCTTGGTAGAGTGCATGCAAACAGCACAGGGCCAATCGGCACTGCCCAGACAGAGGGGTAGGGGTCCTGCAGCCTGATATGACAGTCAGTGCAGAATGAAAACTCCTCCTACAAGCTTTAACTTGACACTGATAGAAATAATAAGACTGCTCTGTTGATGAAAAAAGGTATTTAGCAGTTTATATTTACTAAACTATAGCATGTACATGTTTTGTGTATGGTGGGAGACCAGATATGGTGAATGCAGGGTTCTGGGTTTGGTAACACTTTGAGCTGAAAAAAAAAAAGGAAGAGACCCTCAGGTTCCTGGTAAAGAATGCAACATATAGGTTAGAAATGGCATATTGGGTGTATTTAGAATTGATTCAAGGAGAAATGCATGCAGTACTCAGTACCCTAGTACTTTATTCTTTTTTTTTTCACTAAGTATCAACAGGCCATAGGAAAGGGGGAGCACCTGCCCCCTCTTCCTTACTGTTCAAACCCTTGTTGAGTACTAAGGAATTGGCATTAGTCCACATATGTACACTGATTAAAAGAGTTTAGAAAACCCTAAATAATCCCCAGGACAGATGAACACATTAGGATATCACCTAATATTATTGCTACGGGAAGAGCCCGATGGAAAGATCTAGGAGCTTGAAATATGGAACTGAAATAGTGCCTACCATTATTATTCTCTTATACGCATTTACACTTAGTTTCTAGGTGACTGAACTGTGTCTAATGCATCACCTCACATTTTAATGGACCCAGCATTTATCTATAATTATAGGAAACAAAACAGTATGTCCTGCTTTCAGAAAGGCAACGTTTATCCGTTTTAACCAGCGGTCAAAGAGGATACACAAAATGCTTCTTTAGGTAAAAGGAAGAAACTGACAAATTAGTTTTTAATGTTAAAGTTCATAATCAAATGAAAATCAAACGTAATCCATCAGTGCACTGTGTAATTTGTGTTATCTACTTTTTGTCTTAATTTAAAATGGGCTGCTAATAGGCACCTTTTATTTGGTCTGTATTCTCTCAATTTGTGTGTCTGTATGTTAAAATGTTTTCCTCTTATAATTATTTTATTAGGTATCGCTGAATGAACTTGAAATGAAAGACCAATAAACAAGTTAACAGTAAATAAACTATTAAAAATTAATGGTGTCTTCATTTGTATGGACATAATGATAGGGTATTTTGTACTCTAAATGACTCATCTGGTCAGAATTGTCTGTTTGAAAAGTAACTTCAATGCATTAGGGGATGGTACAATATGTACAGGGCAAACAAACAGTCCATTATTAACATAAAGGTTTTCTTTTTTTACGAAACACATTTAATTCTTGCTTTGTGTGTTCTTCTCAGCTGGTCAGCTCAATCTTTAATTAATCACTATAATTTTTTTTGCTGATGTTGCTATTAACTGTGGGTATTTATGCAGTGTAATAAATCTATTTGTAAGGTAAAAAGTAGTTCTTCCATTAATCAAAAGCTGACAAGGTGCACTGTCAGTGTCTAATCCAATACAGTCCACTAATTCTTACATTTTTATTATAGTGTCTTATTGTTACAAATATGCTATCTGGCTTGTTTGCTATGGCAATAGGCTGAGATTTATTTATGGGTAACAGGTGTACCTGTCAGGAACATGGTACCAACCATCAGGATAAGATACATAATGTTTGTGCGTATAGGTACATGTGAACACAAGCACACACAGACGTGGACTTGCTCGCACGTCCACTCTCATCAAGTGGCCTATTTAAACCTGAACACTGCACTAGCTTTTTGCTGGTTTGTATGATGAAGATATTTGCCAGCACACCATGGATCTTCAAGTTGAGTCCAAACAGTTTTTATTGAAGCAGGATCACATCACAAACCAAAGTGTAACGTTTTGGAGTCACGCAGGCCCCTTCGTCAGGTATGACGTGGTGTGCTGGCATTTATCTTCATTGTGGCTTTATGATCCAGTCTCCAGCTGGTGGTTGCTACAGGAATGTGTGCAATGGGAATATAGATTATTACTTTGCTCGTTCCTGATATGCATCTCTTTTGCTTTGTCTCTTTTAAAGTCAATTTGCGGTAAAAAGAAAAACCCTCTGTAGTATATAAATTTGCTTTACTAATCAAGAATTCTGTACAAACAAGCTATGTACATTTTTTGGAAAACAATATATGACATACAGAGTGTCACAAAATATGCATTCAATATACACATGCACAAGCTATCTATTCGTTGTAGCAAATGAGCATGGACAATGTATGCAATAGGGATACAGTAAAAGTTACTTACATAGTTACAACTAAGGATGAGCTTCGTGTTCGAGTCGAACCCATGTTCGACTCGAACATCGTCTGTTCGCTGTTCGCCGAATTGCGAACGATATGGGCCGTTCGCGCCAAATTCGTGTGGCGCGTCACGCCCATAATTCACTGCGGCATCGCAATGCATTGCTGGCTAATGATTGGCCAAGCATGCACTATGACCCGCATGCTTGGCCAATCACAGCGCCGTCAGTAGAGAGAGCTGTAATTGGCCAAAGCCAGGGTGGCTTTGGCCAATTATGGCTCAGGGGGTTTAGAACACGCCCCACACTATATAAGGCTGCCTGCACGGCGGCCCTGTGTAGTGTGTGTTCCGGCGTTGAAAGAGAGATAGATAGACAGAGAGACAGTGTCATTTCATTTGAGTTAGCTAGATTAGGCAGGACAATCAGTGAGTTAGCTGCATTTACAGCGTATTGTGTATATATATGCATCACAGGTGTTGCATATATATATATATATATATATATATATATATATACACTGTATTCAGTTTAGCTAGATCCGTTCAAGTTATCTTCTACTGACAGGCAGGCTTGTCTTGTTACAGTATTTACAGCTACCTGAAGAAAATTGCTGGTGTTCTTTTGATCCTATTATTACCACAGTCAGGCAGCTAGACTATTTACATTTAGTGCAGTGCGTCCTGCTCACAGTGTTTAGCTAAAACTACAAGTTAGTGGGGTGCTTCCTGCTCACAGTGTTCAGCTAAAACTACAAGTTAGTGCAGTGCATCCTGCTCACAGTGTTCAGCTAAAACTACAAGTTAGTGCGGTGCGTCCTGCTCACAGTGTTCAGCTAAAACTACAAGTTAGTGCGGTGCGTCCTGCTCAGTGTTCAGCTAAAACTACAAGTTAGTGGGGTGCGTCCTGCTCACAGTGTTCAGCTAAAACTACAAGTTAGTGCTGTGCGTCCTGCTCACAGTGTTAAGCTAAAACTACAAGTTAGTGTAGTGAGACCTCTGCACAGTGTTCATCTAAAGCTACAAGTTAGTGCAGTGTGTCCTGCTCACAGTGTTCAGCTAAAACTACAAGTTAGTGTAGTGAGACCTCTGCACAGTGTTCATCTAAAGCTACAAGTTAGTGCAGTGCGTCCTGCTCACAGTGTTCAGCTAAAACTACAAGTTAGTGCGGTGCATCCTGCTCACAGTATTCAGCTAAAACTACAAGTTAGTGGGGTGCGTCCTGCTCACAGTGTTCAGCTAAAACTACAAGTTAGTGCGGTGCGTCCTGCTCACAGTGTTCAGCTAAAACTACAAGTTAGTGCAGTGCGTCCTGCTCACAGTGTTCAGCTAAAACTACAAGTTAGTGCAGTGCATCCTGCTCACAGTGTTCAGCTAAAACTACAAGTTAGTGGGGTGCATCCTGCTCAGTGTTCAGCTAAAGCTACAAGTTAGTGTGGTGCATCCTGCTCAAAGTATTCAGCTAAAACTACAAGTTAGTGGGGTGCGCCCTGCTCACAGTGTTCAGCTAAAACTACAAGTTAGTGCGGTGCATCCTGCTCACAGTATTCAGCTAAAACTACAAGTTAGTGCGGTGCGTCCTGCTCACAGTGTTCAGCTAAAACTACAAGTTAGTGCAGTGCGTCCTGCTCACAGTGTTCAGCTAAAACTACAAGTTAGTGGGGTGCGTCCTGCTCAGTGTTCAGCTAAAACTACAAGTTAATGGGGTGTGTCCTGCTCACAGTGTTTAGCTAAAACTACAAGTTAGTGTAGTGAGACCTCTGCACAGTGTTCATCTAAAGCTACAAGTTAGTGCAGTGCGTCCTGCTCACAGTGTTCAGCTAAAACTACAAGTTAGTGCGGTGCATCCTGCTCACAGTGTTCATCTAAAGCTACAAGTTAGTGCAGTGCGTCCTGCTCACAGTGTTCAGCTAAAACTACAAGTTAGTGGGGTGTGTCCTGCTCACAGTGTTTAGCTAAAACTACAAGTTAGTGTAGTGAGACCTCTGCACAGTGTTCATCTAAAGCTACAAGTTAGTGCAGTGCGTCCTGCTCACAGTGTTCAGCTAAAACTACAAGTTAGTGCGGTGCATCCTGCTCACAGTGTTCATCTAAAGCTACAAGTTAGTGCAGTGCGTCCTGCTCACAGTGTTCAGCTAAAACTACAAGTTAGTGGGGTGCGTCCTGCTCACAGTGTTCAGCTAAAACTACAAGTTAGTGCTGTGCGTCCTGCTCACAGTGTTCAGCTAAAACTACAGGTTAGTGCGGTACATCCTGCTCACAGTGTTCAGCTAAAACTACAAGTTGGTGCAGTGCGTCCTGCTCACAGTGTTCAGCTAAAACTACAAGTTAGTGCGGTGCGTCCTGCTCACAGTGTTCAGCTAAAACTACAAGTTAGTGTAGTGAGACCTCTGCAAAGTGTTCATCTAAAGCTACAAGTTAGTGCGGTGCGTCCTGCTCTCAGTGTTCAGCTAAACCTACAAGCTAGTTTTTTGCGAGCTCTGCACAGTGTTCAGCTAAAGCTAACTGTAGAAGGTTGGTGGTGTTCTCATACTACAGGCAGGCAGTTGATTTTGCTAGCTGCAGTATCAGTATATATATATATATATATATATATATATATCCCAGCTTAGTGCAGCTACAGGCCATTAGTATGTCTGGAAGGCCAAGAAGGAGAGGCAGACAGTTACAAGCCAGTAAGAGAGGGCAAGCAGGCTCTGTGTCTGGTGCTGGTCGTGGAGACGGTGCATCCTCATCAGCACGTGGCCGTGGGACACGCTTGGCCTTTTTTTCGGCAGCTGGCCGTGTTGAGACGCAACATGCGGAAGACTTGGTCGAGATGATGACCAAGCCGTCCTCATCCTCCTCATCCTCCCTCACCCATGCCCAGGGTACTTTGTCTGGCAAAGCAGCAGCCTCTTCCCTCGGCTCAATGTCATCAGTGACTCCTTCCCTAGCCCCACCATGTCCTCCTGAGGAGTCCCTCGAACTGTTTGACCACAGTGTTGGGTACATGCTCCAGGAGGATGCCCAGAGTTTGGAAGGCTCTGATGATGATACTGAGCACGATGAAGGCAGTAACATGAGCACGGACAGAGGGGGTGCCCAAGAAGGACAGCAATCTGGCAGTCATGCTCCCCCTGCTGCAGCATACTGCCAGGTTTGCTCCAGTGATGAGGAGGGAGGGGATGATGAGGTCACTGACTCAACGTGGGTGCCTGATAGGAGAGAGCAGGAGGAGGAGGCACATCACCAACGAGGCAGTATGCCCTCCAGGGGCCAGCCTAAGGGCAGCACATTGACTGCATCACACCCCAAAGCTCCACATGTGCAGGGCGCTGCAGTCTCTGCGCGTTATTCAAAATGTTCTTTGGTGTGGGCCTTTTTTGAGACGAGTGCATCAGATTGCACCGCTGCTATTTGCAACATATGTCTCAAGCGTATCTCGCGTGGCCAGAACATCTCCAGCTTGGGTACCAAATGCTTGACCAGACATATTTTGACCTGCCATGCAGTTCGTTGGCAAGCGTATCTAAAAGACCCACACCAAAGAACAAAGAGGACCTCTCCTTGCTCCTCATCAGCTGAGATCTCCAACCCCACTATACCTTCAGTCCTCTCTGAGACCTGCACTGAGAGGAATGAAGGTGTAGAATTAGGTGTGTCACAGCCAAGTACTTGTGGGCAATCTGCTTTTGGTACACCGATGTCAGATTGTACCAGGCAAATTTCCCTGCCCCAGCCGCTGCACCGCCGAAAGAAGTTTGCTCCCAGCCATCCACATGCCCAGCGGTTGAATGCTAGCTTGGCAAAATTGCTAGCACTTCAACTGCTGCCTTTTCAGTTGGTAGACTCTGCCCCCTTCCGTGAGTTTGTGGAATGTGCAGTTCCTCAGTGGCAGGTACCAAAACGCCACTTTTTCTCACGGAAGGCGATTCCGGTTCTCTACCGGCATGTGGAAGGCAATGTCCATGCCTCGCTGGACAGGGCGGTCAGCGGTAAGGTGCATATTACTGCTGACTCCAAAGAACCGCCTAATCTGTGACATGCCCACCAGGTGGAACTCTACGTTGGCCATGCTGCAGCGGCTGCACACGCAGCAGAGGGCCATCAATGAGTACCTGTGCGACTATGGCACCAGAACAGGGTCAGGGGAGCTTGTTTTTTTTTTCCCCACGCCAGTGGGCCATGATCAGGGATGCATGCACTGTCCTGTCACCATTTGAGGAGGCCACAAGGATGGTGAGCAGTGACAGTGCATGCATCAGTGACACTGTCCCCCTTGTCCACCTGTTGGAGCACACGCTGCGTGGAATAATGGACAGGGCACTTGAGGCAGAACAGAGGCAGGAAGAGGAGGACTTCCTTAGCTCTCAAGGCCCCCTTTATCCAGACAGTGTTCCTACGTGCCCGCCGATCACACAGGAAGAGGATGAGGAGGAGGAGGAGGAGGAAGATTGTGTCAGTATGGAGGTGGAGCCTGGTACTCAGCATCAGCAGCCGTCCTTAAGGGATCAGTACCAAGAAACACATGGACTTGTACGTGGCTGGGAGGAGGTGGCTGCGGACCATGTCGTCCTTAGTGACCCAGAGGACTCCGGACCAAATGCCTCAGCAAACCTATGCTGCATGGCCTCCCTGATCCTGCAAAGCCTGCGTAAGGATCCTCGTATTCGTGGTATCAAGGAGAAGGACCAATACTGGCTGGCAACCCTCCTTGATCCATGTTACAAGGGTAAGGTTGCGGACCTTATCTTGCCATCGCAGAGGGAGCAGAGGATGAAACATCTTCGGGAGGCCTTGCAGAAAGGTCTGTGCAACGCGTTCCCAGAGACTGAGAGGTTACAAACTCCTGTTTCTGGACAACGTGTTGCTGAGGCTTCGGTCAGTCAAAGAAGGAGCGGTGGAGAAGGTGGCCGTCTGACTGATGCGTTCAGACAATTTTTTGGTCTGCAGCCCCAAAGTATGATCGGTTTCAGCAACCATCGCCAGCGTCTGTTTTACATAGTGCAGGAATACCTAGGGGCAAGATCTGACTTGGACACCTTTCCCACCGAAAATCTTCTGGGTTACTGGGTCTTGAGGATGGATCACTGGCCAGAGCTTGCACAGTATGCAATTGAGCTACTGGCCTGTCCTGCATCCAGCATTCTTTCGGAACGCACATTCAGTGCTGCTGGAGGCTTTGTAACCGATCACAGGGTGCTTCTGTCCACCGACTCGGTCGATCAACTGACCTTCATAAAAATGAATCAGTCTTGGATCACCACCAGCTACCAAGCACCTGATGCTGATGTAACCGAATAATTTTTTTTGAAATCTCAGATCCCTTCAAAGACTGCCTATGCTGATGCTGAGTGACTATCCCTGAGTAATTATCCTCTTCCTCCTCAATAATCACGCTGATAGCTTGTAAGAACATTTTTGGTTCTGGGCGCCACCACCAGTGCCTAAGGCCCAATTTTTCAGCCCCTGTTCAACAGGGGCATGTAATTACAATTCTTGATCTAATATTTCACAGCAGGACCCATTTCTACATCCACCAAGAGCGAGTGAGGACACAGTGTTGTGGCACCAGCACCACCACCACCAAAGGCCCAGTTTTTCTGCCCTTGTTCAAAAGGGGCATTTAATTACAATTCTTGATCTAATATTTCACAGCGGGGCCCATTTCTGCACCCACCAAGAGCGAGTGAGGACTTACAGTGTTGTGGCACCAGCACCACCACCACCACCACCACCAAAGGCCCAATTTTTCTGCCCCTGTTCAATAGGGGCATGTAATTACAATTCTTGATCTAATATTTCACAGCAGGGCCCATTTCTGCACCCACCAAGAGCGAGTGAGGACTTACAGTGTTGTGACACCAGCACCACCACCACCACCAAAGGCCCAATTTTTCTGCCCCTGTTCAACAGGGGCATGTAATTACAATTCTTGATCTAATATTTCACAGCAGGGCCCTGTGAGGGCTTACAGTGTTGTGGCCACAACAAAACCTAAGGCCCAAATCTCTGCTGAGTATATAGGGCAGGCCCCTACTTTCAAACATCTAACTTACAAACGACTCCTACTTGCAAACGGAAGGAGACAACAGGAAGTGAGATGAAATCTACCCCTAAGTAGGGAAATTCTCTCCTGTAAGAGTTAATATGGGAAAAACATTTCTCCTTTCCACTGATGCTTTCCAATCCTTGTTCCACAAAAAAACCCAAATTTTCAAAAAACATTTGTGATTGGGAAAAAAAGTGAGGTGAAATCTTCTGAAGAGGAGGACAGACAGCAAAACAAATGTCACAGGGGTGATAACCCTTCCCTATGTTTTCCAAAAAGCTTAAAAAAGATTTTTTGGCTGGAGCTAAACACGTTAAAAATGTACCCGTTCAAAATTACAAACAGATTCTACTTAACAACAAACCTACAGTCCCTGTCTTGTTTGCACCTCCTGTATACTTCTGTTCAGAGTATATAGGGGCTGGTGGCCCCACACCTTTCCTTATTTTAATTTGGGTGCTGGGTTCCCCTTAATATCCATATAAGACCCAAAGGGCCTGGTAATGGACTGGGGGGTACCCATGCCGTTTGTCTCACTGATTTTCATCCATATTGCCAGGACCCGACATTACATTAAACCCGCAAGCAGTTTTAAATGAGATTTTTTCCTTTCAAAATTACATTTTGTGCAGGGACTGTTCTAAACACGGGAAACACGCGCCACTTTACAGGCATACTATAGACACACCCCAGGTACGATATTTAAAGGAATATTTCACTTTTTTTTTTTTACTTTAAGCATCATTAAAATCACTGCTCCAGAAAAAACGGCCGTTTTTAAAAGTTTTTTTTGCATTGATACATGTCCTCTGGGGCAGGACCCGGTCCCCAAACCCTTTTTAGGACAATACCATGCAAATTAGCCTTTAAAATGAGCACTTTTGATTTCGAACGTTCAAGTCCCATAGATGTCAATGGGGTTCTAACGTTCGTGCGAATTTTCGGTCCGTTCGCAGGTTCTGGTGCGAACCGAACCGGGGGGTTATCGGCTCATCCCTAGTTACAACCATTATGAGTTCAACCAAAATCTAACATGAGTTGTAGATTTAGTGTTATCCCCAGGCAAAGTTCCTTCTTTCAGTCTCTTTATTATGGAGTTGTCTTCCTTCTTTCCATAATCTCTTCCACACTGCTCCTTGATTTTCAGAGTGCTCCAATTGACTCCCTTTGTGTTCAGCACAGGGCTGTGTTCAAGTCCTTTAATTCCCTCCCCTACTTCCTGCCAACATCACTTCACAAGATAATTAGCACATGAATAGAGGAAGTGCAGCTTCTCAAAACAAGACATGGGAACTAAAATGTATCATTCCATATATTTATGCTTTAAAAATCACTAAAATAGCCATAGCAATACAGCAATTTGATTCTGTTACCGACCCAACTTCCTCTCTGACCTTGTTCTCAGATTATCCACGTCTGCTTATATTCACTGCATGCCTCCCTATTGAACTTGGCTTGGACTACTAAATATGCTTTTGCTTAGTGAATCTATACCTTGCTGCCTAATTGTTGCAGAATTCTGCCTAAGAGTTTGGAGGAGGACCAGGTTGTTGCCAATATCCCATATATGATAACTATTAAAAAATATAGAGAGTGCCACCCAAGAAGAGTACACAGGGGACTTTTAGGGCAACTATATAGAAAGATTGGAGATTATCAGGATATATGACAAAAAAACAAAATTTATTGAAATAGTTAAAAAAATAGTAGGAGTTAATCTATATAAGATGATAATTCTGCCAAAAATCATATGCAAGATGCAAATGCTTCCAATCACACTCCCACAGGTTTACTTTAAAAGTTTGCACACTATGTTGATAAGGTTTATTTGGAGAGGGAAAAAAACCTTGCATAAACTTTACACAGTTAATAAAAGATAAGATGAAAGGGGGGTGGGGGGCACCTGACATTAGAAAATATTATGAGGCAATCGCCTTATCACGTATATTAGATTGGGTAAAAAATAATAAAGAAAAACAATGGGTGAAAATGGAGAATAGAATGAGTGAAGCTGAGTTGGGTAAGATAGTTGGGATCCCACCACACTATAGAAAATTGAGCACAGAAACAATGGAGAGCTCTAAACACGTACTTAAAATTTGGGATAACTTGTACAAAAGGGAGCACTGGTAATTTAACTCACCATTAATTCCGAGATTACTAATACTGTCATCCCGGACGATCCTTGAGTGTGTCTATTTCACGGGAGTGAAATGCCCACGAAGACATACTTGAAATCGTTATTACCACAACTTATAAATGCGGCTAAAAGTCTTATACCCAGATACTGGCAGGATAAAAGAAGACGTTCAATGCGGGAGTGGCTCAACAAAATCAATGAAATGTATTATCTTGAATATCTGAGGTTCAGTGAAGGGACGGGATTGGAAGCTTTCAAAATGAAATGGAGAAATTGGGTAAGATATAGGTACTCAATACGAGCGGCTGAGGTGTGGGGTATTTAGTCGAAGGCCTCATAGTAAATAAAGAAACTAGACTGTTAAGTTAAGATCAGTGAAAATGTGATGCTCGAAGAAGAGGACTTGACAGGAGTAACGGGAGAATAGGAGTGGGAGCATAGAAGGAAGTATGAGAAAGGAGGGGGAGGGTTGGAGGGAGGGGGGGAGGGATAAGGGGAGAGAGGGTTAGGGGTGTGTGGGAGGGTAGTAATGGAGATAGATAATCTGGTGGGGCTGAGTTGTATATTAAAGTATTACGACTGTCTGGCCAATGACTGATGATAATGCCACAATGATGTGATGATGTAAGGGAAGATACTGAACTGCAAAGTTGAAGTAACAGCCCCGGAAAATACTTTGCTGAAGTGGCAAAAAAAAAAAAAAAATAGTAGGTGCATACATCACCATATATGACATAAACAATAGAGATAAAACAATACAGTTGATGTAATTGACATTGTTGATCTCCTTTTTGTTTCACCCGATGTGTTTCAGGATCTCAGTATTAATCCCTTCATTAGGGATTTTTTTTCAGGAGAAATCATATATAGTTACATAGTAGGTGAGGTTGAAAAAAGACACAAGTCCATAAAGTCCAACCTATGTGTGTGATTATGTGTCAGTATTACATTATATATCCCTGTATGTTGCGGTCATTCAGGTGATTATCTAATAGTTTCTTGAAGCTATCAATGCTCCCCGCTGAGACCACCGCCTGTGGAAGGGAATTCCACATCCTTGCCGCTCTTACAGTAAAGAACCCTCTACGTAGTTTAAGGTTAAACCTCTTTTCTTCTAATTGTAATGAGTGGCCACAAGTCTTATTAAACTCTCTTCTGCGAAAAAGTTTTATCCCTATTGTGGGGTCACCAGTACAGTATTTGTAAATTGAAATCATATCCCCTCTCAAGCGTCTCTTCTCCAGAGAGAATAAGTTCAGTGCTTGCAACCTTTCCTCATAACTAAGATCCTCCAGACCCTTTATTAGCTTTGTTGCCCTTCTTTGTACTCGCTCCATTTCCAGTACATCCTTCCTGAGGACTGGTGCCCAGAACTGGACAGCATACTCTAGGTGCGACCAGACCAGAGCCTTGTAGAGTGGGATAATTATCGTTTTATCTCTTGTGTTGATCCCCCTTTTAATGCATGCCAATATTCTGTTTGCTTTATTAGCAGCAGCTTGGCATTGCATGCCATTGCTGAGCCTATCATCTACTGGGACCCCCAGGTCCTTTTCCATCCTAGATTCCCCCAGAGGTTCTTCCCCCAGTGTATAGATTGCATCCATATTTTTGCCACCCAAATGCATTATTTTACATTTTTCTACATTGAACTTCATTTGCCATGTAGTCGCCCACCCCATTAATTTGTTCAGGTCTTTTTGCAAGGTTTCCACATCCTGTGGAGAAGTTATTGCCCTGCTTAGCTTAGTATTGTCTGCAAATACTGAGATTAAACTGTTTATCCCATCGTCCAGGTCGTTTATAAACAAATTAAATAGGATCGGTCCCAGCACAGAACCCTGGGGAACCCCACTACCTACCCCTGACCATTCTGAGTACTCCCATTTATCACCACCCTCTGAACTCGCCCTTGTAGCCAGTTTTCAATCCATGTACTCACCCTATAGTCCATGCCAACGGACCTTATTTTGTACAGTAAACGTTTATGGGGAACTGTGTCAAATGCTTTTGCAAAATCCAGATACACCACGTCTACGGGCCTTCCTTTATCTAGATGGCAACTCACCTCCTCATAGAAGGTTAATAGATTGGTTTGGCAAGAACGATTCTTCATGAATCCATGCTGATTACTGCTAATGATATCGTTCTTATTACTAAAATCTTGTATATAGTCCCTTATCATCCCCTCCAAGAGTTTACATACTATTGATGTTAGGCTAACTGGTCTGTAATTCCCAGGGATGTATTTTGGGCCTTTTTTAAATATTGGTGCTACATTGGCTTTTCTCCAATCAGCTGGTACCATTCCAGTCAATAGACTGTCTGTAAAAATTAGGAACAACGGTCTGGCAATCACTTGACTGAGTTCCCTAAGTACCCTCGGATGCAAGCCATCTGGTCCCGGTGATTTATTAATGTTAAGTTTCTCAAGTTCTCTCTAATTTTAATTCTGTCCTCTGTTAACCACGGACGTGCTTCCTGTGTTGTGTCATGAGGATAAACACTGCAGTTTTGGTTACTGAAGCCCCCCGATTCATTCGTGAAGACTGAGGAGAAAAAACTCTCCCCATCCTTTGTAACCAGATGTCCTTCCTCAATCTTTATGGGGCCAATATGGTCTGTCCTCCCTTTTTTACTGTTTACATACTTAAGGAATTTCTTGGGATTTTTTTTGCTCTCCCCCGCTATGTGTCTTTCATGTTCTATCTTAGCCGTCCTAATTGCACCCTTACATTTCTTGTTGCATTCTTTATAAAGTCTGAATGCTGAGAATGATCCCTCAACCTTATATTTTTTGAAGGCCTTCTCCTTTGCTTTTATATGCATTTTTACATTGGAATTAAGCCATCCAGGATTTTTGTTCGCTCTTTTAAATTTATTACCCAATGGGATACATTGGCTAATGCCCTTATTTAATATGCTCTTAAAGCAAACCCATCTCTCCTCCGTATTCTTTGTTCCTAATATTTTATCCCAATTTATGCCTTTTAGCAAGGTTTGTAGTTTAGGGAAGTTGGCTCTTTTGAAATTCAGTGTCTTTGTGTTCCCTTCATGTTTCCTATTTGTGTGATTTATACTGAAACTAATTGACCTGTGATTGCTGTTACCTAAATTGCCCCGTATTTACACATCCGTGATCAGGTCTGTATTGTTGGTAATCAGTAGATCCAGTAATGTTTTATTTCTTGTTGGTGCGTCTACCATCTAACCCATAAAATTGTCCTGCAAGACATTAAGGAACTGGCGAGCCTTAAATGAATGCGCGGTTCCCTCCGCCCAGTCTATGTCTGGATAATTAAAATCCCCCATTATGATAACACTTCCCATCCTTGCTGCTAATCCAATTTGTGATAGGAGATCCGTCTCCACTTCCTCCCTCAGGTTAGGGGGCCTATAGCATACTCCCAGTATTATTTTCCCCTTAGCTTCATCCCCTTCTAGCTCTACCCATAAGGATTCCACCTCCTCTCTAGCTCCCTCAGTGATGTCATCTCTCACATTCGCTTGTACATTATTCTTGATATATAGGCATACCCCTCCCCCTTTTTTACCCTCTCTATCCTTGCGGTATAGGGTATACCCTTGAATGTTTGCCAGCCAATCATGAGAGCTGTTAACCAGGTCTCTGAAATTCCCACAAAATCCAAATCCTCCTTGTACAACAGTATCTCTAGTTCACCCATCTTGTCCGCCATGCTCCTGGCATTGGTGAACATGCCACATAGTTTAGACCGGTCGCATATTGTCCTCGTATTGGGTGTTTCGAGATTGCAACTACGACTTGCTACTATACTCACCTTGTGTTTTTGTGCTTTGGTTAACCTACCACTAATGCCCCCAATACTACCCTCTGGAATATCTTCCGTGCTGGCTATCTCTGTCTCTGGAACCTCCCCCCCATCGCTTAGTTTAAAAACCCCCTCTAACTTTTTGGCCATCTTCATTCCCAGCAGATCTGCACCCTCCTCATTTAGGTGCAGTCCGTCCCTTCTATAGTACCGGTTACCGACTGAGAAGTCGGCCCAGTCCTCCAGGAACCCAAACCCCTCCTTACTACACCAGCTCTTCAGCCACTTGTTTACTTCCCTAATCTCCCTCTGCCTTTCTGGTGTGGCTCGATGTACCGGTAGTATTCCTGAGAATACTACCTTGGAGGTCCTTTTCCTCAATTTAGCTCCTAAGTCCCTAAAATCGTTCTTTAGGACACTCCATCTGCCTCTGACTTTGTCATTGGTGCCAACATGCACCATGACAGCTGGGTCTTCCCCAGCCCCTCCCAGTAATCTTTCCACAAGATCCGTGATGCGCCAAACCCAAGCGCCTGGTAGACAACATACTGTTCGGCGCTTCATGTCTTGGTTACAGATTGCCCTCTCTGTCTTTCTAAGAATTGAGTCCCCTACCACCAGAATCTGTCTTTCCTTTCCCTTTGCTGCCCCCCCCACTCTCACTGGAGGAGTTCTTCCCCTGGCAGCTAGGAGAGTCCCTCAGCTCCAGCAGTGCAAGACATATGACAATCTATAATAAAGCATAATTAGAGTTTGAGTATAGAAAACCGTGGACAAGGAATGACCATTGTTGGAGACAGAGCAGGGATCACTCACCGATCAACTGGATACTGTATTTCAGCACTGCCAAAATTTCAGTGTGTATAAGGAAGTGAAATATACACACGTATAGAGAACTCATATGTGTGGATAATACACCCTGTTCCAAATTATTATGCAAATTCTATTTCAGTGTCACAAAGATTAAATATTTTGTTTTTTAGTTTAACTCATGGATGGCATTGTGTCTCAGGGCTCTTTTGATCACTGAAAACAATCTCGGACACCTGTGATAATTAGATTTCCAGGTGAGCCCAATTAAAGGAAAAACTACTAAAGGAGGGTGTTCCACATTATTAAGTAGAGCACCATTTTCAAGCAATATGGGGAAGAAAAAGGATCTCTCTGCTGCCGAAAAGAGTGAAATAGTTCAATGCCTTGGACGAGGTATGAAAACATTAGATATTTCATGAAAACGTAAGCGTGATCATCACAGTATTAAGAGATTTGTGGCTGATACAGAGCACAGACGGGTTTCGTGCAGATAAAGGCACATTGAGGAAGATTTCTGCCAGATCCATGCTTCGGATCAAAAGAGCAGCTGCTAAAACACCATTACATAGCAGCAAACAGATATTTGAAGCTGCTGGTGCCTCTGGAGTCCCACGGACATCAAGGTGTAGAGTCCTCCAGAGTCTTGCAACTGTGCATAAACCTTCCATTCGCCCAGCACTAACCAATGCTCACAAGCAGAAACGGCTGCATTGAGCAGAAAAATACATGAAGACTAATTTTCAAACAGTCCTGTTCACTGATGAGTGGCATGCAACCCTGGATGGTTCAGATGGATGGCGTAGTGGATGGTTGGTTTACAGCCACCCTGTTCCAACAAGGCTGCAACGTCAGCAAGGCGGTGGTGGAGTCATGTTTTGGGCCGAAATCATGGGAAGAGAGCTGGTCTGCCCCTTTAGGGTCCCAGAAGGTGTAAAGACCTAAGATGACCAAATAAGGGGTAAAGTAAATATGCTGCAAACGCAACAAATGACAATTTTCAGTTCTTTACAACCTATAAAGTGTTTTGAAACTTACTGTGCGTAATAATTTGGAACAGTGCATTGTAAGTTTTTTATTTTGAAAAAAAAAAACTGTTATCATTAGGAGGTTTGTTCAATAAAATTTGAATTGTACTCTTAATAGTTGATAACATGAGACTGCTGACTGTTGTTTACATCAATGATTTACTTAAATGAGAAAAATATCATTGGCATAATAATTTGGAACAGAGTGTAGATAAAATGACAACCCCACTGTGGTACCACGAACAACCAAATCTGGAGCTTTGTGGGTATGGTGTCTGGATCTACAGAAATCCCAGAAGGTGTGTCAGCGCTTAATGGTGCAGCCATAAGACCATACAACAGAACAAAATATTACAGCGCACACATGCAAAAAAGACATTTACCTCCTGCAAGGCTTATTTAAAACACCTAGACATTCTCAAAAAAATGTGCTTAAGCCCACTTACTGTGACAAAGTACTATGGATAGTTTAGGACCCACTAATCATGGGGTACTTTGGTTGCAGTAAGTGGGCTTAAGCACCATATAGCAATATGGTGTGACCAAATCCCCATATTTTTTGATAATGTTTTTTGAAAATGTCTAGGTGTTTTAAATAAGCCATGTGTGTGCTGTAATATTTTGTTCTAGCGCTTAACCACTTCAATACAGAGCTTTTATACACCCTTCCTTCCCAGACCAATTTTTAGCTTCCAGCGCTCTCACAACTTGAATGACAATTACTCAGTCATGCTACACTGTACCCAAACCAAACTTTTATCATTTTTTTCTCACAAACAGAGCTTTTTTTTTTGGTGGTATTTAATCATTGCTGGGTTTTTTATTTTTGCAATATAAGCGAAAAAAGAGAGACATTTTTGAAAAAAAAACACACTTTTTTTTAGTTTCTATTGTAAAATTTTGCAAATAAGTCATTTTTCTTCATAAATTTGTGCCAAAATGTATACTGCTACATATCTTTAGTAAAAAAAAAACAAATTAGTGTACAGTATAGACGTGTGCATTCATTTTCGTCCGAATGCATTTTCGTCCGAATTTCAGGTATTTTCGTTATCGTTTTAACAAACGATAACGAAAGTGCAGAATCCGAAAAAGGAAAGATCCGACATAAACAAATGCTTTATTTTCGTTTTCATTGCTACAACAGTTCGATATAGATAGGAGATTCGACATGATGATGACAATAACAATCTGTTTCCATCAAACCTGTGGTCGAATGTGCCTAATGCCACGTACACACGAGCGGACTTTCCGGCATACTTGGTCCGGCGGACCAGAGTCTGCTGGACAATCCGACCATGTGTAGGCTCCGGCGGACTTTTCCGGTGGACTTTTTTCCAAAAGCCCGCCGGACCTAGATTTGAAACATGTTTTAAATCTTTCCGTCGGACTCAGTTTGTGGCGGAAAGTCCGCTCGTCTGTATGCTGGTCTGACGGAAAGCCCGCTCGTCTGTATGCTGGTCCAACGGACCAGATACGACGCAAGGGCAGGGTATTGCATTTCGCGCTCGCTGCAATAGGAAAAACAAATTTTCCTATTGCGGCGAGCGCGGGGCATACCAGGCCCTTAGGTCTGGTATGGATTTTAAAGGGAAGCCCCTACACCGAAAAAATGGCATGGGGTCCCCCCTAAGATCCATTCCAGACCCCGATCCGAGCACGTAGCCCGGCCGGTCAGGAAAGGGGGTGGGGACGAGCGAGCGCCCCCACCTCCTGAACCGTACCAGGCCGCATGCCCTCAACATGGGGGGTGGGTGCTTTGGGGGAGGGGGCACCCTGCGGGGCCCCCCCACCCCAAAACACCTTGTCCCCATGTTGATGAGGACAAGGGCCTCTTCCTGACAACCCTGGCCATTGGTTGTCGGGGTCTGCGGGCGGGGGGCTTATTGGAATCCGGGAGCCCCCAACATCACCTGGTGACCACGCCCCCTAAAACGTCACAGTCCCAGCATGCCCAGGGACTGTGACATCATAAGGGGGCGGGGTCTCTGCCTATATAAGTCACAACGGAGCCCTCAGAGAGCAGTCCAGCCGGAGAGAGCGTTGTGTCAACATCTGGAGAAAAGAAGAGGGAAGAAGCCAAGAAGCCCAGAAGTCCAGTCCAGACCTCCGCTGGCAAAAGAGCGGCCTGAAGACAGTGGAGGAGCCGGCCGAAGAACTGGCACCCACCCCCCATGTTGAGGGCATGCGGCCTGGTACGGTTCAGGAGGGGGGGCGCTCGCTCGTCCCCACCCCTTTCCTGACCGGCCGGGCTGCGTGCTCGGATAGGGGTCCGGTATGGATTTTAGGGGGGACCCCACGCCGTTTTTTCGGCGTAGGGGCTTCCCTTTAAAATCCATACTAGACCTAAGGGCCTGGTATGACCTGCTACGGGGCTCGCAAGTTGTCAATCTCGCCGATAAAAGCGGCAAGATTGACTTCCTTTTGACGTCCCGTCGCACCTGAGTCACGTTCAAAATGAATGGACTTGTCCATGTGTGGGCAAGTCCGTTCATTCTGAAAGTCCGCCGTAACTCCGACGAAAGTCCGTCGGAAAGACGGGTGGACTTAGCCCGCCAGAAAGTCCGGTCATGTGTGGGAAAGTCCGTCCGTTTTAAAGTGTGCCGGACCAAGTATGCCAGAAAGTCAGATCGTGTGTATGCGGCATAACCTTAACTCTATTAGTCCAAGATTATTCTACATAGAGAGAAAATCTCTCTCAGGGAGGGAGGGTCGACGCCCTTCCACACTTCTGGGATGTGAGAGAGAGTGAGTGAGTGAGAGGACGTGTGCTCCGCTCCAACCATTCATCCTGAAAATTTCTCTGGCACTGGCCGGGCGGACTCTCTGACTTCCAGCGACTCTCAGTGCCGATTCTCACCAGATCCGTTCGTATACAGGCACCCTGGGAAAGAAAAAGGCTTTCGGTGCACCGCGAGGTCCCACTATATCTCCGGGAAGGCTCCGGTCCTCCACAGTGCCTGCGGTCTCCACCACCACCTCTGCCGCCTCTGCTGCTGCTGCTCTTGGCTCTGCTAAGCCTGCTGCTGTTGCTGCGCCTGCTGCCGCCGCTGCGATATTACCTCTGAGGCTTCCCATACCAAACATGTCAGTTAGCACGCAGACGCTCCCTGATCCGTCTCCACCTGTAGCCTCTCACGCGGCCTCCCATGCTGAGCTGCTGGCAGCAATTAAAGCTGGAAATGAAAAGGTGATGGTTAAAATAGACCATTTGGCTTCAGATATCAGCTTAATTCGGCATGATATGGACAAATTTAGATCCCGCTTCATAGAGGCTGAGAGTCGGATCTCACAACTGGAGGACGTTACCAGCGCAGACTCCAGGAACCTTCGCGCTTTGCAGCTGCAGGTAAAAGCCCTACAAGATAAGTCGATAGACACAGAAAATCGCATGAGGAGAAACAATCTAAGGATCATAGGCCTACCGGAAAAAACAGAAGGTAATAAACCAGCTGAGTTTGTGGAATCCTTTCTTATATCATTGTTGGACTTACCTGCTATGCCCCCTACATTCGTGGTAGAGAGGGCGCATAGGATTCCACCAACCCCTCCAGCCCCTGGTAATCCCCCCAGGCCTCTTTTATTGAGACTTTTGAATTTCAGAGACAGAGATAAGATATTAGCTGCAGCTAGAGATAAACGAGAACTGCGGTTTAATAATGCAAAAATCATGTTGTTTCCTGATTACTCCCCTGAAGTCCAGCAGCGACGCCGGGCCTTTACAGAGGTCAGAAGACGCCTAAGGGATAAAGGTCTTAAATTTAGCTTATTATATCCCAGCAAGCTTCGAGTTGCAGACGGGGACCGAGCATTCTTTTTTACCAATCCGGAGGCCGCTATATCCTGGTTAGATGGCCGTGGGTGACGCATGTGTTTTTTTTTGTTTTTTTTTTGTAACATCCTTACCACTATAGTCCATTATAGTGCACCCCTATAGTGTCTAAAATTTTCTTGCTATTCTGTGGTCTCCTAATGAATGCTTAGATAAATGTACTTTATTTGGAGTTGGATTGCTCAGCCCTTTGGACTTGGACTTGGACTTGGACTATATCTCTTACACTAAGAGCCAAGAGTTAGATAATTAGAACCCAACCCCACCTCAATTACTTCTGTTGCTCCCTTTTTTTGTCCCCTTTTTTTTCTCTTCTTCTTTTTTTTTTTTTCTCTCCCTCCCCCTCCTGCCCTTTTCTCCCCATCCCTTTTTTTTTTTTCTCTCCCTCCCCCTCCTGCCCTTTTCTCCCCATCCCGTCCCCTTTTATTTTTTTTTTTTTCTCCCTCCCCCTCCTGCCCTTTTCTCCCCATCCCTTTTTTTTTTTTTTTTTTTTGGATAGGTATTGGATAGGTTTTTCCTTTTTTTTTTTTTTTTTTTTTTTTTTTTCCTTTTTATATATTTGTTCGGCTATAGGGTGCCTGAACAAATAGTAGTAGTAGTATGATATCCCCTTTTAGGGGTATATCTGCAATATAGTTGCAATACAGTTGCAGCTTGCGTGTGTGTTCTTTTTTTTTTTTTTTTGGGAGAAAACTAATCCCAACTCTCCTCCTCCTTTTTTTGTTTTTTGAGAGGAGATGGGACTTAGTCGGATAAGCACTTCGTGCTTGGGTATATATTTTTTTTTGTTGTTTTATGTTGGTCTTTGTCATGGTTTGTATAAGCTTGTTTCAAAAATTGCCTTAAAAATTAACATTGCTGGTACATGGTATATTGTAAAAATCTTGCTGCTTGTGAGTTACCCCAAATGGTGTTCCCCTAGTCATTTTACTTGGCCATGGCTTTTTAAACCTATATGGCCACTTCCTTAGCTGAAACCTTTTCGGTCCTTTCATGGAATGTGAGAGGTCTTAATTCTAAATTTAAACGGGCACTGTTGATAAGATATCTAAAAACCCACTCTCCACATTTTATTCTCCTACAGGAAACCCACCTCACAGGCAGCAAGGTTTTAACTCTAAAAAAACCCTGGATTCAGAGGGCCATCCATGCGACTTACTCCTCTTATGCTAGAGGGGTCTCAATCCTAATACACAAGAAATTCCCCTGTGTTATTGAGGACGTGTGCACGGACCCCCAGGGCAAGTTTGCAATGGTGGTGTTTTCACACTGGTCTCAGCGATATATAATCATAAATGTTTATATTCCTCCACCTTTTACACATGATTTATTATATAAGGTTTTGGAAAAAGCAGCTCCTTTTTATCCAGCGAAATTGCTGGTGATGGGGGATTTCAACTCCACTATCTCCCCAGATTTGGACAGACCAGTCCCATCAAAAAACTATAGCTCTGAACTATCTATATGGGCACAGGCAATGGGGCTACAGGAGATATGGAGATGGAAACACCCGGCTATTAGGGCATACTCATGCTTTTCGGCCTCACATAGGACTGCCTCACGGATTGACTTAGCCTTCTCTAATTCAATCCTGTTGACGGATGTAATAGGGGCTAAATACCTACCCAGTGGGTTGTCCGATCATAGCCCACTGGTAATCGAGCTTCGCTCGTCTGCACGCCGAGATGCGGCCCTGTGGAGGCTGGGGGCACAGTGGATTTCCCACCCTGAGGTGGCTGATACTATCCCACCCAGACTAGTTGAGTTTTGGGAACTTAATGAAGGCTCCTCGACCCCACAGATGGTCTGGGACACCTTTAAGGCCTATACAAGAGGGCAATATATCTCTATTATCGCTAGTGTCAAGAAACAGCAGGGCCGGGAAACTTACAGGTTACAACAGATGGTAGAGGATCAAACAGTAATCTATAGTACAGATCCTACAGCAGCTCATTTTGACGCATTAAATGCCGCCCGCAGTTCACTAAATTTACATTTAACGGAAGTTACAAGATTGGATATGCATAAAGGTAGACAGCGACTATTTGAACAGGGGGACAAGAATGGTCGTTTCCTGGCCATGTTGGCACAGCATGAATATCCATCCACAGTGGTTTCGGGCCTGCGGTCTTCAACTGGGGATAAGGTGACCTCTCAGGTAGAAATCTTACAAATGTTTAAAGCCTTTTACCAAACTCTTTATACCTCTGCTCTTCCCCCCGACTTCCAGCCAGAGATGTTGCAAAACCTTTTAGATCCACTAGCACTTGGCTGGCTGTCGAATGAGGAACGAGAATCTTTGGTATGCCCTATTTCGGCCTTAGAGGTTTTAAAAATTATACGGTCCTTCCCTTTGGGTAAGGCGCCAGGGCCGGATGGCCTTCCTATAGAATTTTATAGGGCACATGCAGCATTTTTGGCACCCATCCTGGCCCAATTATACACCCTCTGCCTATCCAAGGGTGATCTGCCCCCTTCAATGCACCAGGCCTACCTTACTTTGATCCATAAGGACCTTAAGGACCCAGAGCTATGTGCCTCATATAGGCCAATAGCCCTATTGAATAATGACCTGAAAATCTTAACCAAACTGCTGGCTACCCGTCTATATCCATTATTACCTTCGGTTATTGACTCTGATCAAACAGGATTTATGCCTAAAAGGTCAACCGACGTTAATCTTAGGAGACTCTTTACCAATATTCATGCCCAACACAACAACTCCGGTACCAGAGCTATTGCCCTACTAGATATAGAAAAGGCATTCGACACTGTAGAGTGGCCCTTTTTGTGGGAGACTCTACGTCGAATGGGTTTTCCACTACGGTTTATATCATGGCTGCAGGTGATCTATAGGTGTCCCATCTCATCGATTCGTTTGGGCTCCAGACTCTCAACCCCATTTCAACTGTTTCGGGGAACTAGACAGGGCTGCCCTCTTTCTCCGGCTCTATTTGCTCTAGCTATAGAGCCAGTTGCAGAGGCTCTCCGTACATCGCCTCATATTAAGGGGCTTAGGATAGGCATGCTGGAGGAGAGGGTAGCCCTGTATGCTGACGACATGGTTTTATTTTTGGGGGACGCGGGTCCATCACTTCAGGGTGCTCTGTCACTCCTCAACACTTTCTCCATGGTAACGGGCCTCCGGGTAAACTGGCCAAAATCTACTCTATTTCCAATAGATCAAGCAGCCAAATTGACATCCTCTCCAGATAGCCCATTAAAGTGGGTTGACTCCTTTAAATATCTTGGGGTTTGTGTCTCTGCACAAGCCTCAGATTTTCTTAAATTAAACTTGGATCCGGTAGTGGGGGATATGAAAGCTAAACTCAAGGCATGGAATAATCTCCCCCTATCGGTATGGGGCAGGGTCAACTTGCTTAAAATGAAGGTCATCCCCAAATTCATATATTTATTCCGCCATTCCCCGCAGTGGATTCCTAAATCCTTCTTTATTAAACTAAACCAACGTTTTTCAGAGTTTCTCTGGGGCTCCTCACCACCGAGATATAAGTTAACTACATTAATGAGGCCACTATCGCAGGGTGGCATGGCCTTTCCGGATTGCTATAAGTACTTTTTGGCGACACAGCTGGTGACAGTGGTCTGGTGGCTAAATCCTGATAAAACCAATGTGGCCTCCGCTTTGGAGGCCACCGTGGCAGGCTCCTGGGAATCTCTTCAATACCTAATTTACAGAGGCCCATGTGCCCCACACTTATTAACTCCGTCTATGCTTACTACTTTACGGGCCTGGAAAATGGGCTTGGCTATTGAAAAACACAGTCAGATGGGAATTTCCCCTAATACACCCCTATGGCTAAACCCCAATTTACCACACTTTTACAAATCTATTGACCCCCAGATATGGACTAGATATGGTATAAAATTAATCTCACAAGTGGTGTCTTGCACCTCACTGCTTTCTTTTTGTCAGCTTTCCTCCCAGTATAATCTTCCGCAGCATTATCAGTTCCGTTATCTTCAACTTTTGCATGCTTTTGAAGTCCAATTCCCACGTTCGTCCTGTATATTAATACAGTCTAAACTGGAGACTACTCTTAGATCCGGTTGTACAAAAAAACCTACATCTCACATATATCAGCATTTAATCTATGAGTCCTTGCCTCCGTTGGACGGCCTTTTGTCCCGTTGGCAGCGTGACATTCCAGATTTGAGTGGCGAAGATTGGGATGGTGTTTGGGACTTCCCTTTTAGTTCGCTAGTCTCTATACGTGACAAGTTAGTCCAATTTAAAATAGTCCACCGGGCGTATTTCACTCCCCACAGACTTCATTTGATAAATCCTGCCCACTCCCCTAAGTGTTGGAGATGTAGCTACACCCCCGGAGATTTTTCCCATATCTTTTGGCATTGTCCAAAGATACAACAATTCTGGGGGGAGGTACTAGGCCTAATCAATAAAATTGCATCTACTAATCTACCACTGTCTATGGAGATTTGTATGTTGGGCCATATAAAAAAATCAGTTCCTGCTGTAGCTAAACGCACGATGATTGGTTTGCTTCTTTTTTACGCTAGGAAAACTATAACATTTCAATGGAAGAAGCCCTATCCCCCCACAAATGTCCAGTGGAAACGTTTGGTTAACGATAATCTTCCACTATATAAAGATACCTATCTTAATAGAGGCTGCCAACTGAAATTTAATAAGGTTTGGAGTGGGTGGCTGGAGGAAATGAACATTGCTTACTAATGTTGGACTAGCTTCAGTTACGGTACCAAGAATCGACGATTAAATGTAATTCCTAGTTAATAGGTATAGGCCTTTATGGGCAGTGGGGGGGCGGCCCAAAAATTCCAAAAATCCCCCTTTCACTTACATGCTAAAACTGTATTGCATGGATGTATCTCTCTATCTCTCTTTTTTTTCTTTCCATTTCATTTTTTTTTTTTTTTTTACCTGATGTACTTGCGATATTACATGTACAAGCTAGACAACCAATTTGTATATGTCTTTGTGTCTTATAAAGAAAATTTGAATAAAGATAAAGAAAAAGGAAGAAAAAAAAAAAAAAAAAGAGAGAAAAGATTTGACATAGAGAGAAAAGATTCGACGTAGGGGAGAAAAGACTCGACGTAGGGGAGAAAAGATTTGATGTAGGGGAGAAAAGATTCGACGTAGGGGAGAAAAGATTCGACGTAGGAGAGAAAAGATTCGACGTAGGGGAGAAAAGATTCGACGTAGGGGAGAAAAGATTTGACGTAGGGGAGAAAAGATTCGACGTAGGGGGAGAAAAGATAGATAAAAATAATGATGATGATGAATGTTATTGGCTGATTGTAATCAAAGAGGAGGAGCAGTAAAATAGCTAGAACTAAGTACACACGTACTTTGGCTTATGGTGTCTGTTGAAAGTTCTAAGAAGATTCGACGGAACAGGTAAATTATACGGCGTCGTACAGTTTAGCTGCTCCATCGAGTCTTCTTTGAACATTCGACAGACACCATAAGCCTTCAATGACAGATTCAACCTTAATTTGGATTTTCGGACTAATGCAATTTTTAATGAAAAACTAAATAAATAAAAACGAATTTCGGGAGTAACTAAATAAATTTATTTTTCAGATGAAATTGAAATTCCGAAACAAAATATTTCAGTGTGCACATGTCTAGTACAGTACCTGACCGCGAGAGATTGTGCTGGTTCTCGGTGACAGGGTACTGTGCATGTCGTGCTGTCTCGCTGATCGGGAACTTTTTTTTTCTTTTGCGATGAGCGACAGACAGTGCTGACGGCTGTCTGGTATGAATCATGAGGGGGAACGCCGCCCCAAATTTTAAATAAAAAACCAGCATGGGTTCCCCCCAGGGGCATACCAGGCCCTTAGGTTTGATATGGTTTGTAAGGGAACCCACCTATGCCGAAAAATCGGCATGGGGGTCCCCACAAATCCATACCAGACCCTTATCCAAACACGCAGCCCAGCTGTTCAGGAAAGGGGGTGGGGACGAGCGAGCGCCCCCCTCCTGAACCGTACCTGGCCGCATGCCCTCAACATGCAGCTCCGGGGGTCTTCTTCTGACTTCGGGGTCTTCTTCTGACTTCGGGGTCTTCTTCTGACTTCTCTGCTCTCTCCGGCCTCTTATCCTGGTGTTCGGCCTCTTCTCCCGGTGTTCTGCCTCTTCTCCCGGTGTTCGGCCTCTTCTGCCGGGCTTCTCCGCTATCTTCTGCTCTTTTGCTAGCGGTGGCCGTCTTGTTCTGCCATCTTGTGCCATCTTGTTCCTTCTTATCTTCTTCTCTTCTTCTTCTGATGTTGACACAACGCTCTCTCCCGCTGTTATGCTGTGTGCAAGCTGCTCAACCATTTATATAGGTGGTGACCCCACCCCCTTGTGATGTCACAGTCCCAGCATGTGCAGGGACTGTGGCGTCATATGGGGGCGGGGTCACCGGGTGACATCACCCGGTGACCACGCCCCATGCCTATATAAGTGATCGCGCATGCTCACACAGCATAACAGCAGGAGACAGCGTCGTGTCAACATCGGAAGAAGAAGAGAAGAAGAGAAGAAGAAGAGAAGAAGGAACAAGATGGCGAAGACCGGGCCACCGCTAGCAAAAGAGCGGCAAAAGAGCAGAAGATAGCGGAGGAGCCCGGCAGAAGAGGCCGAACACCGGGAGAAGAGGGCAAACACCGGCAGAAGAAGCCAAACACCGGGAGAAGGGGCCGGAGAGAGCGGAGAAGTCGGAAGAAGACCCCCAAGTCGGAAGAAGACCCCAAAGTTGGAAGAAGACCCCCGGAGCTGCCTAATAAATTACTTTTAAAACCTGTGTAGTGTGTGTTTTTTATTGACACTTTTTTCCCTAGGTGAATGGATTCACATAGAGTGAGGGGCCGGGATCTGGGGGCCCCTTTATTAAAGGGGGCTCCCGGATTCTGATAAGCCCTTTGCCCACAGACCCCGACAACCAATGGCCAGGGTTGTAGGAAAGAGGCCCTTGTCCTCATCAACATGGGGACAAGGTGCTTTGGGGTGGGGGGGACCACAGGGTATCCCCCTCCCCCAAAGCACCAAACCCCCCAATGTAATCATCCCTTGTGACAGTAATAGGTGGTGACAGGTACTCTTTATGGAGGGATCGGGGGTCAAGACCCCCTATCCCTCCTTTGCACTTCAAAGTATTCAGATCGCCGAAAACTGCGATTCTGAATACTGTGTATTTTTTTAAAATCGCCGCCATTGGCAGCCGAGAAAACGGGAAGTGACTTCATGACGTCGCTTCCACGTTTACAATTAGAAGGCTGGAACGAAGCTGCCCACAGCTTTGTTCCAGCCCGCCCCCAGCCGCCGGAGGCAGCTGATTGGTCACCGGGCCTCCCTATCGAGCAGGAGGCCTGGTAAGGGAGACGGGAGGCGGCGGGAGGGGGGCATCCCCTCCAGCTGCTCTGGTATAACAGCCGAGCAGCTTTTAGCTGTAAAAAACTGTACCAGGATGATGCCTGCAGCTGCGGGCATAATCCCGGTATAACCCCGGAAAGCCGAGTACGCACGTCTGCATACGCTCGGCGGGAAGGGGATAATCTATGAGGCATAATGAGTCTTTTGAATGGTTAATTTTTTTCCCAAAGTTTTTGGAATAAGTGGAAAAAAAATGAAAATGCTTTTTTTATACAAAGTTGTCCATTTATAAGATATTTCCAACACAAAGCATGCACATAGCAAAACTGACACCCCAAAATGCGTTCTGCTACTCCTCCCGAGTATGGCAATACCACATGTGTGAAACTTTTACACAGCCTGGCCACATACAGAGGCCCAACATTTAAGTAGCACCGTCAGGCGTTCTACAAGCGTAAATTACACATCTCATTTCTTAACCACCTATAACAATTTTGAAGACGCTGGAGCACCAGGACAATGGAAATGCCAACAAAATTACCCCATTTTGTAAAGCTAACTCCCCAACATATAATCTATGAGGCATAATGAGTCTTTTGAACAGTTCATTTTTTCCAGAAGTTTTTGTAAAATGAGGAAAAAAAAATTAAAACACATTTTTTTTACACAATGTTGTCCATTTATAAGATACTGTATTCCCAACACATAACATGTACATGCAAAAAGGACACCCCAAAATACATTCTGCTACTCCTCCTGAGTATTGCGATACCACATGTGTGAGACTTTTACACAACCTGGCCACATACAGAGACCCAACATCAAAGTAGCACTCTCAGGTGTTCTAGGAGCATAAATTACACACATACATTTCTGGCCACCTATCACATTGTTGAAGGCCCTTCATATTTCTAACACATAGCATGTACTGCACATACCAATTACAAACCAAAATACATTCTGCTGAGCAAAGGGTAAAGAAAAGATTACCTGCGATTTTAGTAGTGCAGTGATCCACAGAGGAGAACATCAGTCCAGGCAGCAGGCAGGAACGTGGACAGCGACAGCAAAACAGGCAGCAGGCATGATTAGTCAGTACAGGTAGATATGTTGTCAGCACAGCCAAAGCATTGGTCCAGATAGCAGGCAGGGATGTGGTCAGCAGCAGCAAAAGGATCAAAGGATTGTCCATGCAGCAGGTAGGAATACTGTACATAGTTAGTACATGCAGCAGGCAGAGATATGGTCAGCACAGCCAGAGTATTTGTCCAGGGAGCAGGCAGGACCATCAAGCTTAGGGCATCAGTCAGGAAAGAATGGGGACAGGGTAAAGGCTTCTCCCACCCAAATCGCTTTGAAGCCTCCGGACAACCAGACCCTGTTCTGAGAACACAGAAAACCAAAAACTGGTTTTCTGAACTCAGAACACTATTCTGGAGCCCCTCACATATGTGAGACCCCTGTGTAGCAGGGTGAAAGATCAGTCCAAGGGGCAGGCAAAAACATGGTCAACAGGCTGAGGTCAGTGCAGGTAAAAGGCAGAAATAAACGGTAGGCAGAGGCATAGTCGATACAGTCCATGGTCAGTTCACGTGAAAGGCAGAAACATGGCAGATAAACAATGCAGACGGTTGGCAGAGGCATAGTCGAGAAACAGGCCAGGGTCAGTTCACATGGAAGACAATGATATGGTTGGTTGAGGCAGGGAAATATTCAAGACAGAAATTGAAAACGGGGAAATGGCAGTTTTAGAAATATGGGCTAATAGTTTTTGAGAGTGTGATATCGCTTGAAGCATTCTCCGATGCAAAGGCCAGGTTGGGAGGGACAGCTGGTGTCTTTCCTAATTCCTCTTTTGGCACACACCCAACATTTTTTTTGGTGTCGTCTTCCGGATTCTGATGGTGAAATATGGTGCAGAAAATGGCGCTCATGTAGTCTGCTGACACAATCAGAGCGAATGCTTTCTGGGGGGGATACTTGTTGGTAGATCAGGGCAGTGACAATGTCTTGAATAAACTTTATGAAGGTGGTGGGTGTTTCCATTGATTTTTGGTAGATGATGAAAGAATTTAAAAGGGCCAAATGAAAAAGTAAATTGCGACTTTTTTGTACCAGAAGAGGGATTTTCCTGTGGAAAGTTAGGGCTGCAACACTTGATCATTTAAATCCACCCCCCCCCCATTAATTTATTGTACTTGTTGATACAGGAAGGCTTGCGAACGGGACCGCGTCTTCTGCAAAGTTCCACCGAGGTGTCATCGTAGATGGTGGACATGATCTACACATCTACACATCTTTCCTATACCTCCACTTCATTGCCAACACTTCCTCGTTCCTCAAGCTTGTCGACTCCCCCCTTTGAATGGTTGTGGTGACAAGACACTGTGGGAAGCCCTTTCAGTTTTTCCTTGTTGTACCACAGGCCAAAGTTTTTTTAGGTATAGGTGGTGGAGAAGGGGCAAACTGGTGTAATAGTTGTCCATGTAAATATGATACCCCTTATGGAGGAGTGGGAATGCCAACTCCCAAACAAATTTTCCACTTATACACATGTACGATGGACACTCAGGGGGCTGGAGCTGGGAATCTTTGCCTTCGTACACGCGGAATGAAAGCACATAACCGGTGGTGCTTTCACAGAGCTTGTTGAGCTTCAAGCCGTAACTCACCCTCTTACTAGGGATATATTGCTTAATTCCCAGCCGGCCTGTGAAATGCACCAGGGACTCGTCCACAGAGATATTTTTGTCAGGGACATAAAGTTTGGAAAACTTCTTGGAAAAAAATTAATTAGGGGGCGAATTTTATACAGTTTATCAAAGTTTGGGTGATTTCGGGGGGGGGCACTGTGAGTTGTCACTGAAATGCAGGAAGCGCATTATAATTTTGTATCAGGACCTTGACATGGCTGATGAAAAAATTGGCATATGGTGGAAGGGTTTAGTCGACCAATACTTATGCATTTCATTTTTTTGTAAGCCCCATGTTGAGCGTTTGGCCTAAAAACAATTTAGGTTCTACCACTGTTAGGGGTCAAAAGGGCGGGCATAGCTGGAGCTGGGGTTGGTTGCAATGAATTGTTGGGCAAAAAGATTGGTTTGGTCCACGATGAATTGAACTAATTCGTCAGGGAAAAATACATTTAAAAAATCCATTTGGGAAAAACCTGCAATGTTGACTTGCACACCTGGCTGTGCTGTAAAAGGGGGGATCGTGGCTGACCCTGTGGTAGAAGGCAGCCACAATGGGTTTGCCAAGGCATCTGGAAGGTGGGTTTGGGCCCTAATTCTTTGCCGTGCACTTGTATTGGGCCTTTCCTCCTGGGGTCTAGCAGCGCTTGTACTGGGCCTCTCCTCCTGGGGTCTACCACCATTGGCACTGCTGGTAGCTTCCTGGTGTTTAGACCGTCTTCTTTTTGGACAGACTGCTTCCTCCTCTGATTCGGATCCTGATGTGCTGCCTTCGGGGGGCTCATATTCTGAGCTAGAATCAGAACTGAGCAGTGAGAGCTCCCCGTTGCTCTCATTGGTCAGACTGATTATTTGGTATGCCTCTTCTGGCGTGTACACTTTTCTGGACATAGTGGCTGTATGTACTCTGGTGGTGGGTACTCTGATGGCGGGTACTCTGGTGGCGGGTGGTGAGGTGGCGGGTACTCTGGTGGCGTGTAATCTGGTGGCGGGTACTCTGGTGGCAGGTGGTGAGGTGGCGGGTACTCTGGTGATGTGGCGGGTACTCTGGTGGCGGGTACTTCTGATGGACAGGTACTCCTGATGGACAGGTACTCTTAAAATGGACAGGTACTCCTGGTGACAGGTACTAGATGACAGGTCCTCTGGGCACAGTAGTTCATATATAGGGTACTGTAATATGTAACTCACTGTTAGTTGATCTCCTCCTCACACTGGATCGGTGTGTGAAGAGGAGAACCCAGCAACAGCGGTTACACACTGGTGTTTTGTTTACATTTAGTGACTGGCTGTGATTGGACACAGCTGGTCACGTGGTAAAGAGCCAATTTCATTGGCTATTTACCCTGATCGGGGCTGGACTGTATCCAAGGGAAAAGCCTCAGCCCCGGTAGCTGCTACACAAGCAGCTCTGCATAGTGACCAATCACAGCTGGTCACGCTGCTCCCGAAGCTCCGCTGCCCGCTGCTGCATTACCCCCCTGGGGAAATGGCTGTGTCCCAAGGGACACGCCAGATCCCCGATCGCCGCTCTGTGGGCCCCCGGAGGCCCGGAGTAGTGGCGGAAAGCCAAGGACGTGATATGATGCCCACCCAGGATGGGAGATCCCATCTGTGGGCGTCATTTGACTATGGCTGGGTATTGATACCAGGATAGCTGGAGCAGGGCCGAGACGTTATATAGGGATACCCACATATTCTGAAATGATACAATACATGTACACATAGTTGTTGAGGTGTTTGTTTTAATATATGTATTTTCATAAAATTTTAGAGATTAGTAGAAATCCCCATCAATTGAAAAAATTCTGCAGTTTGTACTTTTGATGGAGTATATGTATTGTATGTGATTTATACCATTTATATCCTAATCTGGTGGACCACTCATGCAGGAAGACGATGTATATATGCATATCAGGGTAAATATTACAGGGTTGCCATCATATAATAAAGATCTACCTTTGATATATTCATGCACAATGTTCTAATATTAATCTAGTGAAGTATATTGGGATGTTGGGCATAATCATGAGTATGTATTGTTGTTAGATAACATTGTATAGTAAATAGAAAACTGTAAAAATGTAAAAAGAGGGGGTTATTAGTGTAGCCAGCAGCAGATAGGATCAGTAGCAATAACATGCTAGATGTATTAAATGTCAGCCAGATGATAAAGAAAACAAACAACATCTCTAACATAGATCATGTCTAACCCACCCATATACATTGTACAATAAACATAGATGTACCTGTTGTCGATATCTGGTGCACATAAAGGAGTCTTGCTGGCAGTGGCAATGAGATCATTCTGAGTAGCTCGTTAAATTATAGGACACTGGCGCCGACGTCTGATGTCTAGGACGTCGGCGTCTATGCAGAGACCAGTGCCAGCTTGGAGCGCCGACACCTGCGTGTTCTGCCTGTTCTTGATTGTGATTTTGCAAACATCCTGGTGTCCTTCCATTTGGCTATCACCTGTTCAGCTCTGGGACCTGACTCCACACTCATCTGAACTCGGCTTCTCTATGGTGCATTGTCAGCTGTTCCTCTGTTCATCAGATACCAGTACTCCCAAGTTCCTGCACACAGTGTCTACCTCTTGGCACTTTAACCTTTCCTTCACCCCTGCAGACCCTGTCTCAACATCCCGGCGTACTCGAACAAGAACTGTGAAAGAGGGCATCTTCATAGTCTCAGGCTCTGCATACAGGTACATGACAATATATGTCTACAATGTAGACCAATGTAGAACTAAACAACACAGGTAATAAAGCATATACAGCAGTGGCGGCCCATGCCCTGCCACCTCCGCCGCTCTCCCTATTCATGTACCCAGCCCCTTTCAGGACACCAGACACATGAAATACTATGGCGGGGATAGGCCAGGTGTGTATTTTGAATCATGTGATTAGAGCCAGAGGCTCTAAAAGGCTTCTAAATAGGGTGGGCTCACGGCTCAGAGCACTGTGCCCCGATCCCACCCTGTTGTGTGGCATAGCGAATGAATTTTCGCTATTTTCACACTAACGTTCCTCCCTGCCAATCAGCAGGCAGATCAGTGAGACCTGTCTCCAAATTGGCAAAAGTATTAGGCCATCCTATTGGATGCCTAACGCTTTGGCGGAAGAGGAGACACAGCGGAGGAAGGCTGAGGAGCCGAGCGGACACAGGAGCCGCAGCAGCCGCTTTCCACCACTACAGAAGAGGAGGAGGAAGCCCCGTCACTCGGTAAGTGCCGGCAGACTAGCCGCAGGGTGGGTTAGTGAAGGGACACGTCTGGCTGCATTTGATGGGCACAAGTGGCTGCATATACTGGGTACAAGTGGCTGCATTTGATCGGCACATGTGGCTGCATATACTGGGTACAAGTGGCTGTAATTGATGGACACAAGTGACTGCATATACTGGGCACAAGTGGCTGCATATGATGGGCACAATTGGCTGCATATACTGGGCACAAGTGGCTGCATTTGACGGGCACCAATGGCTGCATATGATAGGCACAATAGGCTGCATAAGATTGGCACAAGTGACTGCATTTGACGCGTACAAATGGCTGCATATGATGGGAACAAGTGGCTGCATATACTGGGCACAAGTAGCTGCATATGATGGGCACAAGTGCCTGCATATGATGGGCACAAGTGGCTGCATTTGATGGGCACAAGTGGCTGCATTTGATGGGCACAAGTGGCTGCATATGATGGGGCATGGTGGCTGCATATGACGGGCACAAGTGGCTACATATGACGGGCACAAGTGGCTACATATGACGGGCACAGTGGCTGCATATGATGGGCACACATGGCTGCATATGACGGGCACAATGGCTGCATATGAAGGGTACAGTGGCTGTGTTTGATGGGCACAATGGCTGCATTTGATGGGCACAATGGCTGCATTTGATGGGCACAGTGAGGCTGCAACTGATGAGGGGGATTCAGTATTTTTCAGTTTGTTTGCACCCCCCAAAAAATTTAGAGCACCAGCCGCCACTGATATACAGTGATATGTTTACAGTATATTGTATAACACTAACCCTACTACTAACCTAACATTCTACTGCTAATTTTTGAACTCCACAATATGTCTCTACCTGGCTAAAATTAAAATATACCTAAACCATTATCAAAAAGTTCTAATACTTAACATGTACTGTATATAAACCCAACTCCTCTGTCAGGTTTTTTGTTGCTGTCTATTTTCCCAATGGGAAGATTTACTCTCCCTATTTGTTCTGTTGAAGTAAACTTTAGAATAAACTTCCTTTTAAATCTTTTAATGAAGCACATTCTCTTTTTCTTTAGAATGCTAGAATAATCAAGTTGTTTTGCTGCTCATATTCACACAGAGTTCGGACAACCTGATTTCTTTATTATTTCTAGTGATCTCATTAATTGTTTTTTGTTCATCAGATCTCCATAATATTGTTTATAATTTTTGGTTATAGTGTTTGTTTTTTTTATCCAGATCTCCTATTTTTTTTTAGATTTTTTATAGTGATCTCCATAATTTTTTCTTTCGTTTTGTGTCAAGTTACCACAACACCATTATTATCTTGTATTTTTTAACCTTGGTGTTGGTGTCCCTTGTTAATTTGACATTGTATTTTTGAAATGTGCATGCCTACTCACAAACAAGCTGTCCTTTTTGAAGTTAAACACATAGGCATGTATTTGTGAAAAATAAATAGCCATTTATTATGGGTTATAACAAAATAAAGAGGAAGGCAATGCTGGAGAAACTGATGAAATTTACAAAGCCTTTGTACCCCAGGGCACACATCAATTATTTTACAGTCAAAATTGGTGGCCTGAGGAGTCCTTATAAAGCCTCATACACACGATAGGACTTTGTACAAACTTTTCCGTGGATTTTTGTACAAAGGGCATTGGCCGTAAACTAATTAGGCATACACACGGCAGGACTTTTTCAGCCAGCTTTCACCAAATCATGTGTTTTTTTTAGCTCTTTACTGCCACCCTTTGGTCAACTTCTGCATTGTTGTCTGATCTTTTGCATTGGTTCTGAGCATGCGTGTTTGTACAGTAGGTGACCACGATATTGTGTCAATCTCGCCGCTGTTATCGGAAAGATTTGACACCTGCGAGCCCCATCGCAGGAGCCAGTGCTGAGATGACTCACCCACCCCCTTCCCTGACCGGCCAGGCTGCGTACTCAGATAGGGGTCTGGTATGGATTTTGGGGGCGACCCCCATGCCATTTTTTCGGCATGGGAGTTCCCCTTAAAATCCATACTAGACCTAAGTGCCTGGTATGCCCTTGGAGGGGAATTCCTTCTCGCACTCGCTGCAATAGGAAAATGTGTTTTTCCTATTGCAGCCAACGCAAGATGTACAGTACCCTGTTGCTGAGAACCAGCGCAATGAGATTGCGCTGGAAACATTCTCGCGTGCAGGTACTTTAGTTTGTACAAAAGTCCTATGGTTTTGTGTACACACGATCGGATTTTGCTGCATCGGACTTTTGTTGCTGAAAAGTTTGTCTGTTCACACAGCCATCAAAAGTCTGATGAAAACTGAAAAAGTTTGTCCGATGGAGTGTACACAAGGTCGGATGTTGCCTTAAAACAGCTAATTTGCATGTTTGTTGTCAAAAAGTCTGATCGTGTGTACGGGCCTTATTAGTGAGCACAATCCAGTCAAGGACTACAAGAGATCAGGAACAGCAGCAGATGACATATCTGTCCCCAGGCTGTGGTCTTACAACAGCCTGTGTCTTTTGTCAGACCACAGCAAACCCAGGCCATCACTCTCTTGTCTTCCTTACACGCTTGCTTCCAGGCTGTGGCTCTGGTGTTGTAGTTGTGGCAGAAAGTGGAGGAGGAGGAGGATCATGGTTGAACTCACAAATGTGGCTTTGGCTTGTGAGTTCGCCCCTCCACCCCTTATTTAGGGCTTGTAAGATAACTTCCTCACATAAGAGACAGTGGCCCTCCACCATTTTCTGCATTTTGCAGGCTGCCATGTAGGCATAGTCCTCTTAATTATTGAGGGGGTTCTGCAGGCCGCAGTAGCCTTCTGAAATAGGCCAAGTGCTGCCTCCTCCAGGTTACTCCTCTTCCTGGGACTTTTTTGTGGAAGGCGGAGGGGAGGGACCTAGGATTCGGGCAGGCTACTGGGCCCGCAACCTCCTGGCTGACACTTACCCCCGCCACCTCCAGGCTGAGACTTTTCTGTGTATAAAAAAAAGACATAGTTTTAGTTTTTGGTTCTTCAATCACACACAATTTTCAGCTCATGACTGTTGCAAATTGAATGTTAATAAATAGACTATCATTCTGACCCCAGCATTTTTCATTCTTGTCCCAATCATTTGTGGCTACTACTGTTTATTGATATGTAAAACACTTTGTAAAATCAGAAACTACTGATCAATAACAACATCTAGTTAACATCATTAATTATTTGACTAGAAATATGTTGAACAATGCTATACCTGGCTCAAGCTGGGCTCCTCCACTTCTTCCTGGCTGGAAGGCCCAGGTTGGACGTTGGAAACCTCAGCTGAGGTGGAAGGAAGCCTTGAAGGAAGATTGGAGAGTGCTGGCCTGGGTTAAGTCTGGCCTGCCAGAAAATGCAGTCTGTCATAGTACCACAGCCTGGGTAAATAAATGTCATCTGCTGCAGCTCCTGATCTCTGGGAATCCTGGACCTTCTTGCACTCCCTATTATAATTGCTCCTCATACCACCAATTAGGGCCTTCAAATAGGGAAAGTCTGCCGTAGGGATCACCAGCTTCACAAATTCCAGCAACTGATCCAGAGCTGCCTTCCTCTTTGGTTTTTTCTCATAAAAGGGGTGGTTTACCTGCCACAAACAGGGCAGCTCCCTGTACATAGCAATGAATATGGGGATAAAGTCCTCATCATTGAATAGATCCATTTTCTCTGCAAGACACAACAAAAGACAAACCCTAATGTCAGGCTAAACTCTCCTAATCTTGTCCAAACATAGGCCCCAATCTAGAAGTAGTATAGGCCACTGATGCACCAAGATAAAATTGTGCCTTCATTAGAACGATCAGTGCTTCCGCTACTCCTTCCTCTGCTCACAGATCGTACGTACGACACACGCGCATTACGCTTTATATACACCACCCCAGATGTTTTTTCTAGTATATTCCCTGCCCTTTGTCTTTCGGCACAGTGGGAGAGCACATGGCAGAGACAGAGCAGGTGCCTGAGATTAGCAGCAACGACGAGGAAATCCCGGAGCCACAAACGTCCCGATCCCGGAGGATATTTAAGGCCTCAAATATGGCCTTTATAGAGATGGTGGAGATGGTGGACATCTTCAAGAGGGCCGACTATGACGGGAAGTATGGACCGTACCCGAACCCAAATGTGAGAAAGACCAAGATCATGACTAAGGTTGTGAAAAGTCTGCCAAGGATAAACTGAGGAAACGATGGTCAGACCTCAAATTGAGAGAGCAGGATCAGTACAGAAGAATCAAGAGAGTGCTGCAAAAAAGTAAGTATTTTGTCGTGTGTTCCTATTCTTTTTAAACCCTTTTCTAACGCACATGTGAATGTGCACAGAGTAAAAAGTTTTTTACTCAACAATGTGTGGCTTCTTCTTTCAAGGCTCAATATCATTTTTTGGACTAAGTTGGTGTTTACACTGAAATGGGGGTTATTTACTAAAGGCAAATCCACTTTGCACTACAACTGCACTTTCAGTGCAGTTTCAAGTGCAGTTTCATGTGCACTTTTGCAGTGCACTTGGAGTGCAAAGTGAATTTTCCTTTAGTAAATAACTCCCACAGTGCTTTATAATTTGCCACAATCATGCCATTTTCGTGACTCACCAAAATTCATTCATGGTGCTGAAAATTATATATATTTTTATCAGTAATGCATTACATACATTAACAAGAAAAACAAGGTGTGTGTAGCAGACCCACAACATAATAATAGTTTGCTGAAGAAGAGATTGTCACCTCATGTATCAAATAAATTACAATTGCACTATTGAAGAAAATGTCCAAAAAGAAAAGCCCATTGGAGAACCTAGGAGACAGCTAAAAGAAACACAAGCAGTAAATCTAAGTAAATCTTATTTCAGTTTAACTAAAAAATGTATTTTGAAAATGTTTCTTAAACATTTTATGGCATATCAATGGCCCCCCTACCCGCAAAGTACTCAACATACTTATGTCTTACTTTGCGGGCGCTTTGGGGGGGCAAGCCAGGACGGCCAGCTTCAAGCGCCGTCAGGGTCTCTTCTTGAAGTCCGGCCTCAGGCCCAACTGAGGACACATAGTTCATTGAGTTTATCCTTAAAAAGTTGTGGAGAATGCAGAATGCAAGGATTATATGGTTAAGTTTATATTTTGCCATGTTGATTGCCGTAAGGAATAGGCGGAACCGGCTGGCCATTATCCCAAAAGTGATATCCACCACTCTTCTGGCTCTGGCCAGCTGGTAGTTAAAAACCCTCTGGTCCGGGGTGAGGGTCCTCATGGCTTCAAAACAGTCAGTTGGTCAGAACGAACTAACAGAAAGCACTGAAAAACAGAAAGGCCTGAGAAGAGCTAGTTGAAAATCAGAAACGAGCGGACAAGAACGCACTGCAAAATCAAATCTGTACTATAAAATACACACTGAAAAACAAATGCAAAATAACTACATGCACTGAAAACCAGATACGACCCCACAAACACAATCTGAAGAGCAGTAACAATCGGAAAAGCATGAGGCTGAAAAGCGCTAATCGCCTCTCACCAAACTTCTACTAACACGAGATTAGCAGAAAGAGCCCAAAGGGTGGCGCACGTGGTATTGAACTTCCCTTTTCTAGTGCCATCGTACGTGTTGTATGTCACCGCATCCTTGACGTTCGGAATGTCTGACAAGATTTGTGTGACCGTGTGTATGCAAGACAAGTTTGAGCCAACATCCGTCTGAAAAAATCCATAGATTTTGTTGTCGGAATGTGCGATCATGTGAACGCGGCATAGCAGGGGTTTCATTTATTCCCTACTCCATCCATCCAAAAAAAACCCTCTGGCTTTTGAAACACTTTAATGTCTTATTATTTATAGAGAATAAAATACTGGTGCGAGCTGAGTAGGGATGGGCCGAACACCCCCCCCCAGTTCGGTTCGCATCCAGTACATGCAAACAGACCGAAAGTTTACGCGAACATTCGAACACCGTTAAAGTCTATGGGACTCGAACGTGAGAAATCAAAAGTGCAAATTTTAAAGGTTAATATGCAAGTTATTGTCCTAAAAAGGATTTGGTGACCCGGGTCCTGTCCCAGGGGACATGTATCAATGCAAAAGTAAGTTTTAAAAAGGCCGTTTTTCCGGGAGCAGTGATTTTAATGATGTTTAAAGTGAAAAAATAAAAGTGAAATATTCCTTTAAATATTGTATCTGGGGGGTATCTATAGTATGCTTGTAAAGTGGCGCATGTTTCCCGTGCTTAGAACAGTCCCTGCACAAAATGAAATTTTTAAAGGAATAAAAGTCATTTAAAACTGCTTGCGGCTTTAATGTAATGTCGGGTCCCTGCAATATGGATGAGAATCAGTGAGACAAATGGCATGGGTACCCCCCCAGTACATTACCAGGCCCTTTGGGTCTTGTATGGATATTAAGGGGAACCCCGCACCCAAATTAAAAAAAGAAAAGGCATTGGGCCCCCAGGCCCTATATACTCTGAACAGCAGTATACAGGCAGTGCAAACAAGACAGGGACTGTAGGTTTGTTCTTATGTAGAATCTGTTTGTAATTTGGAACAGGTACATTTTGTAAGTGTCGTTCCAGCCAAAAAATCAATTTTAAAGCTTTTTGGAAAACATAGGGAAGGCCTATCATCACCCCTGTAACATTTGTTTTGCTGTCTGTGCCCCTGTTCAGAAGATTTCACCTCACTCTCTGTCCCAATGACAATTGGATTTTGAAAATTTGTTTTTTTGAAGGGAAATAAGGATTGGTGATAAATCAGTGGAGGAGACACCTTTTTCCCATATTAACTCTTACGGGAGAGCATTTCCCTTCCTAGGGGTAGATTTCCTCTCACTTCCTGTTGTCTCCCTCCGTTTGTAAGTAGGGGTTGTTTGTAAGTCGGATGTTTGAAAGTAGGGGCCTGCCCTATATACGCTGCAGAAAATTGGGCCTTACTCTTGGTAGGCGCTGGAACAGGCCCTGCTGTGAAATATTATATCAAGAATTGTAATTACATGCCCCTGTTGAACAGGGTCAGAAAAATTGGGATTTAGGCACTGCTGCTGGTGTCACAACACTGTAACCCCTCACAGATACTCTATTTGAGTACAGGAATGAGCCCTGCTGCAAAATATTACAGCAAAAATTGTAATTACACACCCCTGTTAAACAGGAGCAGAAAAATTGGGCTTTAGGCACTGGTGCTGATGCCACAACACTGTAACCTCTCACAGATTCTGTTGTTGAGAGCAGGAACGAGCCCTGCTGTGAAATATTAGATTTAAAAATTGTAATTACACGCCCCTGTTAAACAGGGTTAGAAAAATTGGGCTTTAGGCACTGGTGCTGGTGCCACAACACTGCAACCCCTTACAGATACTCTAGTTGAGTGCAGGAACGAGCCCTGCTGCAAAAAATTACAGTAAAAATTGTAATTACGCACACCTGTTAAACAGGTGCAGAAAAATTGTGCTTTAGGCACTGGTGCTGGTGCCCAGGACCAAAAATGTTCTTAGAAGCTATCAACATGAACATTGAGGAGGAATAGGATAGTCACTCGACATAACAGGATAGTCAGCATAGGCAGTCTTCAAGGTATCTCACATTCATAAAAAAAAAATATTTGGTTACATCAGCATCAGGTGCTTGGTAGCTGGTGATCCAAGACTGATTCATTTTTATAAAGGTGAGCTTTATCAACTGAGTCGGTGAACAGGCGCACTCTGTGATTTGTTACAAAGCCTCCAGCGGCACTGAATGTGCATTCTGAAAGAACGCTGGATGCAGGACAGGCCAGTAGCTCAATTGCAAACTGTGCAAGCTCTGGCCAGTGATCCATCCTCAAGACCCAGTAACCCAGTGGATTTTCGGTTGGAAAGGTCTCCAAGTCTGATCTTGCCCCTAGGTATTCCAGCACCATGTACAACAGACGCTGGCGATGGTTGCTGGAACTGATCATGCCTTGGGGCTGCAAACGAAAAAATTGTCTGAATGCATCGGTCAGACGGCCACCTTCTCCACCGCTCCTTCTGTGACTGACCGAAGCCTAAGCAACACGTTGTCCAGGGCTAGGAATTTGTACCCTCCCAGGCTCTGGAAATGCGTTGCACAAACCTTTCTGCAATGCCTCCCGAAGATGTTTCATCCTCTGCTCCCTTTGCGATGGCTGGATAAGTTCTGCAACCTTACCCTTGTAACGTGGATCAAGAAAGGTTGCCAGCCAGTAGTGATCCCTCTCCTTGATCACACAAATCCGAGGGTCCTTTCGCAGGCTTTGCAGGATCAGGGAGGCCATGCAGTGTAGGTTTGCTGAGGCATTCGATCCGTAGTCCTCTGGGTCACTAAGGATGACCTGATCCTCAGCCACCTCCTCCGAGCCATGTACAAGTCCATGGGTTTCTGGGGACTGTAAACGATCCCTTGAAGACTCCTCCTCCTCCTCTTCCTGTGAGATCGGCAGGCCTGCAGGAATACTGTCTGGATAAAGGGGGCCTTGAGAGATAAGGAAGTCCTCCTCTTCCTCCCTCTGTTCTGCCTCAAGTGCCCTGTCCATTATTCCATGCAGCATGTGCTCCAACAGGTAGACAAGGGGGACAGTATCACTGGTGCATGCACTGTCACCATCCTCGTGGCCTCCTCAAATGGTGACAGGACAGTGCATGCATCCTTGATCATGAGCCACTGGCGTGGCGAAAAAAGCCAATCTCCCCTGACCCTGTCCTGGTGCCATACTCACACAGGTACTAGTTGATGGCCCTCTGCTGCGCGTGCAGCCGCTGCAGCATTACCAACATTAAGTTGCACCTGGTGGGCATGTCACAGATGAGGCAGTTCTTGTGCAAGTTGCATTCCTTTTGAAGGTCAGCCAGCAGAGCACTGGCATTATATGACTGGAAGAAATGCCCACAGACTTTCCAGGCCTGCCTCAGGATATCCTATAAGCCCAGGTACCTGCACAAGAACCGCTGCACCACCAAATTAAGGACGTGAGCCAAACAGGGCACATGGGTGAAGTGTCCCTGTCGGAGGGTGGAGAGGACATTGGTGCCATTGTCGCAAACCATCATCCCTGGCTGAAGCTGGCATGGCGTCAACCACCTCTGAGCCTGCCCCTGCATAATCTCTGCCCCAGTATGGCTCCTGTCCCCTATGCAGAACGACTCAAGCACCGCATGGCATCTTTTGCTTGCGAAGCCTCTTAATTGTTATTACTATTATTATATTATTATATAGGTTTTATATAGCGCCAACAGTTTGCACAGCACTTTACAACATGAGGGCAGACATTACAGTTACATTACAATTTGGTACAAGAGGAATCAGAGGGCCCTGCTCGTTAGAGCTTACAATCTAAAAAGGAAGGGTCAATTGATACAAAAGGTAATAGCTGTGGAGGGATGAGCAGATGGAGGAAGTAAAACAGTGTTAGTTAGAAGCAGGATAGGCTTCTTTGAAGAGAAGGGTTTTCAGGGATCGCCTAAAGATGGATAGATTAGGGGACAGTCAGACAGATTGGGGTAGGGAGTTCCAAAGGATGGGAGAAGCTCTGGAGAAGTCCTGGAGGCGAGCATGGGAGGAGGTGACAAGGGAGCTAGTAGGAGGTCTTGGGATGACCGAAGAGAGGGGCTTGGTTGGTATTTTGGGACTAGGTTAGTGATGTAGCTGGGGGCAGAGTTATGGATGGTGGATGGCTTTGTAAATTATTGTTAGTTGTTAGTTATTGTTAGTACATTGAATTTTATTCGTTGGGTGAGTGGAAGCCAGTGGAGGGATTGGCAGAGAGGGGTGGAGGACACTGAATGGTTGGTAAGGTGGATGAGTATTGCAGCCGCATTCATTATGGACTAAAGGTAATCCAATGAGGAGCGAGTTGCAGTAATTGAGGTGAGAGATGACCAGGGAGCGAATTAGAAGCCTGGTGGTGTCATTAGTTAAAAAGGGGCATATTCTGGAAATGTTGCGGAGGCTAAGGCGGCATGGTTTGACAGGTATTGTATGTGGGCCTGAAAGGACAGTTCAGAGTCTAAGGTTACCCCTAGCACCCTGGCATGCGGGGAAGGACTGATAGATGTGCCATTGATCTTGACAAGTCAGGGGAAGGGGCACGTGGGGGAGGAAATATTAAGAGCTCAGTTTTAGATAGATTCAGTTTGAGGAAGTGGTTTGACATCCAGGCTGATATGTCTGTTAGTAGATCAGTGATGCTTGAGATTTATGGGGTGAGCTGAGGGGCAGAGATATAGATATGGGTGTCATCAGCATAAAAAGGGAATGAAAGCCATGGGAGGCTATCAGCTGACCCAGGGAGGACGTGTAGATCGAGAATAGTAGAGGTCCAAGGACAGAACCTTGGGGGACCCCAACGGTAAGAGGAGTTGGAGAAGAGGAAGTTGAGTTGTAAGTGACACTGAAGGTGTGATGAGATAGGTAAGATTGGAACCAACGAAGAGTGCAGCCATGGAGATCAAGCAAATTGAGTTTTTTGAGGAGGAGGGGGTGGTCAACTGTATCAAAGGCAGCAGAAAGGTCCAAGAGTAAGAGAATGGAATAATGACCATTGGTTTTGGCTGTTAGTAAGTCATTTGTGAGTTTCAGGAGGGCAGTTTCTGTGGAGTGCTGTGGGTGAAATCCAGACTGAAGGGGATCAAGAAGGTTATTCTCTATGAGGTGGTCGCTCAGTCGATTGTAGACTAAACGTTCAAGGAGTTTGGAGGCAAAAGGGAATAAAGAGATGGGTCTTAGGTTGTTAAGATTGGTGGGGTCTAGTGAGGCCTTTTTTGGTATGGGAGTGACTAGCGCATGTTTTAAGGAGTGTAGGATTGAGCCATATGGTGACCGTAGTATTTGAGAAGGAACAGGGTCCAGGGGGCAGGAGGTTAGGTGGGCATTAGAAAGTTTAGTGATTTCCTCTATAGTAGCTGGGTTAAAAGAGGGAAGTATTGATTGCGCAGAAGGACAAGAAGTGTAAAGTGAGGGAGATATCTGTAGAGCGGAGATCTCAAAATGAATTGTCTCAATCTTATTTTTGAAATGATTAGCAATCTCCTGGGCAGTGAGTAAGTTAGTGGGTGGGAGTAATGGAGGACGAAGTAGAGTGGTAAAGGTAGATTAAGCAATTTCCTGGGCAGTGAGTAAGTTAGTGGGTGGGGGTAATGGTGGACGAAGTAGAGTGGTAAAGGTAGAAAAGAGTTGACGGGGACTGCGTGAGAGGGTGTTAATGAGAGTGATAAAGTAGGTCTGTTTGGCAGTGTGGAGGCAGGAATGGTATTTTTGGAGGGCAGATTTATATTGGCTGAAATCTTGATGTGACTTAGTTTTACGCCACAGACGCTCAAGAGCGCGGCTAAGTTTTTTGCTAGAACACCTACGGAGCACTGCTGGTTCTGAGGACAAATCTGCACAGGAAGAGGCCATAGAGGAGGGGGTGGAGGAGATAGGTGTGGCAGAATCACCACTACCAGCATTTTGGAGGCATGGTGGTGGAACAAGCTCTAACAATACTGGACAATGTCCTGCATCCTTCCCAGCTGCCAGCAGGGTTACCCAGTGCGCCATGAAAGAAATGTAATGTCCCTGTCCATGCCTGCTGGACCATGAGTCAGCAGTAATATGCACCTTACCACTGACCACCTTGTCCAACGAGGCCAAGACATTACCTTCCACATGTCGGTAGAGAGCCAAAATTGCCTTACGAGAAAAAAATTGGCATTTGGGAACCTGCCACTGAGGTACCACATATTCCACAAATTCTCAAAAGGGGGCAGAGTCTACCAGCTGAAAAGGCAGCAGTTGGAGTGCTAGCAATTTAGCCAAACTAGCATTCAGCCGCTGAGCATGTGGATGGCTGGGACAGAATTTCTTTTGCCGGTTTAGCAACTGGGGTAGGAAAATTTGCCTGCTACAATAGGACGTTGGTGTAGCGATAGCAGATTGCCCGCAAGTACTTGGCACACCTAATTCTACACCTTCATTCCTGTCAGTGCTGGTTTCTGAGAGGATTGAAGGTATAGTGGGGTTGATGAGGATCAGGGAGAGGTCCACCTTGTTCTTTGGTGTGGGTCTTTTAAGTACTGTTGCCAACGGACTGCATGGGAGCTTGACATATGTCTGGTCAAGCATGTGGTTCCCAAGTGGCTGCTGTTTTGGCCACGCTTGATACGCTTCACATATGTGGCAAACAGCAACAGTGTGATCTGTTGCACACATCTCAAAAAAGGCCCACACCAAAGAACTTTTGAAAAAACGTGCAGAGTCAGCAGTGCCCTGCACATGCGGAGCTCTGCAGTGTGATGCAGTCAGTTGGTTGCCCTTAAGCTGGCCCCTGGAAGGCATCCTGCCTCGATGGAGATGTGCCTCCTACTCCTCCTCTCTTCTATCAGGCACCTACGTAGAGTCAGTGACCTCATCATCCCCTCCCTCCTCACCACTGGAGCAAACCTGGCAGTATGCTGCAGCCGGGGGCACATAACTACCAGTTTCTTGTCCTTCTTGGGCACCCCCTCTTCTCTCTGGGCTCACATTACTGCCTTTAGCCTCAACCTGGGTATCATCATCAGAGCCTTCAAAATGCTGTGCATCCTCCTGCAGCATGTAACCTAAACTGTGGTCAAACAGATTGGGGGACTCCTCAGGGCATGATAGTGGGGCTAGGGAAGGAGTGACTGATGACATTAAGCCAATAGAAGAGGCCGCTTTGGCAGCTGCATTGGCAGACAAAGTACCCTGAGCCTGGGTGACAGAGGATGAGGAGGATGAGGATGGCTTGGTCATCCACTCTACCAACTCTTTTGCATGTTGTGGCTCAACACGGCCAGCTGCTGAAAAAAAGGACAAGTGTGCCCCACGGCCACATGCTGAGGATGCACCATGTCCACGACCAGCACTGTTTGCTGTAGACACAGAGCCTGCTTGCTTACAACAGATAAAGTGAACCAGCATATTCAAATAATTGGCAGTGTCCATATAAAAGTTCATCAATGAAAACAGTATAATAATTTCAGTGATATGAAGAAAAGATTTTATATATATATATATATATATATATATATATATATATATATATATATATATATATATATATAAACGTGATGTTCGATCAGGTGAATGGTCTTCATGCAATCAGAATCCACACGTGAATGGAAGGGGTAAATGCACTTACCAGACAGGGTAGACACGCTCACCATACGGCAGAGTGTCGTTCAGGCATATGGATCAGCCGATCCTAGAAGTGCGTGTTAGTAAGCGTTGGTAACAGGTTCCGAAAGTCCCATCTAAGACAACCCTGGATGTGGATAGTACCTCGATCACCAATAGGTGGAAGAATTCATCTTCACGGCTAACAGGCAGTTGTCACTGGATACAGCTTTCACCGCAGCAAATATTGGTTCATATGGAGAAAGAAAAAAGGTCTCCATGAATCAATTAGAAAGGTTTATTGAAAACCACAAAAAGAGAAAGTTTTCCTTTGTGAACAGCAAGTACAAAAGATAAAAAATCGTGATCACAAAAAGTTAAAATGGTAAAAATCGCGTGGTAACAGACAGACGGCTTCAGCGACCTGACATGTTTTGGACCATAGTCCTTCTACTGGGGCATATAACCTTGTGTCTGGTACCACGCTATTATATACAGCAGTAAAATAATGAAATGACAGTCAGCTGTGTGTGCCGCTGTTCAGCAAACACACCAGCCAATCAGAAGGAGAACAATGACGCAATGAAATAGTAAACTAGCAATCAGCTGTGTGTGCCGCTATCCGGCGGACACACCAGCCAATCAGAAGGAAACTCTGTGTTGGTGATCGTCGTCACAAGGGCATGTGATGGTGCCAGCCAATCTAGACATCTTGTGCGGAGTCACGTATTCATGTCCTTGGGGATGACATCATCGCGCACCAGCGGGTGCGCTCCACGCCTCATATCCATTATAGGAAGAGGCAGAAGGGATGTTATGGCGAGGGGTGAAATAACTCCACCTACAGGCCAGAAAAGGGGCGTCATTGTGCACCGGGATAGAGCGCTCATATCCCCACAACTTCCGGTGTCAACGGAAGTGTGAATAGGACGTTAATAGGAGGATAATAATGAGAAAAAGCAAATTAAAAGAAAAACAGATATTAACTAAAAAATATCCATTCACAAATCTATAAAGGCATTTAACCTCTTATTGACTCCGCAACAAGGAAAACAAACATACCTCACGGATCATGTAAAAAAATGCTATTTTCTTAGAAAAAACAAAAAATCTTTTAGATAATTATAAAAATATATATAAGATACAAAAAACTATTTTGGTCTGTTGCTGATATCTGTACACTGTAGGCACTCCACATTGGCCATGCCCTAAAAGTGCAAGACGTATTCTTTTTTGCACTTTTAGGGCATGGCCAATGTGGAGGACTCACAGGCTAATTATTACATATGTCCACATTTTACATTATAACGTCCATTGAGTGCCTACAGTGTACAGATATCAGCAACAGACCAAAATAGTTTTTTGTATCTTATATATATTTTTATAATTATATAAAAGATTTTTTGTTTTTTCTAAGAAAATAGCATTTTTTTACATGATCCGTGAGGTATGTTTGTTTTCCTTGTTGCAAAGTCAATTATTATTATTATTATTATTATTCAGGATTTATATAGTTTACGCAGCGCTTTACAATATAAAAGGGAGACAATACAGTTATAATACAATACAATAGGATTAAGAGGGCCCTGCTCAGAAGAGCTTACAATCTAATAGGGTGGGGCAGGTGGTACAAAAGGTTGTAACTGTGGGGAATGAGCTGATGGAAGTGGTAAAAGATTAGTTGGAGACGTGATAGGCTTTCCTGAAGAGATGAGTTTTCAGGGATTGCCTGAAGGTAGCAAGAGTAGGGGATAGCCGGATAGATGGAGGTAGCGAGTTCCAGAGGATGGGAGAGGCTCTGGAGATGAACATGGGAGGAGGAGATGAGAGAGCTTGAAAGCAGGAGGTCTTGAGAAGAGCGGAGAGGTCAATTTGGGTGATATTTGGAGACAAGATTAGTGATGTAAGTTGGGGCAGAGTTGTGAATGGCTTTGTATGTTGTGGTTAGAATTTTGAATTTAATTCGCTGAGTGATTGAGAGCCAGTGTAGGGATTGAAGTAGAGGGGTGGCAGACACTGAGCGGTTGGTAAGGTGGATAAGTCTGGCAGCAGCATTCATGATAGACTGAAGAGGGGATAGCCTATGGAGAGGTAAGCCAATGAGAAGGGAGTTGCAATAGTCAAGGTGAAAGATAACAAGGGAGTGAATAAGGAGCTTGGTGGTTTCATTTGTTAAAAAAGGGCGAATTTTAGAGATGTTACGGAGGTGAATTCTACAAACATTTGACAACGATTGGATTTGAGGCTGAAATGACAAGTCAGAGTCTAGGATTACACCTAGTACCCTGGCGTGAGGGGAGGGACTGATGGTTGCATTGTTGATTTTGATGGAAAAGTCATGGAGGGGGGCACGGGCAGGGGGGAATATTAATAGCTCAGTTTTAGAGAGGTTTTAGTTTAAGGAAGTGGTGCGACATCCATGCTGATATGTCAGTTAGTAAGTTAGTAATGCGAGAGGAGACTGAAGGAGTGAGGTGAGGAGTAGACAGATAGATTTGGGTGTCATCAGCGTATAAGTGGTATTGGAAGCCGTGGGCAGTTATTAAGTGACCAAGGGAAGAGGTGTAGATAGAGAAGAGAAGAGGTCCAAGAACCGAGCCTTGGGGGACCCCCACAGAAAGGGGCAATGGAGAGGAGGAGACAGAGTTGTAGGTGACACTGAAGGAGCGCTGTGATAAATAGTCAGAGAACCAGGATAGAGCAGAATCTCGGAGGCCAAGGGAATGTAGTTTCTTGAGAAGGAGCGGGTGGTCAACAGTATCAAAGGCTGCAGAGAGGTCAAGTAGTAGGAGTATGGAGTACTGGCTGTTGGTTTTAGCAGTTAGTAAATCGTTAGTGAGTTTTAGTAAGGCAGTTTCCGTGGAGTGCTGCAAGCGAAAGCCAGACTGTAAGGGGTCAAGAAGGTTATTTTCATTGAGGTAGGAGCTAAGACGGTTGTAGACTAAGCGTTCTAGAAGTTTAGAGGTGAATGGGAGCAATGAGATGGGTCTTAAGTTTTTCAGGTCGGTAGGGTCCAGTGAGGGCTTTTTAAGAATGGGAGTGATCTGCGCATGTTTTAGAGGGGAGGGGAAAATGCCACTAGAGAGGGAGAGATTGAAGATGTGGGTGAGGGAGCATAGGATAGAAGAAGAGGGTGACCGTAGTAGTTGTGAGGGAACAGGATCCAAAGGCAATTGGTTAGGTGGGCATCCGAGAAAATTTTTGTAACCTCTTCCGTAGTAGCCAATTCAAAAGAGGAGAGTGTTGAATGTGCTGCTAGGCAAGGTATGTTGGGTGGGGAAGACGTACGCACAGTGGAGATGTCCTCACGAATTGCATCGATCTTGTCTTTGAAGTGAATGTCAATCTCTTGTGCAGTGAGTGAGTTAGTGGGTAGAGGGGGTGGTGGACGAAGCAGAGAGTTAAAGGTTGAGAAGAGCCGATGGGGACTGGATGACAAGGAATTAATAAGAGAGACAAAGTAGGCTTGTTTGGCAGCATGGAGGCATGAATTGTATTTTAGAAGGGCAGATTTATATAGGGTGAAGTCTTGCAGGCATTTGGTTTTACGCCACAGTCGTTCAAGAGCACGGCAATGTCTCTTGAGATTTCTAGTTTGCCAGGGTTGTAACAGTCGGGGCCTGATTCTGCCTGTGGTTAGAGGAGCAAGTGCATCTAGTGATGATGAGAGTGAACTGTTGTAGACAGAGGTGGTCAGGACAGGATAGGGGAGAGATTATGTCATATAGGTGGTCAGTAGCAGAATAGGGAAGAGAAGGGTTAAAGTGGCGAAGGTTTCTTTAAGTAATTGTTTGCTGCTTGGAGGGATGGGTGGTTGGAGGCAAGGATACAGTGAAAGTAATGAGGTTGTGATCAGATAGAGGAAAGGGGGTGTTGGTGAGGTTGCCAGGGTTGCAGAGATGGGAGAATACAAGGTCAAGGGTATTACCATTGGAGTGAGTGGAATTGGGTTAGGTCAAAAGATGAGGTTAAGTCGAGAAGTTTAGCTGTAGTTGGGCTGTTAACATTGACAGGAATGTTAAAGTCACCAAGAATAATGGTGGGTATTTCAGAGGAGAGAAAGTAGGGTAGCCAGGCAGCAAAGTCATCAAGAAAGCGCGATACCGGTTCTGGAGGCCTATAAATTGCTGAAATTCTCAGAGAAATGGGAGAAAACAGACGAATACAGTGCATCTCGAAAGAAGAGAGGGATAGAGAGGGAGTGACAGGAAGGACTTGGAAGGTGCTTTGTGGGGACAGAAGGAAGCCAACTCCACCTCCTTTCTGTCTGTTGGGTCTGGAGGAGTGAGTCCAATGGAGATCACCATGGGAGAGGGCAGCAAGAGAAGCTGAGTCAAAATTTTGAAGCCAGGTTTCTGTTATGGCGAGTATGTTCAAGCCATGAGAGATGAAGAGGTCATGTACAGATGTTACAGATGGAGCGGGCATTCCAAAGGGCACATGAGATTGGTGGGCTGCTTTGAGGAAGCAGGGGGATAGAAATTAAACTGAGTGGATTGCGGTGGTTGCCAGAGGGGGAGGGGTATTGGATATGTGGCTTGCATTTGGAAAATGGCGGACCAGGATTAGGAGAAATGTCACCTGAGACAAGGAGAAGGAGGAGGGTGAGGAAGGCAAGGTGGGAGTGGGATGTGCATGAGCGCACGTGTCTAGTGGCCCTGGTGTTTAAGTCAGCATGTGGGTGCAGCAACTGCAGGAGATGATGGGTGCCATAGTAGGGAGAGGGTAGGAGTGAGGGTGATATGTGCATGCTGAAGGGAAGAGAGGAGGGGTAGAGTAAAGATAATTTGAGGATAGAAGACACCAATGTGAGAAGGAAGAGAATAAAGAGCATGTTAGTGGATAGAGAGTGGGAAACTAACCTAATATAAAATAAATGTCAAAGCTAGTTTGCTTGTCATCTTGCAGAGTGGAGCAGAGTTCTTGTTGTTAATGCAGCTTTAGTTATCCTGCTTTCGTTAAACTGTGTCGGTGAAACTGCGCATCACTCGTGACAGAGCCACTCAGGACAGAGCCATGATGTCTGCGCCACCCCATAAGCTGCCATAAATTTATAGAGAGACTAAGCTGGGATGCATTTCTCAGTTGGTCATTATTGGGTCTGATGTGAGACACCCGAATATGGGGAGGAGATGGCCAGGATCAGACCAGACCAGCTACAGACACAGGCTAGGGTCGTAAAGCTAATTACCTCTCTTGATCACTCAAGCCACATGGAGTTGAGACTCAATCACCAGTAATATTGCTATTGCAGTGTGTTTGTTATAGAGCTAGCAGTAAATATGGAAGTTTAAAGATATGGCAGCAGGAGACAATTACCAAAAATATTAACAGCAGACTCAGCAAAGTCAGTTCAGTAGGGATGTACAGTTGGATAGGAGACAATTACCAAAAATATTAACAGCAGACTCAGCAAAGTCAGTTCAGTAGGGATGTACAGTTGGATAGGAGACAATTACCAAAAATATTAACAGCAGACTCAGCAAAGTCAGTTCAGTAGGGATGTACAGTTGGATAGGAGACAATTACCTGTAAAAGAGCAGAGAAGACATGATCAGAATTGATAACTGCGTCGGTGAAACTGCGCATCACTCATGACAGAGCACTCAGGACAGAGCCATGATGTCTGCGCCTTGCCCCTGTCTGCGCCACCCCATAAGCTGCCATAAATTTATAGAGAGACTAAGCTGGGATGCATTTCTCAGTTGGTCATTATTGGGTCTGATGTGAGACACCTGAATATTAAGAGGTTAAACGCCTTTATAGATTTGTGAATGGATATTTTTTAGTTAATATCTGTTTTTCTTTTAATTTGCTATTTCAAATTATTATACTCCTATTAACGTCCTATTCACACTTCCGTTGACACCGGAAGTCGTGGGGATATGAGCGCTCTATCCCGGTGCACAATGACGCCCCTTTTCTGGCATGTAGGTGGAGTTATTTCACCCCTCGCCATAACATCCCTTCTGCCTCTTCCTATAATGGATATGAGGCGTGGAGCGCACCCGCCGGTGTGCGATGATGTCATCCCCAAGGACTTGAATACGTTACTCCGCACAAGATGTCTAGATTGGCTGGCGCCGTCACATGCCCTTGTGACGACGATCACCAACACAGAGTTTCCTTCTGATTGGCTGGTGTGTCCGCCGGATAGCGGCACACACAGCTGATTGCTAGTTTACTATTTCATTGTGTCATTGTTCTCTTTCTGATTGGCTGGTGTGTTTGCCGAACAGCGGCACACACAGCTGACTGTCATTTCATTATTTTACTGCTGTATATAATAGCGTGGTACCAGACACAAGGTTATATGCCCCAGTAGAAGGACTATGGTCCAAAACATGTCGGGTCGCTGAAGCCGTCTGTCTGTTACCACGCGATTTTACCGTTTTAACTTTTAGTGATCACAATTTTTTTATCTTTTGTACTTGCTGTTCACAAGGGAAAACTTTCTCTTTTTTGTGGTTTTCAATAAACCTTTCTAATTGATTCATGCACATGTGGAGACCTTTTTTCTTTCTCCATATGAACCAATATTTGCTGCGGTGAAAGCTGTATCCAGTGACAACTGCCTGTTAGCCGTGAAGAGGAATTCTTCCACCTATTGGTGATCGAGGTACTATCCACATCCAGGGTTGTCTTAGATGGGACTTTCGGAATCTGTTACCAACGCTTCCTAACACGCACTTCTAGGATCGGTTGATCCATATGCCTAAACGACACTCCGCCGTATGGTGAGCGTGTCCACCCTGCCTGGTAAGCGCATTTACCCCTTCCATTCACGTGTGGATTCTGATTGCATGAAGACCATTCACCTGATCGAACATCATGTTTATATATATATCTTTTCTTCATATCACTGAAATTAATACACTGTTTTTATTGATGAACTTTTATTATGGACACTGCCTCCAATTATTTGAATATGCTGGTTCACTTTATCTGTTGTACCGTTCAATCACTACCACGTTGAATTACTTGCTATCACACGCAACATATATACTCATGAAGTATTAGCTCACCCAATTTTTCGTTTTCTTTTCATTTAGCGCTGCATTTATTTATCATAATATTTATTGTACGGTTTTTACACTGGTGATGCATGCTTCTATTATGTTCTTTTACTTTTTTAGTAGCGCAACGATATTCTAGTTTCTTTTTTAATATTTATGAAATGAACTGCAGCTCAGTGAGTCACCTGCCTGGCCAAAAGTGTCTTTGAACATGCACTAAGGTAATGGCCTAGTCGGGTATAGGCTTGGATAGACTATATATATTCAAGACTGTATATATATTTATTAAATGAAATGCAGCTCAGTGAGTCACCTGCCTGGCTGTAAGTGTCTTTGAACACGCACTCAGGCAATGGCCTAGTCAAGTATAGGCTTGGCTAGACTATATATAATACAAGCCTGTATATATATATATATATATATATATATATATTAAATGAACTGCAGCTCAGTGAGTCACCTGCCTGGCTGAAAGTGTCTTTGAACACACACTCAAGGAATGGCCTACAGTCAGGTATAGGCTTGGCTGGAATACAATGCAGTGGATATATATTTTATGAACTGCAGCTCAGTGGGTCACCTGCCTGGCTGAATGTGTCTTTGAACATGCACTCAGGCAATGGCCTAGTCAGGTATAGGCTTGGCTAGACTATATATATTACAAGCCTGTATATATATATATATTAAATGAACTGCAGCTCAGTGAGTCACCTGCCTGGCTGAAAGTGTCTTTGAAAATGCACTCAGGCAATGGCCTAGTCAGGTATAGGCTTGGCTAGACTGTATATATACAAGCCTGTATATATATTTTTTTTAATGAACTGCAGCTCCGTGAGTCACCTGCCTGGCTGAAAATGTCTTTGAACACGCACTCAGGCAATGGCCTGGTCGGGTATAGGTTTGGATAGACTATAGATATTCAAGCCTATATATATATATTTATTAAATGAACTGCAGCTCAGTGAGTGCCCTTCCTGGCTGAAAGTGTCTTTGAACATGTACTCAGGCAATGGCCTAGTCATGTATAGGCTTGGCTAGACTATATATATTACAAGCCTGTATATATTTTTAATAAATGAACTGCAGCTCAGTGAGTCACCTGCCCGGCTGAAAGTGTCTTTGAACACACACTCAAGGAATGGCCTACAGTTAGGTATAGGCTTGGCTGGAATACAATGCAGTGGATATATATTTTATGAACTGCAGTTCAGTGAGTCACTTGCCTGGCTGAAAGTGTCTTTGAACACGCACTGAGGCAATGGCCTAGTCAGGTATAGGCTTGGCTAGACTATATATATTACAAGCCTGTATAAATATATATGTATATTAAATGAACTGCAGCTCTGTGAGTCACCTGCCTGGCTGAAAGTGTATTTGAACACACACTCAAGGAATGGCCTAAAGTCAGGTATAGGCTTGGCTGGAATACAATGCAGTGGATATATATTTTATGAACTGCAGCTCAGTGAGTCACTTGCCTGGCTGAAAGTGTCTTTAAACACGCACTCAGGCAATGGCCTAGTCAGGTATAGGCTTGGCTAGACTATATATATTACAAGCCTGTATATATATATATTAAATGAACTGCAGCTCAGTGAGTCACCTGCCCGGCTGAAAGTGTCTTTGAACACACACTCAAGGAATGGTCTAGTCAGGTATAGGCTTGGCTAGACTATATATACAAGCCTGTATATATATTTATTAATTGAACTGCAGCTCCGTGAGTCACCTGCCTGGCTGAAAATGTCTTTGAACACGCACTTAGACAAGGGCCTGGTCGGGTATAGGCTTGGATAGACTATAGATGTTCAAGCCTATATATATATATTTATTAAATGAACTGCAGCTCAGTGAGTCCCCTGCCTGGCTGAAAGTGTCTTTGAACATGCACTCAGGCAATGGCCTAGTCATGTATAGGCTTGGCTAGACTATATATATTATAAGCCTGTATATATATATATATATATATATATTAAATGAACTGCAGCTCAGTGAGTCACCTGCCCGGCTGAAAGTGTCTTTGAACACACACTCAAGGAATGGCCTACAGTTAGGTATAGGCTTGGCTGGAATACAATGCAGTGGATATATATTTTATGAACTGCAGCTCAGTGAGTCACCTGCCTGGCTGAAAGTGTCTTTGAAAATGCATTCAGGCAATGGCCTAGTCAGGTATAGGCTTGGCTAGACTATGTATATTACAAGCCTGTATATATATATATTAAATGAACTGCAGCTCAGTGAGTCACCTGCCTTGCTGAAAGTGTCTTTGAACATGCACTCAGGCAATGGCCTAGTCAGGTATAGGCTTGGCTATACTATATATGTAAAAGCCTGTATATATATTTATTAAATGAACTGCAGCTCAGTGAGTCACATGCCTGGCTGAAAGTTTCTTTAAACACGTACCCAAGGAATGGCCTACAGTCAGGTATAGGCTTGGCTGGAATACAGTGCAGTGGATATATATTTTATGAACTGCAGCTCAGGGAGTCACTTGCCTGGCTAAAAGTGTCTTTGAACACACACTCAGGCAATGGCCTAGTCAGGTATAGGCTTGGCTAGACTATGTATATTACAAGCCTGTATACATTTTTATTAAATGATCTGCAGCTCAGTGAGTCACCTGCCTGGCTGAAAGTGTCTTTGAACACACACTCAAGGAATGGCCTACATTCAGGTATAGGCTTGGCTGGAATACAATGCAGTGGATATATATTTTATGAACTGCAGCTCAGTGAGTCACCTGCCTGGCTGAAAGTGTCTTTGAAAATGCATTCAGGCAATGGCCTAGTCAGGTATAGGCTTGGCTAGACTATGTATATTACAAGCCTGTATATATATATATTAAATGAACTGCAGCTCAGTGAGTCACCTGCCTTGCTGAAAGTGTCTTTGAACATGCACTCAGGCAATGGCCTAGTCAGGTATAGGCTTGGCTATACTGTATATATACAAGCCTGTATATATATTTTTTAAATGAACTGCAGCTCAGTGAGTCACCTGCCTGGCTGAAAATGTCTTTGAACACGCACTCAGACAATGGCCTGGTCGGGTATAGGTTTGGATAGACTATAGATATTCAAGCCTATATATATATATATATTTATTAAATGAACTGCAGCTCAGTGAGTGCCCTTCCTGGCTGAAAGTGTCTTTGAACATGCACTCAGGCAATGGCCTAGTCATGTATAGGCTTGGCTAGACTATATATATTACAAGCCTGTATATATTTTTAATAAATGAACTGAAGCTCAGTGAGTCACCTGCCCGGCTGAAAGTGTCTTTGAACACACACTCAAGGAATGGCTTACAGTTAGGTATAGGCTTGGCTGGAATACAATGCAGTGGATATATATTTTATGAACTTCAGCTCAGTGAGTCACTTGCCTGGCTGAAAGTGTCTTTGAACACGCACTCAGGCAATGGCCTAGTCAGGTATAGGCTTGGCTAGACTATATATATTACAAGCCTGTATAAATATATATGTATATTAAATGAACTGCAGCTCTGAGAGTCACCTGCCTGGCTGAAAGTGTATTTGAACACACACTCAAGGAATGGCCTAAAATCAGGTATAGGCTTGGCTGGAATACAATGCAGTGGATATATATTTTATGAACTGCAGCTCAGTGAGTCACTTGCCTGGCTGAAAGTGTCTTTGAACACACACTCAAGGAATGGCCTAGTCAGGTATAGGCTTGGCTAGACTATATATACAAGCCTGTATATATATTTATTAATTGAACTGCAGCTCCGTGAGTCACCTGCCTGGCTGAAAATGTCTTTGAACACGCACTTAGACAATGGCCTGGTCGGGTATAGGCTTGGATAGACTATAGATGTTCAAGCCTATATATATATATTTATTAAATGAACTGCAGCTCAGTGAGTCCCCTGCCTGGCTGAAAGTGTCTTTGAACATGCACTCAGGCAATGGCCTAGTCATGTATAGGCTTGGCTAGACTATGTATATTACAAGCCTGTATACATTTTTATTAAATGATCTGCAGCTCAGTGAGTCACCTGCCTGGCTGAAAGTGTCTTTGAACACACACTCAAGGAATGGCCTACAGTTAGGTATAGGCTTGGCTGGAATACAATGCAGTGGATATATATTTTATGAACTGCAGCTCAGTAAGTCACCTGCCTGGCTGAAAGTGTCTTTGAAAATGCATTCAGGCAATGGCCTAGTCAGGTATAGGCTTGGCTAGACTATGTATATTACAAGCCTGTATATATATATATTAAATGAACTGCAGCTCAGTGAGTCACCTGCCTTGCTGAAAGTGTCTTTGAACATGCACTCAGGCAATGGCCTAGTCAGGTATAGGCTTGGCTATACTATATATGTAAAAGCCTGTATATATATTTATTAAATGAACTGCAGCTCAGTGAGTCACATGCCTGGCTGAAAGTTTCTTTAAACACGTACCCAAGGAATGGCCTACAGTCAGGTATAGGCTTGGCTGGAATACAGTGCAGTGGATATATATTTTATGAACTGCAGCTCAGTGAGTCACTTGCCTGGCTGAAAGTGTCTTTGAACACACACTCAGGCAATGGCCTAGTCAGGTATAGGCTTGGCTAGACTATGTATATTACAAGCCTGTATACATTTTTATTAAATGATCTGCAGCTCAGTGAGTCACCTGCCTGGCTGAAAGTGTCTTTGAACACACACTCAAGGAATGGCCTACATTCAGGTATAGGCTTGGCTGGAATACAATGCAGTGGATATATATTTTATGAACTGCAGCTCAGTGAGTCACCTGCCTGGCTGAAAGTGTCTTTGAAAATGCATTCAGGCAATGGCCTAGTCAGGTATAGGCTTGGCTAGACTATGTATATTACAAGCCTGTATATATATTTTTTAAATGAACTGCAGCTCAGTGAGTCACCTGCCTGGCTGAAAATGTCTTTGAACACGCACTCAGACAATGGCCTGGTCGGGTATAGGTTTGGATAGACTATAGATATTCAAGCCTATATATATATATATTTATTAAATGAACTGCAACTCAGTGAGTGCCCTTCCTGGCTGAAAGTGTCTTTGAACATGCACTCAGGCAATGGCCTAGTCATGTATAGGCTTGGCTAGACTATATATATTACAAGCCTGTATATATTTTTAATAAATGAACTGCAGCTCAGTGAGTCACCTGCCCGGCTGAAAGTGTCTTTGAACACACACTCAAGGAATGGCTTACAGTTAGGTATAGGCTTGGCTGGAATACAATGCAGTGGATATATATTTTATGAACTTCAGCTCAGTGAGTCACTTGCCTGGCTGAAAGTGTCTTTGAACACGCACTCAGGCAATGGCCTAGTCAGGTATAGGCTTGGCTAGACTATATATATTACAAGCCTGTATAAATATATATGTATATTAAATGAACTGCAGCTCTGTGAGTCACCTGCCTGGCTGAAAGTGTATTTGAACACACACTCAAGGAATGGCCTAAAGTCAGGTATAGGCTTGGCTGGAACACAATGCAGTGGATATATATTTTATGAACTGCAGCTCAGTGAGTCACTTGCCTGGCTGAAAGTGTCTTTAAACACGCACTCAGGCAATGGCCTAGTCAGGTATAGGCTTGGCTAGACTATATATATTACAAGCCTGTATATATATATATATATTAAATGAACTGCAGCTCAGTGAGTCACCTGCCCGGCTGAAAGTTTCTTTGAACACACACTCAAGGAATGGCCTAGTCAGGTATAGGCTTGGCTAGACTATATATACAAGCCTGTATATATATTTATTAATTGAACTGCAGCTCCGTGAGTCACCTGCCTGGCTGAAAATGTCTTTGAACACGCACTTAGACAATGGCCTGGTCGGGTATAGGCTTGGATAGACTATAGATGTTCAAGCCTATATATATATATTTATTAAATGAACTGCAGCTCAGTGAGTCCCCTGCCTGGCTGAAAGTGTCTTTGAACATGCACTCAGGCAATGGCCTAGTCATGTATAGGCTTGGCTAGACTATATATATTATAAGCCTGTATATATATATATATATATATATATATATATATATTAAATGAACTGCAGCTCAGTGAGTCACCTGCCCGGCTGAAAGTGTCTTTGAACACACACTCAAGGAATCGCCTACAGTTAGGTATAGGCTTGGCTGGAATACAATGCAGTGGATATATATTTTATGAACTGCAGCTCAGTGAATCACCTGCCTGGCTGAAAGTGTCTTTGAAAATGCATTCAGGCAATGGCCTAGTCAGGTATAGGCTTGGCTAGACTATGTATATTACAAGCCTGTATATATATATATATTAAATGAACTGCAGCTCAGTGAGTCACCTGCCTTGCTGAAAGTGTCTTTGAACATGCACTCAGGCAATGGCCTAGTCAGGTATAGGCTTGGCTATACTATATATGTAAAAGCCTGTATATATATTTATTAAATGAACTGCAGCTCAGTGAGTCACATGCCTGGCTGAAAGTTTCTTTAAACACGTACCCAAGGAATGGCCTACAGTCAGGTATAGGCTTGGCTGGAATACAGTGCAGTGGATATATATTACAAGCCTGTATATATATATATTAAATGAACTGCAGCTCAGTGAGTCACCTGCCTTGCTGAAAGTGTCTTTGAACATGCACTCAGGCAATGGCCTAGTCAGGTATAGGCTTGGCTATACTGTATATATACAAGCCTGTATATATATTTTTTAAATGAACTGCAGCTCAGTGAGTCACCTGCCTGGCTGAAAATGTCTTTGAACACGCACTCAGACAATGGCCTGGCCGGGTATAGGTTTGGATAGACTATAGATATTCAAGCCTATATATATATATATTTATTAAATGAACTGCAGCTCAGTGAGTGCCCTTCCTGGCTGAAAGTGTCTTTGAACATGCACTCAGGCAATGGCCTAGTCATGTATAGGCTTGGCTAGACTATATATATTACAAGCCTGTATATATTTTTAATAAATGAACTGCAGCTCAGTGAGTCACCTGCCCGGCTGAAAGTGTCTTTGAACACACACTCAAGGAATGGCTTACAGTTAGGTATAGGCTTGGCTGGAATACAATGCAGTGGATATATATTTTATGAACTTCAGCTCAGTGAGTCACTTGCCTGGCTGAAAGTGTCTTTGAACACGCACTCAGGCAATGGCCTAGTCAGGTATAGGCTTGGCTAGACTATATATATTACAAGCCTGTATAAATATATATGTATATTAAATGAACTGCAGCTCTGTGAGTCACCTGCCTGGCTGAAAGTGTATTTGAACACACACTCAAGGAATGGAATAAAATAAGGTATAGGCTTGGCTGGAATACAATGCAGTGGATATATATTTTATGAACTGCAGCTCAGTGAGTCACTTGCCTGGCTGAAAGTGTCTTTAAACACGCACTCAGGCAATGGCCTAGTCAGGTATAGCCTTGGCTAGACTATATATATTACAAGCCTGTATATATATATATTAAATGAACTGCAGCTCAGTGAGTCACCTGCCCGGCTGAAAGTGTCTTTGAACACACACTCAAGGAATGGCCTAGTCAGGTATAGGCTTGGCTAGACTATATATACAAGCCTGTATATATATTTATTAATTGAACTGCAGCTCCGTGAGTCACCTGCCTGGCTGAAAATGTCTTTGAACACGCACTTAGACAATGGCCTGGTCGGGTATAGGCTTGGATAGACTATAGATGTTCAAGCCTATATATATATATTTATTAAATGAACTGCAGCTCAGTGAGTCCCCTGCCTGGCTGAAAGTGTCTTTGAACATGCACTCAGGCAATGGCCTAGTCATGTATAGGCTTGGCTAGACTATATACATTATAAGCCTGTATATATATATATATATATATTAAATGAACTGCAGCTCAGTGAGTCACCTGCCCGGCTGAAAGTGTCTTTGAACACACACTCAAGGAATGGCCTACAGTTAGGTATAGGCTTGGCTGGAATACAATGCAGTGGATATATATTTTATGAACTGCAGCTCAGTGAGTCACCTGCCTGGCTGAAAGTGTCTTTGAAAATGCATTCAGGCAATGGCCTAGTCAGGTATAGGCTTGGCTAGACTATGTATATTACAAGCCTGTATATATATATATATTAAATGAACTGCAGCTCAGTGAGTCACCTGCCTTGCTGAAAGTGTCTTTGAACATGCACTCAGGCAATGGCCTAGTCAGGTATAGGCTTGGCTATACTATATATGTAAAAGCCTGTATATATATTTATTAAATGAACTGCAGCTCAGTGAGTCACCTGCCTGGCTGAAAATGTCTTTGAACACGCACTCAGACAATGGCCTGGTCGGGTATAGGTTTGGATAGACTATAGATATTCAAGCCTATATATATATATATTTATTAAATGAACTGCAGCTCAGTGAGTGCCCTTCCTGGCTGAAAGTGTCTTTGAACATGCACTCAGGCAATGGCCTAGTCATGTATAGGCTTGGCTAGACTATATATATTACAAGCCTGTATATATTTTTAATAAATGAACTGCAGCTCAGTGAGTCACCTGCCCGGCTGAAAGTGTCTTTGAACACATACTCAAGGAATGGCTTACAGTTAGGTATAGGCTTGGCTGGAATACAATGCAGTGGATATATATTTTATGAACTTCAGCTCAGTGAGTCACTTGCCTGGCTGAAAGTGTCTTTGAACACGCACTCAGGCAATGGCCTAGTCAGGTATAGGCTTGGCTAGACTATATATATTACAAGCCTGTATAAATATATATGTATATTAAATGAACTGCAGCTCTGTGAGTCACCTGCCTGGCTGAAAGTGTATTTGAACACACACTCAAGGAATGGCCTAAAATCAGGTATAGGCTTGGCTGGAATACAATACAGTGGATATATATTTTATGAACTGCAGCTCAGTGAGTCACTTGCCTGGCTGAAAGTGTCTTTAAACACGCACTCAGGCAATGGCCTAGTCAGGTATAGGCTTGGCTAGACTATATATATTACAAGCCTGTATATATATATATTAAATGAACTGCAGCTCAGTGAGTCACCTGCCCGGCTGAAAGTGTCTTTGAACACACACTCAAGGAATGGCCTAGTCAGGTATAGGCTTGGCTAGACTATATATACAAGCCTGTATATATATTTATTAATTGAACTGCAGCTCCGTTAGTCACCTGCCTGGCTGAAAATGTCTTTGAACACGCACTTAGACAATGGCCTGGTCGGGTATAGGCTTGGATAGACTATAGATGTTCAAGCCTATATATATATATTTATTAAATGAACTGCAGCTCAGTGAGTCCCCTGCCTGGCTGAAAGTGTCTTTGAACATGCACTCAGGCAATGGCCTAGTCATGTATAGGCTTGGCTAGACTATATACATTATAAGCCTGTATATATATATATATATATATTAAATGAACTGCAGCTCAGTGAGTCACCTGCCCGGCTGAAAGTGTCTTTGAACACACACTCAAGGAATGGCCTACAGTTAGGTATAGGCTTGGCTGGAATACAATGCAGTGGATATATATTTTATGAACTGCAGCTCAGTGAGTCACCTGCCTGGCTGAAAGTGTCTTTGAAAATGCATTCAGGCAATGGCCTAGTCAGGTATAGGCTTGGCTAGACTATGTATATTACAAGCCTGTATATATATATATATTAAATGAACTGCAGCTCAGTGAGTCACCTGCCTTGCTGAAAGTGTCTTTGAACATGCACTCAGGCAATGGCCTAGTCAGGTATAGGCTTGGCTATACTATATATGTAAAAGCCTGTATATATATTTATTAAATGAACTGCAGCTCAGTGAGTCACATGCCTGGCTGAAAGTTTCTTTAAACACGTACCCAAGGAATGGCCTACAGTCAGGTATAGGCTTGGCTGGAATACAGTGCAGTGGATATATATTTTATGAACTGCAGCTCAGTGAGTCACTTGCCTGGCTGAAAGTGTCTTTGAACACACACTCAGGCAATGGCCTAGTCAGGTATAGGCTTGGCTAGACTATGTATATTACAAGCCTGTATACATTTTTATTAAATGATCTGCAGCTCAGTGAGTCACCTGCCTGGCTGAAAATGTCTTTGAACACGCACTCAGACAATGGCCTGGTCGGGTATAGGTTTGGATAGACTATAGATATTCAAGCCTATATATATATATATTTATTAAATGAACTGCAGCTCAGTGAGTGCCCTTCCTGGCTGAAAGTGTCTTTGAACATGCACTCAGGCAATGGCCTAGTCATGTATAGGCTTGGCTAGACTATATATATTACAAGCCTGTATATATTTTTAATAAATGAACTGAAGCTCAGTGAGTCACCTGCCCGGCTGAAAGTGTCTTTGAACACACACTCAAGGAATGGCTTACAGTTAGGTATAGGCTTGGCTGGAATACAATGCAGTGGATATATATTTTATGAACTTCAGCTCAGTGAGTCACTTGCCTGGCTGAAAGTGTCTTTGAACACGCACTCAGGCAATGGCCTAGTCAGGTATAGGCTTGGCTAGACTATATATATTACAAGCCTGTATAAATATATATGTATATTAAATGAACTGCAGCTCTGAGAGTCACCTGCCTGGCTGAAAGTGTATTTGAACACACACTCAAGGAATGGCCTAAAATCAGGTATAGGCTTGGCTGGAATACAATGCAGTGGATATATATTTTATGAACTGCAGCTCAGTGAGTCACTTGCCTGGCTGAAAGTGTCTTTGAACACGCACTCAGGCAATGGCCTAGTCAGGTATAGGCTTGGCTAGACTATATATATTACAAGCCTGTATATATATATATATTAAATGAACTGCAGCTCAGTGAGTCACCTGCCCGGCTGAAAGTGTCTTTGAACACACACTCAAGGAATGGCCTAGTCAGGTATAGGCTTGGCTAGACTATATATACAAGCCTGTATATATATTTATTAATTGAACTGCAGCTCCGTGAGTCACCTGCCTGGCTGAAAATGTCTTTGAACACGCACTTAGACAATGGCCTGGTCGGGTATAGGCTTGGATAGACTATAGATGTTCAAGCCTATATATATATATTTATTAAATGAACTGCAGCTCAGTGAGTCCCCTGCCTGGCTGAAAGTGTCTTTGAACATGCACTCAGGCAATGGCCTAGTCATGTATAGGCTTGGCTAGACTATGTATATTACAAGCCTGTATACATTTTTATTAAATGATCTGCAGCTCAGTGAGTCACCTGCCTGGCTGAAAGTGTCTTTGAACACACACTCAAGGAATGGCCTACAGTTAGGTATAGGCTTGGCTGGAATACAATGCAGTGGATATATATTTTATGAACTGCAGCTCAGTGAGTCACCTGCCTGGCTGAAAGTGTCTTTGAAAATGCATTCAGGCAATGGCCTAGTCAGGTATAGGCTTGGCTAGACTATGTATATTACAAGCCTGTATATATATATATTAAATGAACTGCAGCTCAGTGAGTCACCTGCCTTGCTGAAAGTGTCTTTGAACATGCACTCAGGCAATGGCCTAGTCAGGTATAGGCTTGGCTATACTATATATGTAAAAGCCTGTATATATATTTATTAAATGAACTGCAGCTCAGTGAGTCACATGCCTGGCTGAAAGTTTCTTTAAACACGTACCCAAGGAATGGCCTACAGTCAGGTATAGGCTTGGCTGGAATACAGTGCAGTGGATATATATTTTATGAACTGCAGCTCAGTGAGTCACTTGCCTGGCTGAAAGTGTCTTTGAACACACACTCAGGCAATGGCCTAGTCAGGTATAGGCTTGGCTAGACTATGTATATTACAAGCCTGTATACATTTTTATTAAATGACCTGCAGCTCAGTGAGTCACCTGCCTGGCTGAAAGTGTCTTTGAACACACACTCAAGGAATGGCCTACATTCAGGTATAGGCTTGGCTGGAATACAATGCAGTGGATATATATTTTATGAACTGCAGCTCAGTGAGTCACCTGCCTGGCTGAAAGTGTCTTTGAAAATGCATTCAGGCAATGGCCTAGTCAGGTATAGGCTTGGCTAGACTATGTATATTACAAGCCTGTATATATATTTTTTAAATGAACTGCAGCTCAGTGAGTCACCTGCCTGGCTGAAAATGTCTTTGAACACGCACTCAGACAATGGCCTGGTCGGGTATAGGTTTGGATAGACTATAGATATTCAAGCCTATATATATATATATTTATTAAATGAACTGCAGCTCAGTGAGTGCCCTTCCTGGCTGAAAGTGTCTTTGAACATGCACTCAGGCAATGGCCTAGTCATGTATAGGCTTGGCTAGACTATATATATTACAAGCCTGTATATATTTTTAATAAATGAACTGCAGCTCAGTGAGTCACCTGCCCGGCTGAAAGTGTCTTTGAACACACACTCAAGGAATGGCTTACAGTTAGGTATAGGCTTGGCTGGAATACAATGCAGTGGATATATATTTTATGAACTTCAGCTCAGTGAGTCACTTGCCTGGCTGAAAGTGTCTTTGAACACGCACTCAGGCAATGGCCTAGTCAGGTATAGGCTTGGCTAGACTATATATATTACAAATCTGTATAAATATATATGTATATTAAATGAACTGCAGCTCTGTGAGTCACCTGCCTGGCTGAAAGTGTATTTGAACACACACTCAAGGAATGGCCTAAAGTCAGGTATAGGCTTGGCTGGAATACAATGCAGTGGATATATATTTTATGAACTGCAGCTCAGGGAGTCACTTGCCTGGCTGAAAGTGTCTTTAAACACGCACTCAGGCAATGGCCTAGTCAGGTATAGGCTTGGCTAGACTATATATATTACAAGCCTGTATATATATATATATATATTAAATGAACTGCAGCTCAGTGAGTCACCTGCCCGGCTGAAAGTGTCTTTGAACACACACTCAAGGAATGGCCTAGTCAGGTATAGGCTTGGCTAGACTATATATACAAGCCTGTATATATATTTATTAATTGAACTGCAGCTCCGTGAGTCACCTGCCTGGCTGAAAATGTCTTTGAACACGCACTTAGACAATGGCCTGGTCGGGTATAGGCTTGGATAGACTATAGATGTTCAAGCCTATATATATATATTTATTAAATGAACTGCAGCTCAGTGAGTCCCCTGCCTGGCTGAAAGTGTCTTTGAACATGCACTCAGGCAATGGCCTAGTCATGTATAGGCTTGGCTAGACTATATATATTATAAGCCTGTATATATATATATATATATATATATATATATATATTAAATGAACTGCAGCTCAGTGAGTCACCTGCCCGGCTGAAAGTGTCTTTGAACACACACTCAAGGAATGGCCTACAGTTAGGTATAGGCTTGGCTGGAATACAATGCAGTGGATATATATTTTATGAACTGCAGCTCAGTGAATCACCTGCCTGGCTGAAAGTGTCTTTGAAAATGCATTCAGGCAATGGCCTAGTCAGGTATAGGCTTGGCTAGACTATGTATATTACAAGCCTGTATATATATATATTAAATGAACTGCAGCTCAGTGAGTCACCTGCCTTGCTGAAAGTGTCTTTGAACATGCACTCAGGCAATGGCCTAGTCAGGTATAGGCTTGGCTATACTATATATGTAAAAGCCTGTATATATATTTATTAAATGAACTGCAGCTCAGTGAGTCACATGCCTGGCTGAAAGTTTCTTTAAACACGTACCCAAGGAATGGCCTACAGTCAGGTATAGGCTTGGCTGGAATACAGTGCAGTGGATATATATTACAAGCCTGTATATATATATATTAAATGAACTGCAGCTCAGTGAGTCACCTGCCTTGCTGAAAGTGTCTTTGAACATGCACTCAGGCAATGGCCTAGTCAGGTATAGGCTTGGCTATACTGTATATATACAAGCCTGTATATATATTTTTTAAATGAACTGCAGCTCAGTGAGTCACCTGCCTGGCTGAAAATGTCTTTGAACACGCACTCAGACAATGGCCTGGTCGGGTATAGGTTTGGATAGACTATAGATATTCAAGCCTATATATATATATATTTATTAAATGAACTGCAGCTCAGTGAGTGCCCTTCCTGGCTGAAAGTGTCTTTGAACATGCACTCAGGCAATGGCCTAGTCATGTATAGGCTTGGCTAGACTATATATATTACAAGCCTGTATATATTTTTAATAAATGAACTGCAGCTCAGTGAGTCACCTGCCCGGCTGAAAGTGTCTTTGAACACACACTCAAGGAATGGCTTACAGTTAGGTATAGGCTTGGCTGGAATACAATGCAGTGGATATATATTTTATGAACTTCAGCTCAGTGAGTCACTTGCCTGGCTGAAAGTGTCTTTGAACACGCACTCAGGCAATGGCCTAGTCAGGTATAGGCTTGGCTAGACTATATATATTACAAGCCTGTATAAATATATATGTATATTAAATGAACTGCAGCTCTGTGAGTCACCTGCCTGGCTGAAAGTGTATTTGAACACACACTCAAGGAATGGCCTAAAGTCAGGTATAGGCTTGGCTGGAATACAATGCAGTGGATATATATATTATGAACTGCAGCTCAGTGAGTCACTTGCCTGGCTGAAAGTGTCTTTAAACACGCACTCAGGCAATGGCCTAGTCAGGTATAGGCTTGGCTAGACTATATATATTACAAGCCTGTATATATATATATATTAAATGAACTGCAGCTCAGTGAGTCACCTGCCCGGCTGAAAGTGTCTTTGAACACACACTCAAGGAATGGCCTAGTCAGGTATAGGCTTGGCTAGACTATATATACAAGCCTGTATATATATTTATTAATTGAACTGCAGCTCCGTGAGTCACCTGCCTGGCTGAAAATGTCTTTGAACACGCACTTAGACAATGGCCTGGTCGGGTATAGGCTTGGATAGACTATAGATGTTCAAGCCTATATATATATATTTATTAAATGAACTGCAGCTCAGTGAGTCCCCTGCCTGGCTGAAAGTGTCTTTGAACATGCACTCAGGCAATGGCCTAGTCATGTATAGGCTTGGCTAGACTATATATATTATAAGCCTGTATATATATATATATATATATATATATTAAATGAACTGCAGCTCAGTGAGTCACCTGCCCGGCTGAAAGTGTCTTTGAACACACACTCAAGGAATGGCCTACAGTTAGGTATAGGCTTGGCTGGAATACAATGCAGTGGATATATATTTTATGAACTGCAGCTCAGTGAGTCACCTGCCTTGCTGAAAGTGTCTTTGAACATGCACTCAGGCAATGGCCTAGTCAGGTATAGGCTTGGCTATACTATATATGTAAAAGCCTGTATATATATTTATTAAATGAACTGCAGCTCAGTGAGTCACATGCCTGGCTGAAAGTTTCTTTAAACACGTACCCAAAGAATGGCCTACAGTCAGGTATAGGCTTGGCTGGAATACAGTGCAGTGGATATATATTACAAGCCTGTATATATATATATTAAATGAACTGCAGCTCAGTGAGTCACCTTCCTTGCTGAAAGTGTCTTTGAACATGCACTCAGGCAATTGCCTAGTCAGGTATAGGCTTGGCTATACTGTATATATACAAGCCTGTATATATATTTTTTAAATGAACTGCAGCTCAGTGAGTCACCTGCCTGGCTGAAAATGTCTTTGAACACGCACTCAGACAATGGCCTGGTCGGGTATAGGTTTGGATAGACTATAGATATTCAAGCCTATATATATATATATTTATTAAATGAACTGCAGCTCAGTGAGTGCCCTTCCTGGCTGAAAGTGTCTTTGAACATGCACTCAGGCAATGGCCTAGTCATGTATAGGCTTGGCTAGACTATATATATTACAAGCCTGTATATATTTTTAATAAATGAACTGCAGCTCAGTGAGTCACCTGCCCGGCTGAAAGTGTCTTTGAACACACACTCAAGGAATGGCTTACAGTTAGGTATAGGCTTGGCTGGAATACAATGCAGTGGATATATATTTTATGAACTTCAGCTCAGTGAGTCACTTGCCTGGCTGAAAGTGTCTTTGAACACGCACTCAGGCAATGGCCTAGTCAGGTATAGGCTTGGCTAGACTATATATATTACAAGCCTGTATAAATATATATGTATATTAAATGAACTGCAGCTCTGTGAGTCACCTGCCTGGCTGAAAGTGTATTTGAACACACACTCAAGGAATGGCCTAAAATCAGGTATAGGCTTGGCTGGAATACAATGCAGTGGATATATATTTTATGAACTGCAGCTCAGTGAGTCACTTGCCTGGCTGAAAGTGTCTTTAAACACGCACTCAGGCAATGGCCTAGTCAGGTATAGGCTTGGCTAGACTATATATATTACAAGCCTGTATATATATATATTAAATGAACTGCAGCTCAGTGAGTCACCTGTCCGGCTGAAAGTGTCTTTGAACACACACTCAAGGAATGGCCTAGTCAGGTATAGGCTTGGCTAGACTATATATACAAGCCTGTATATATATTTATTAAATGAACTGCAGCTCCGTGAGTCACCTGCCTGACTGAAAATGTCTTTGAACATGCACTAAGACAATGGCCTGGTCGGGTATAGGCTTGGATAGACTATAGATGTTCAAGCCTATATATATATATTTATTAAATGAACTGCAGCTCAGTGAGACCCCTTCCTGGCTGAAAGTGTCTTTGAACATGCACTCAGGCAAGGGCCTAGTCATGTATAGGCTCGGCTAGACTATATATACTACAAGCCTGTATATATATATATATATATATATATATATATATATATATATATATATATATATTAAATGAACTGCAGCTCAGTGAGTCACCTGCCAGGCTGAAAGTGTCATTGAACACACACTCAAGGAATGGCCTACAGTTAGGTATAGGCTTGGCTGGAATACAATGCAGTGGATATATATTTTATGAACTGCAGCTCAGTGAGTCACCTGCCTGGCTGAAAGTGTCTTTGAAAATGCATTCAGGCAATGGCCTAGTCAGGTATAGGCTTGGCTAGACTATGTATATTACAAGCCTGTATATATATATATATATATATATATATATATATATATATATATATATTAAATGAACTGCAGCTCAGTGAGTCACCTGCCTTGCTGAAAGTGTCTTTGAACATGCACTCAGGCAATGGCCTAGTCAGGTATAGGCTTGGCTATACTATATATGTAAAAGCCTGTATATATATTTATTAAATGAACTGCAGCTCAGTGAGTCACATGCCTGCCTGAAAGTGTCTTTGAACACACACTCAAGGAATGGCCTACAGTCAGGTATAGGCTTGGCTGGAATACAATGCAGTGGATATATATTTTATGAACTGCAGCTCAGTGAGTCACCTGCCTGGCTGAAAGTGTCTTTGAAAATGCATTCAGGCAATGGCCTAGTCAGGTATAGGCTTGGCTAGACTATGTATATTACAAGCCTGTATATATATATATATTAAATGAACTGCAGCTCAGTGAGTCACCTGCCTTGCTGAAAGTGTCTTTGAACATGCACTCAGGCAATGGCCTAGTCAGGTATAGGCTTGGCTATACTATATATGTAAAAGCCTGTATATATATTTATTAAATGAACTGCAGCTCAGTGAGTCACATGCCTGGCTGAAAGTTTCTTTAAACACGTACCCAAGGAATGGCCTACAGTCAGGTAAAGGCTTGGCAGGAATACAGTGCAGTGGATATATATTTTATGAACTGCAGCTCAGTGAGTCACTTGCCTGGCTGAAAGTGTCTTTGAACACACACTCAGGCAATGGCCTAGTCAGGTATAGGTTTGGCTAGACTATGTATATTACAAGCCCGTATACATTTTTATTAAATGATCTGCAGCTCAGTGAGTCACCTGCCTGGCTGAAAGTGTCTTTGAACACACACTCAAGGAATGGCCTACAGTCAGGTATAGGCTTGGCTGGAATACAATGCATTGTTATATATATATATATATATATATATATATATATATATATATATATATATATATATATATACAAAGCCGGGATTATATATATATATATGTATAATGAAGAAACAATAGGACCAATGCTTGATGCAAATATTGCTTTTACTTGAAAATTCCAATAAACATACAAAACTTGAAAGCAGAGACATGCAAGCAACTGTACAGTATCGAGCGTGAGTCGCTCTTCATCAGGCAACTGTACAGTATTGAGCGTGAGTCGCTCTTCATCAGGCTTCTCTGGCTGTGTGTGGAGAACCCGACATCATCTTCCTCTCTTATCCACACCCAACACATCACCACACATGTATCGAATCTAACCATTACCATTACTGATTAGCAAAGCCTACAAATTTAACCCTCTCTATGTGAAACAAAATAACATGTGACATTATAAATCCATGAACCAAAATATTTACAAGAAATAAATTTGTATATCATACAAAGTATCATCTCAATTCCGAGCGTTACCCAAAAGTCAATGACATCTACTGCCATCAGCAATTTACATTTATCAATCAGTAATCACTCCGATTCGTAACAATATAGTTTCATTTCTTAAACGGGAATTCATTTCATTAGATCCGGAGAACATATAAAGTATATATATCACAAATCAGATCATTGAACTGCCCTGCATCCACAATCTATACATCTATCCAATCTATTACTGATTGATAAATGTAAATTGCCGATGGCAGTAGATGTCGTTGACTTTTGGGTAACGCTCGGAATTGAGATGATACTTTGTATGATATACAAATTTATTTCTTGTAAATATTTTGGTTCATGGATTTATAATGTCACTTGTTATTTAGTTTCACATAGAGAGGGTTAAATTTCTAGGCTTTGCTAATCAGTAATGGTAATGGTTAGATTCGATACATGTGTGGTGATGTGTTGGGTGTGGATAAGAGAGGAAGATGATGTCAGGTTCTCCACACACAGTCAGAGAAGCCTGATGAAGAGCGACTCACGCTCGATACTGTACAGTTGCCTGATGAAGAGCGACTCACGCTCGATACTGTACAGTTGCTTGCACGTCTGCACTTCCAAGTTTTGTATGTTTATTGGAATTTTCAAGTAAAAGCAATATTTGCATCAAGCATCGGTCCTATTGTTTCTTCATTATTGATTTATGGTGGAAGATTGGGAGTCCACCCTGACGGTGCTGTGATCTAACCGAAGGACTAAGAAAAGAAGGTAACCCATCTGAATTTTGAATATATATATATATATATATATATATATATATATATACAATAAATACACTGCAGCTAACTGTCTCGCCTGCCTGAAGTATATTAACGACAGCACACCAGTAATGGTCTGCAGTGAGATGAAGCTAAACTGTATACAGTGTATATATATATATATATATATATATATATAAGCCGGGATGCATATATATACTAAATACACTGCAGCTATCTAACTGTCTCGCCTGCCTGCCTGCCTGAAGTATATTAGCAACAGAACACTAGCCTGCCTTCTCAAACTAATTGAAATGACACTCTCGCTGTCTCTCTCTGAACAAGCGCCACCAACACACTACACGAGGCTGACATGCGGGCGGCCTTATATAGTGTGGGACATGTACTTAACCCCCTGAGCCATAATTGGCCACAGGCACCCTGCCTGTGGCCAATTATGGCTCTCTTCACTGACGGCGCTGTGATTGGCCAAAGCATGTGGGTCATAGTGCATGCTTGGCTAATCATCAGCCAGCAATGCACTGCGATGACGCAGTGCATTATGGGCTGTGACGCGCCGCTCGCATTTGGCGCGAATGGCCCATAATGTTCAAAATTCGGCGAACAAGCGAATGGCCGCTGTTCGAGTCGAACTCATATTCGACTCGAACAGACAGCCCATCCCTAGAGCTGAGTTGCATTTGGTTTTTTTTTGTTTTTTTGAGTGATGTCTCACTGTGTAGCATTTTTGCATCTTTTGAAGTGACAATCAAAATAGTAAGCTGTGATGAGGTGGGAATTAGCTATATCTTTTTGTGTACCTACCTGATCACACAATGTTTGGCCTATTGGGAGCACAGCAGAAGTATGAAGAGGGGGACTTGCTGGTGAATCTTTTCTTACTGCCTTCATCCCAGTGTAGCGGTACCCTCGTAAGGGCTGCTGATTTGTTCTATTTCCCACTGTCTGTCCTGACTCCTTGGGGCTACCCTTACCTCTGACACCTCAGGTTCCATGCTATCATTAAAAGTCACACACACACAAATTGTACTTTAATAACATAAGCAGTTTACTGAGAGAACTGAGTTAAATAGAGAAACACCATCCAAGTTCTTACATCCAAACATAACAGTTGCAATAAAGATATAATGAAATATTCAATCTAAAACACTACATAAATAGTGCATGGGGGCGTGTCTCCAAGTGAGACTGATGCTCAGGATGGTAAGACCTTGACACTGGGCACCTTCCCACTTCCAGTGCAATCACGCAGAAGCACACCAGACTTGCAGCACACTATCTAGCACTACAAAAGAACAATAAATTACAGAATAGATTCTCAAGAGCTCCCCTTGCGATGCAATGCAGTTCTTAGAATATGTATCAGAACTACAAGGTCTTATAATGAATAGTATAGTCTCTTGTCTTCTTTCTTCAGCTAGCCATATTATACTGCAATATTTGTATTCCAGTGAGTGAGCAGATGGCAGAGTAATATAAAGTAGTAGATAACAGGAAACTCAATTATGCAACACACTTTTAACCTTCTTCTTGTGAGAATGTGACCGGATCGTCAGTCACTGTCTAGTGAAGTACAGGCTTTGGGGCCTGGTTAAACATGGTCTATTTAAATGAGACTGTTCCGTAGAACTGCAGGTCTCAGCAACACTCCAAAATGAGTCTTTACTGTGTTAAGTGCTTTATATAAATCTTGGGCAACAGTCATCTCACCACACCAGGTCTGGACAGCTGTACTCCTACATTTCTGTGATCTCAGTCCCGCTTCCAGGTGGGCTCTGGCACACTGCACCGCTCCGTCAGATGAATGATGGCTGTCATTAGGCTCCTCCAGGCTCCCTGGATCCTCCGACCCGATCACACAAGCACACTGTGTTCAAAACCTCTCCGGTAGCATCAACTCCATTCCACGCCAAGCAAGCCGCGCTCTTCCGAACACTCCCACACAGGTCTCTCCAGGCAGGTCTCGTGTCCCAGAAAAAAGAGCTCTCCCCCACATGTCATGCATGTCCTTTATATAGCCCTACCCACGAGGCAATTCTGTAACTTGGGCTTGTGGGTAGGTAAGTGGAGCACTGTGGGTAAGCAAGTCTTTTTACAAAACCTTTTGCTCACTTCTTGTCTATATTCTGTCCTAGACTTATATCTGAAACAACCAGTCTTATTCACATTGTATGGGACAACCACCAGAGGCAGCCATTTACTTAAGAAACAATACAGTGCTAGTTTAAATGACTTGTGAAACATCCTGTATTGCATCCTATATTTAACAGAGCATGGCTACACACTCCCCCTACCTTGATTCTTTGGCCCCCAAAGATAAAACTCAACTTATCTGGATGTAAGCAAACAGGTTGTAGTCCTAATCCCACTTCAAGCTAGACAAATAGCTACACACATCTGAACTCCGTCTGATCAGCTTGTACATATCATCAGTGAGTTCATAATCAATTTTTGAGAAGGCCAGGGCAATTGCCGTGTCCCACCCATCGGTGTCAGAGGTTAGAGTAGAGTCGCCCCCTACCCAATTAACAGTAGAGGGTGTAACTTCAGGAGCTGATCTATGAACAGTGTGAACCTGCTCTTCAGAACTCTCTCCCAGTATGAGTCTCTGTGGCAGACGCACATTCTGTCTCAACCTCAGGGTTATGGGGCTTTTATCATTCTGAGTTGAGTCTTTAACTTCATCTCGGTCTTCCACTTGGACCTTCACATCAACGAAAGGATTCCGAGTTGCAGTTACAGAGGCCTGTCTTGATTATTCGAGTTCTGGTACTGACAATACTTTAAAATAAATACCAAAAATTACCGCGCTACTCACTATAGTTAATGATAAAAAAGCTGCAGTCATTAATGTGAGGCGTGCACATACTCAACAGAAATATTCAAAAAAGACCACGCTAGAGGCAATACCATGTGATATGACTAATGAAAACATATACAATTGTTTAAAATGAATTAATACAAAATTGTTATTTGTGAATAAAAAACACCAAAGCTCTATAGAAAAAGTGACTGAAAAATATAAGTCCCAAATGGAGATAGCAGAAGTCCCAAATGAAGGTAAGAAAAGTGACTGGCGTCACAAAAACACACAGTTCATGAAGCCAAGACAAATGCAAACAGTGATCATGGACATGTAACGCAGTCCTTGAAGCCAAGGTAGGTGTATTCAATGTGCATAGACGTGAAACACCCAGTGAAAAATCCTCCACCTAATAAGATGTCCGCTTACCAGAGGTAAGCTGTGAAACAGCTTAGTAGTAATCTCTGTACGGAGAAGATCAGCTCCTCAGGTCCTCAGGTCTCCAATAAGGAAGAGGGTGGGCAGGATCTAACGATGTATTGAGCTCAATCCACACAGTAGGAGGACCCTCATGTGCAGTATATGGACATGGATGTTAGGATTCACCCTACGGTTCAGTGAACCCTTCCTGCCTTGAGGAGAATTCTTACAATATTTGGGATAGGCATAGATGATCCAATTATTACTGACAATACTTTACTGGAAGAATCTATCAAGTCTCCAATCTGTTCTTCAGGGACAATTGTCTCAACGTCAGCATCCATCACATTTTTAGTTGACAACGTCTCCTGAAATTCCTGCTCAAGGGACCGCCTGACCTTCTTTCCCTGTGACTGCAGTAGCAGAACCTTAACAGTCTCCTTCTCTCTACTCCTATGACTTGCTCTTTCCAGCGGGCTGAACATTGAACTCTCTTCCTCATTCCAAATCCATCAAGTCTCCAATCTGATCTTCAGGGACAATTGTTTCAACGTCAGCATCCATCACATTTTTAGTTGACAACGTCTCCTGAAATTACTGCTCAAGGGACCTCCTGACCTTCTTTCCCTGTTACTGTGGTAGCAGAACCTTAACAGTCTCTTTCTCTCTACTCCTCTGACTTGTTCTTTCCGGAGGGCTGAACATTGAACTCTCTTCCTCATTCCAAAACTCAGCAGGCACAGATACTACATCATCTCCTTCCTTCGTCTCTTTTTCCCTTGACGATGATGCTGAACTAATGGTTTGTGAATACCCATAATCCTCTTCAAACTCATCACTCTCTTAAGCTCCCGCTAGTACTGTCCTCTGCGAATGTGTACAGGTTGGAGTTGGCCTTTGGGTGGATAGCTGAGAAACTATTAGGACTCTCACTGCATCCGACAATGGTAACAGATAATTCTGATGCCACATCTTCCTTGTCCCAGTCTCTCCTTCTGGTTGGATTTGATATACCGGCAACCCAGGAATCCGTTTACACACAACATAAGGCTGTGACCTCCATCTGTCTGCCAACTTGTGCTTTCCAGGTACACTCAAATTCTTCAATAGTACTCGGTCCCCTGGTTGTAGGTCTTGAATTTTTACTCTTGCATTGAAATTTCTCTTGTTTCTGGATTCCCTAATAGTAGTGTGCTCCACTGTTTGCTCATAGTCTTGTCTCAGATTCTTCCTTAGTCTGTTCACATATCCTTTATGTGAGGTTAGGGGGATATCATCCAAAGACGTGTCAAAAGCCAAGTCAGCAGGAAGCCTGGCTTCTCTCCCAAACATCAGTCGGTAAGGGGAGTATCCGGTGACATCGCTCTCTGTGCAGTTATATGCATGGACCAATGCTGCTATGTGATTGCCCCAATGTTGCTTCTTATCTAGGGTCAGGGTTCCCAACATGTTCAATAAAGTCCTGTTAAATCGTTCAATTTGAGGGTCACCTTGAGGGTGATAAGGCGTAGTGCGAGATTTCCTGATGCCCAGGAGAGTACATAGCTGATGTACTAAACGACTCTCAAAGTCCCTTCCTTGATCTGAATGAATCCTCACTGGAAGTCCATAATGCACAAAAAACTTCTCCACGAGCACCTTGGCTACTGTACTGGCTTTCTGATCCTTAGTAGGATAGGCTTGTGCTAAGCGGGTGAGATGATCTGTTACCACCAGAATGTTACTTCTTCCACCTATATCGGGTTCCAAGCACAGAAAGTCAATGCAAACCAATTCCAGGGGTTCCTCTGTAGATGGCCCATAGAGGCTGCCCTGACTGGCAGAGTATTCCATTGGATACAGGAATGACAGTAACTCTCAACTTCTCATCTTAGGTATGCCAATAGAACCTCTGATTAACTGGAAAGTCCTTTCCGTACCCAGGTGACCATGTTCGACATGCAGGTACTAGAACTAGATAGTAGTAGATAGCAGGTACTAGATACTAGAACATTAGTACGATGTTTTTCCGGGAGAAACAACTGCCACCTTTCTTCCTTATTCTCAGTGAGGCAACTCACTGAGGCAGCTCCGATACAGTACTCCATCCCTGATTTTCAACCGATCCCATTCTCTATGCAGGGTCTTTGCCCCTGGTACATGGCTCTTTAACAACAACCCAGAGTCCTGATTCTTTAAGGCTTGCATTGCTAATCGACCCAATGGATCCTCCTCCTGGTCCTTCTTCAAATCCCTCTTTGACAATTGCAGCAGACCCTCTCCTCTTACTTGAGTCAGTCCACAATAACGTCTGGTTATGCCGGATGGATGAACTCCCAGATATTCTGCAGCCACTTCCCCGCTCATCTTCTTATCCAGACCCTGACACAAAGCTCATACTCCCTCATCAGTTACACAGGCCCATTCTGCTGGTTCCTCTTCTTGCCTGTGAGGCCTGCGAGATAATGCATCCGCATCTCGATTTCCAACTCCAGGCCGGTACTTCAAACTAAACCGGAACCCAGCCAATGCTGCTATCCACCTGTGTCCAGTGGCATTCAACTTGGCTGTGGTCAAAACATAAGTAAGAGGATTGTTGTTTGTCTTAACAGTAAATTCAGCTTCATACAAATAATCCCTTAACTTATCGACTACTGTCCACTTGAGGGACAAAAACTCCAGCTTGTGTACAGGGTAGTTCTTTTTTGATGGGGTAAGGCTTCTGCTCACATATGCTATGGATTTCAACTCCCCCACTTCTTGTTGATACAACACTCCTCCAAGGCCTTCTCTACTTGCATCCACATGTAGCTCGTAAGGCAGGTTGAGATCGGCATAAGCCAAAACTGGAGTTTCTGTGAGGCTTTTCTTCAGTCTCAAAAATGTCTCCTCACATAAAGGGGTCCACTGACTCTGCACACACTCTCCTTTCTTAAGCTTCACTCTTTCCTCCTCTTCTCCCGTAACCTCATTCAATCTTGGTAAAATTCTCCACAAATCTTTGGTAGTATGAGCAAAAGCCCAAGAATGATCTCAGCTCAGTCTCCGTTCTTGGCCGAGGCCAGGAGGTGACAGCGTCCAGCTTCTGTGGATCAATAGCGACTCCTCCTGCCGAGACCACGTGACCCAAGTATGTAACAGAAGTCCTGTAAAACTGACATTTCTCTAGTGACAACTTCAGCCCCTCCTCATAGAAGCGAGAAAACACCTTCTCCAATTGAGCCTCATATTCTTCTAGAGTCTTCCCGAACACGATAATGTCATCAAGGTACACCAGGACCTCCACGAGATTCATGTCCCCTACCGTCTTTTCCATCAGACGTTGGAATGTGGCAGGACTCCCCGACAAACCCTGAGGCATCTGACTGAATTCATAGAAACCCAACGGGCATATAAACGCTGTCTTCTCCTGGTCTGAATGCATGGGGATCTGATAGTACACACTCTTCAAATCCAATACACTAAACCAATTGGCACCAGTGAGGCACTGCAAGGCATCTTCAGTGCGGGGTGTAGTATATTGGTCTGGGATGGTGTGTCGATTCAACGTGCAATAATCAATGCATATTCGTAGAGACCCATTCTTCTTCCTTACTACCACAATAGGGGAGGCAAAAGGACTCCTAGACTCTTGAATTACCCTGACATTTTTAACTCCGCAAGCTGTTCTCTTAGATCTTCCAGGTCACTAAGGGGTACCCTCCGGGCTCGCTTTCAGAAAGGCTTGTCCTCCTGAAGACAAATTCTGTGCTTAGCACTCCTAGTGCATCCCACATCAAAATCATCTTTAGCAAACAGCTTCTCCCATTTCTTCAGCTGAGTCTTTGCCCTTACTTGCCAGAACAAGGGCAAATTTTCTGAACAGTACTGGAACTCCTTCTGTAACTGCTGCCTATTCTTCGAACCCTTTACTTCCTCCGGGGAGTACAGGGGTAGCAGCACTCACCTGCCCCACCAACATTCGAGCACCCAATGCAATTGGCTGGTCAGTCACATTCTTCAACTGAATGGGCACTTTCTTTCCTGTTCTATGCAGGTCCCGGATTGGGGACCAACTCAGCAATCATCTCCAGACCTATTGCTCGGGCTCGCTCGTCCGTCTCCAGTACTACAAATGGCCCTGGTTGATCCCATGTTAGTTTAACTGTGGCCTTCACATGCGCAACCTCTCCCAGCCATAGGTCTAGCCTCCAACTTCCACAGCCACCCCACTTCTCCTTTCGGGGGTTTCTTTTCACTCACTACCCATTGGCAAGCTTGCAATGAATCTTGTGAGTGGTGAATCCATCCTCATTTAACACTGAAAACAGCAGTTTTCTCACTAGATCCATGTTCGTCCCCACCAGTATGGAATTCCGTCCAGCCCCTGGGGGCCTGGGGCACACGACAGCTAAAGTGTCGAAAGTCTCTTCTTTCCCGACAGCTGCTGGCCCAAAGGAAATTTGAATGAGGATGTAACCATCATAGGGGCATCTGGTGGTCCCAATTCCCCAAATCTCATGCTCCTCCAACTTACGTAGGGGATGTGACTTAGGTGCTTGTCATAAAAGTCCCAGTATAACAGCATAACTTGGGCCCCTGTGTCCAGTAAAGCCTTAGTATAGACTCTTTCAATTTGCACTGGTAGAAGCGGGGATGGCCCCACTAGTCTTTCCAAAAAACTCTCCGAAATCCACCTAGTGCGGTTAGGGTCACCACTCCTCTTCTTCTTTGTGCCCCGAAGAACTCAGTCATTAGTCCTGGGCGATGTGATGTGTTTGAGTTTCCTTGGGTTGTGCCCACTGAGCAAACTTTCTCAGGAGTACTCTGAAAGGACCGAACTGTGGTCCTAGAGAATGGTGAAGCATTGACTCTCTGCGCCTGGTTCCCTGACCCCGGTGTAGGGTTAGTTAACCATCGGCTTGTCCTCCTGATATTTCGAGACACTCTCATCTTCTCTGACCTCATTCTGTCCCTTTTTCCTTCCTTCTTCTTGGAGCTCTGCTTTTCATCAGGGTTCTCAGCTAGCTCCTTCACTGAGACCCCCGAGAGTTTCCCGCCGGTTGGTCTTTCAACAAAGTTTTCAACATTTTCACCAACTCCTCTAACAACTTGACATTCAGATCCTTCTTAGGGCATTGTGCCCTAAAATGTCCAGGATCCCCGCACTGGTAGCAGCTCCAAATGCCCATCCACTGATTCTTAGCTTGCACCCCCATTACTTGTAACAGAGCTTGCTGCAATTGTTCTTGCGCTTGAGTTCCATCCTCAACGGGCTTGACCCAGGTAGGATTTGCAGTGGGTTGCACCATAGGATTTTTAGAGCGTTCCCCCCATTCAAACTCCTCTTCACTTTCCTCTTCCACACCTTCCACAGATATTGACTGTGCAGCAATCCTCTCATTCTTCTGAGGGATGATCAGCCGAGCCTCTTTACTTTTTTCATCTAGAATGGCTTCCTCTTCGTTCACTAATCCCATCAATTCCGGGTAAGAGAGGGGCTCTTTGGTGCCCTTCTGGAGTAATTGGAGGGCAATGGGATGGTTAGGCCTAGCTCCTTGTAAAGTCTGTTCCAATCTGACTTTGTCCGCTTCTCTAGAGTCAACGCCCTTCTTCATAATGATATGATGTAAAATCTGGTCTATACAAACAATGTAGGCTGACAGCTTCTCTCCTTTCCTCTGATGAGTATGCTAAAACGGATACATCAGGTCAGATAACTTTTCCACCCTTCCGTTAACAGCAGAAAGAGCTTTGATGTAATCCCTGCCATCACAGTCTGGTTTTCCCTTTCTAAAGCTTCTGATGACATCAGCTGCTAGGCTCAACAAGCTCTCACTGATCCATCGTCTTCCTAGTGGTCCCGGGACATTCCAATCTTCTAAGGCTTGCATGGCTTGATCCAGCCAACTCTCAAATTCTTCTTCTCCCTCCGGCCTTGGTACTCGTCCTGAAAAGATCGGCAGCTTCCGGTATCTCTCATTCGTGGACGTCTGGTGGCTGTGTATCAGACTATCCACCAGGCGGCTCATGTCCAAGTAAAATGATGCGGGAGGCATCCCAGTCATAGAGCTCCCCCCAGTGGCCGGGCACACAGGATTTAAACTTCCCCCCATTGAGCTCCTCGCCAATGGGCTTCCTGGTGGTGTCACTGGTGATTTCTCTTCTGATTCTTGTAGTGGAATCACCTTCCCATCAAGACCTTCTTTTAAGCTCACCATCCCCTTCTAGGAGGACGTAGGTAAAGTCTTCCTGCACATCCTGCTTCAGATCCAACAGATAAGACCCCTGTTCTGGTACCACTCTCTTCATTAGCTGCTGCACCTCTTTGTCAAACCACTGATCTCCTGGTAATCTCAGAACTGTGGTTTTCTCCAATATATTCTTGACTCCATTAAGTGGCCGTTGCTGAATCCATGACTTCTTCTATTCTGGACTCCTCCCCTGCTCTGTTCGGGCATTCCAGTTGGGAAATCTCAGTGGGACCTTCATGTGTAGAGGTACCCTCGTAAGGGCTGCTAATTTGTTCTATTTCCTACTGGCTGTCCTGACTCCTTGGGGCTACCCTCACACCTCGGGTTCCATACTATCATTAAAAGTCACACACACACAAATTGTACTTTAATAACATAAGCAGATTACTGAGAGAACTGAGTTAAATAGAGAAACACCATCCGAGTTCTTACATCCAAACAAAACAGTTGCAATAAAGATATAATCAAATATTCAATCTAAAACACTACATAAATAGTGCATGCGGGCACATCTCCAAGTGGGATTGATGCTCAGGATGGTAAGACCTTGACACTGGGCACCTTCCAACTTCCAGTGCGACCACGCAGAAACACACCAGACTTGCAGCACACTATCTAGCACTAGAAAAGAACAATAAAATACAGCATAGATACTCAAGAGCTCCCCTTGCGATGCAATGCAGTTCGTAGAATATGTATCAGAACTAGAAGGCCTTATAGTGAATAGTATATCCTCTTGTCTTCTTTCTTCAGCTAGTCATATTATACTGCAGTATTTGTAATATAAAGTAGTGTAGTAGATAACAGTAAACTCAATTATGCAACACACTTTTAACCTACTTCGTGTGAGAATGTGACCGGACCGTCAGTCACTGTCTAGTGGAGTATAGGCTTTGAGGCCTGGTTAAACACGGTCTATTTAAATGAGATAGTTCCGTAGAACTGCAGGTCTCAGCAACACTCCAAAACTAGTCTATACTGTGATAAGTGCTTTATATAAATCTTGGGCAAAAGCCCTCTCACCACACCAGGTCTGGATAGCTGTACTGTTACGTTTCTGTGATCTCAGTCCTGCTTCCAGGTGGGCTCTGGCACACTGCACTCTCCGTCAGATGAACGATGGCTGTCATTAGGCTCCTTCAGGCTCCCTGGATCCTCAGACCCGATCACACATGGCTCCAGCACACTGTGTTCAAAACCTCTCCGGTAGCATCAACTCCATTCCATGCCAAGCATGCCGCGCTCTTCCGAACACTCCCACACAGGTCCCTCCAGGCAGGTCTCGCGTCCCAGGAAAAAGAGCTTTCCCCCACATGTCACGCATGTCCATTATATAGCCCTACCCACCAGGCAATTCTGTAACTTGGGCTTGTGGGTAGGTAAGTGGATTACTGCGGGTAAGCAGGTCTTTTTCCAAAACCTTTTGGTCACTTCCTGTTTATGTTCTGTCCCAGATTTTTATCTGAAACAACCAGACTTATTTACATTGTATGAGACAACCATACAAGTAAATAGGGAGCTATTTACTTAAGAAACAATACAGTGCTTGTTTAAATGACTTGTGAAACTTCCTGCATTACATCCTAAATTTAACAGAGCATGGCTACACCAGTAATGCAAAAGAAGCAGGAGGCTGAGAAAAAAATATGCTGGGGTGCTAGAGCCAAGGAGGAAATTGTAATAGGGCAGGCTTCAAGAGAGGTATAATTCCTCCAAAACCCCAGGTGTTATAAGTCAGTGGTGTGAGATCATTGAGGGAAGTTTTGTCCTCTGCTACAGTGAGGATTCAGGATCTTCCCTGAATCTTTGGTAAATGGGTCCTTTATGTTCAAATGCCTGTACAAGGAACCCAGGATTTGATTTATTTAAGAGAGAGGAACCACTACTGAGTGGCACCCTGTTAGATACTCAAAGCAAAAGTAAATTGGTTGATCTGCTGTCACCATCCCAGAAGGAGACCAAAATGTAGCACTTTAAGGAGGCAGTGGCAGAATCTCCACTGATGATCAATATGCCTTCAATCCTCTGATCTCTGAAAACAGAGCAGCAGTTGCAGTGGCTGCCCAGTGTGTGGTCTGAGAGGGCCTTTAATGGTCAGGAAGTTTTGTTATGTAGCGCCAAATTGTCCCAGATTGTGTGCAATGGCTTGTTTTAATTAGTCTTGGATTGACAATGACTACAAAACCTCTGCCCTGAGGGACCATTAGGAAACAAGATGTTTACATGCTGTCCAGCCACTGAACAAGCTTTGTGGCGATTGTCTCACAAATAATACACTCTAATGTTTATTTCAAAATAGAACCTACCTCATGTCTTCCTTTTATTTTGCTGCCTAACCAAGCTGCATGCATACCGTCCAGCCACTTTACAATATTTGTGTATATTGTCTCTACATTGTAATGTTTATTTTATCAAAAAACCTACCTTGTTGTTCCATATTAGCTACCTATTCAAGTACTAACGTACTGTCCTAATGCTGCCTATTTTACCAAGTACAAACCTAAAGTCAATGTTTTGATAATTTTGGGAATAATCTAGAATATAGGGATGGATGGGAGTTCAGGAAATGTGGATTTGTGCTTTTGAAGATTTTATGCACACTCTCTTTTGACATTAACTTATACAACAATGCAGTGTGGTACTGCTTAAAAAAAAGAATTTCACAAACTATACTAACAAACTTCATTAGCACTGCCATTAGTATTAGCTTTATTTTTTGAATATTCCATAACACTACATGGAATACCAGCTTAAAGACATCACCAAAGCATGTCATTTAAAGGACTGGTGTTTTCTCCATGTCAATCTTGAAGCCACATTAAAAGGACCTTCTCCCTGTCGAGATTCCCTGCAAACCAGATTCACAATCAGTAGCTATGACATGAGCAGGTTGTCCTAGATTGCACATCTTGTCATGCCCTATGTGTCTGCATTGTATTACAAGTGTGCATATTGGTAGTGACATACAGTATCTACTATTGTTCTTTACGTTTCTTCCTTTATCTCATCAGTAGGGTTGTTGCTAGTGCTGAAGGTGCATGTTTTTTGAGTTTAATGCAGCACTGTGAATTATCTAGCTGTACAATCTAGTGTACTGTGCATCTGCACATTGGTTGAACTTCACAGCAGAAGCATATTCCTTTGCATGAAGATGAAGCACTGTTACCATAGGACAAGAAGTTGTGACTGAGCCTATTACTGGTAGAATATCTAGATTTACAAAACTGAAATGGAAGAAAGAAACAAAGAAAAAAGGATGCAAGCTGAGAAACCTCTGTAAGGTAAGCTACTTTTAAAGCTTTATTTTTTTTTAGGTTTAGATATACATTAACAGCAATGCTGTATTAAACCTACTACCCTTGTGAACTAAAATCTAGGCAGAAGGGAAGAGTAGGCAGCACAAATTCATATTTACTATTTAAACATATTTAAAGTTTATATAAAGCAAAGCATAGTTATTTCATTGGAAGATTTCCCCTAACCTATTGTTTTGATGACAACTTGTCATCAAAAATGTTGGCTTAACCATAACACTCTGTACTGGAGGCAATGGCTTTACATATACTTCAGAGGGCCTTGAATGTAAATGCTTTAGAAAAACAATCAAATCAGTGGGTATAGTCCCCCTTTAAAAGTGAAGCAGATTTCCTCTAACTTACTGTTTTGGTATATACATTTTTTTTTAATAACAAACATGTCATACCTGCTCTGTGCAGTGGTTTTGAACAGAGCAGTCCCGATCCTTCTCTACTGGTGCTCCTGACTCCATTTCTTTGGCCGGTGCCTCCAATAGCAAGCCGCTTGCTCTGGGGGCACTGGTGCATGCTCTCTCCTGAGCCCTGCTCTATGCATCCATTAGACACTTGACCTCACCTCCTCTCTCTCCTCATTGGCTCACTGGCAGTGATTGACATTAGCAAGAACCAATGGCTCTCACTGCTGTCTCAGCCTATGAGGAATGAGAGACCCGGGAGAAGCTCAGGTGAGTATTAGCGGGGGTTGAGAGGGGGGGCTGCTGCACACAGAAGGTTTTTTACCTCCATGCATACAATGCATGAAGGTAAAAAACCTTGTGCCTTTAAAGCCACTTTAAACATTTTGGATTACCATAACTTTCTGTACTCTATAAATAAAACAAAAAAAACTGATTTGCAATATTCAACCTTACACCAGAAACCCCACCCCACATTACTTTTTTTCTGACACTACGTGTCCTCATCCTGATGGACAGCATTGTTCAACTTACTTCCTCTGAGCTCAGGTTGTCCAGGACATGTCCCTGCCAGTAAAAGTAAAAGCAGTGCAGTTAGTGAGCTCATCTCCCTACCATTATATTTCTCCTTTATCGGCAGAATTTTTGTCCGTACAGGAACTGGTTGATTCCTTTGTGCTGCTGCTTCCTCTCACACTTCAGCTCTGCTATATAGATACTGCAAGAGGCTGCTACCAGGTCAAGTTCAGATATCTATACTGTCTGCATTTAAGAAATTAATTTAATAGAGTATTAATGATTACAAAGCTGCATTACTTGTGTCTTATTACTGCCTACAGTTTTTATTTTTAATACCATCAATGTATTTACTAAGTTGGAGGCAGTAGTGCCAAACTTGTGGGTGCAATGGAAGCTGTAAATTTGTTTTCTTTTTAAGATCAAACTGCAGCTACATAGTAGAAGTGATCTAACAGCAATACAGCCACACAACCACTTCTACAGTGCTTTTTATGCTCCCCCCCATCCATCTGCTCACCTGCTTCTTCTGGGAGTCCAAGGCAAAAAAGACATATAAATATTGTGAGCATATAAAGATTAACTTTATTTCCTCAATCTCAAAGTGTGAACCTGAAAGTTCTAATTTCTTATGCATTCACGTGAAATGCAAGTACTTCACATGAAAATTGTTGATCATTTTAACATATCTAAGCAGGCAAAAACTGGATCTTTATTCAAACAGTGTCCAAAGAAAAAGGTGAACAAACAACACATAATGATTTCTCAAGTGAAAAAATGATTTACAAATGTACTACCATTTTGGATCCATGGAAATGAATCAGCTGTTGTACAAAGAGTTACAAGACTTTCACAGCTTATATAACCATACAGTATACACTACCATATACTCTTTTTCTGCAGATTTGTGATTGATGGGCAGTACAATCCTATAATGTATCCTATAGCTATCCTTTAGAGTAAAAATACATTTTTTTAATGTAAAGGGGAATGCCAGGAGAATGACCATATGCAATTTCATTCATACATGGGAACTATTAAGAATAGATACATTTATCCATTGTGATACCATATACGATATGTAGGTGCTGCAGTATGTGTGCTACACAAGAGTGTATCTGATCATTTTTTGAAATATGATAAGATGGACCCCAAGGGGTTATAGTTTGGGGTTATAGATAGTGCATCGTTACTATAGAGGTAATTTTAAGCAGGAGGTTTCTAAGAAGGAAACATACTAGATATTCAATATGAAAATGTTGCTCTTAAAAATCTAAATCTTGACGTAGATAATAATTGTTTTATTTCTAAAAAAAAAAAAAAACATCACAAAGTTATTACTTTCTATCAGTCTAATGTGTTCCTTGTGCTGCTGTCACCTGCTTTAGTAGATATCTTCCTTCTCTGATCCCCATCTCCACCACTGTAATCTTCTGCTGCAGTGTGGGTTAATAGAGCGTAGGGACCTGTGACAGGCACTCATCAAGACTTTTAGTTATGCCTACCCTTTTCTGCCACCATCCTTTATTCATATAAGCTGTACTTGTATAGATAAGTGTTTGAGAAGACTCCATACAATAATTATTTTCTTACTATGTTTTTCACTAAAAAAAAATCAACATTTTCTTTTTTTCACTGAGTTCTCCATAGCAAGAAGGTAGTATTTTTCTTTCTCTCAATTTATTATCTATAGCAACCATTGTGTAATTTTTATTTTTATTTTATTTATATCATTGTGTTTCCCAATAGCATTGATCTTTAAAAAGAAACTAAACCATCTTGTCATTTACAGCCAAGGAGTCCACCATCTTACATAGTTACATAGTTACATAGTTACATAGTTAGTAAGGTTGAATAAAGACACCAGTCCATCCAGTTCAACCTGAGTGAGTGTGTGTCTACAACCCTGACCCTTGTCCCTAACCCTGAACATCGCACACTCACATCAATCCCTACCCTCAATCCAAGGTCCCCATTCATATACTAGGGCCAATTTTGGACAGAAGCCAATTAACCTACCAGCATGTCTTTGGAGTGTGGGAGGAAACCGGAGTACCCGGAGGAAACCCACGCAGGCACAGGGAGAACATGCAAACTCCAGGCAGGTAATGTCGTGGTTGGGATTCGAACCAGCGACCCTTGTTTACTGCTAGGCGAGAGTGCTAACCACTGCACCGCTGTGCCGCCTAATCACATCTTAAACTGATCTGCAGTTGCAATGTGCTTCACATGTGATCAGTTATGACACCAGCCATTTGAGGGTTTGGCAGTTGGTTTGAGAGCACAATCAAATGTGACAGTTATTATTTGCAGCATGCCTTGAATGTAATGCTGCGTATACACAATCGGAACTCTCGTCGGAAAAGCCTTGGACGGTTATTCCGACGGGATTACGCTGAAGCTTGTCTTGCATACACACGGTCACACCAAATTCCGACCGGCAAGAACACGTGACGTACAACATGTACGATGGGACTAGAAAAGGGAAGCGCAATACCAAGTCCGCCACCCTTTGGGATCCTTCTGCTGATCCCGTGTTTATCTCATGTTAGTAGAAGTTTGGTGAGAGACGATTCGCGCTTTTCAGCCTCTTGCTTTTCAGATCGTTGCTGCTTTTCAGTTTGTGCTTGTGGGTTTGTATCTGTTCTGCAGTGCGTGTAGTCAGTTCACGTTTGTTTGTCAGCGTGTGCTATTTATAGTACCGTATTAGATTTTCAGTGCGTTCTTGTCTGCTCATTTCTGATTTTCAGCTCGTTCTTTCAGTCCTTGCTGTTTTTCAATGCTTTCTGTTTAGTTCGTTCTGACCAGCCGACCATTTTGAAGCCATGCTGCGGGTACATCCTCGTCGTAGAGTTTGTGCTGTGCTGGGGCTTGATGTTGGGGTTCTTACTTACCCAAGCTCAGTCCATGAACAGGGTGGGGAGGAGTTCATGGACCAAGAATTGGTTGCTCCAGCGTGACCAATACTCTCATATGCCTTTGTTGTGGGAGATCCAGGAGAATAATTGACCCATTTTTCACCGTTTGTTGGCTTTGCTGTCCCCCTATATTAGCATGCAGGACACCTGCATGTGGCAAGCCATCACTCCCGAACAAAGGCTAGTCATCACGTTGCGGTACTTGGTGACTGGGAGAAGTCTGCAGGACCTCAAGTTCTCGACAGGCATCTCCCCCCAGGCTCTGGGGATCATTATTCCAGAGACCTGTTCTGCCATCATTCAGGTCCTGCAGAAGGACTATATTAGGGTAAGTTTTCTCCTTTAACATCACATTCTATGTATTTCATGTTTGCTAATGTATTGTATTTCTTTCATTATTCCCTAATTACCATGATTGTAATATGCTGTGAATGTCCCCTTTGCCAAGATCCTCTATCTGCTGACTTTGCCAAACCCATACACACTCTACCCACCTCTTTTGTGTTCATATTTATGGATGAATTCACCAAAGCATGTAGTGCAAGGGCCTGCCTGAATACTTTCAAATGGTACTGTTTAAAGTTTGGTTCTCCTATTATCTTGCTAGTTAATTGCAGAATGTAAAAATGTGCTTCAATTAGTACAGTGTGTATTCATATTTTTGTATTATGACACTTCTTACCTGTCCAGTGGGCTGCCAATAGTGTAAGTAAGGAGGGGCTGGCCAAAGTAACACACATTATTTATGCATTCAGCTCTCAATGAAGTGGAGATGGTTACTTGTCCAAAACATCTCCCCCCGTAAAATTTTTACAATGGGCCATCAGAGGGGGGGGATGAATCTGCTAAGTGGACCTTATATTTTTGCCTTTAAATACTGCTTCAAAAAATGTTATATTGGTGTTGGTCAAGAATTTTTGTGTCTAATCTGCTTGCAATGTTTATGTGCAAAATGACAAATTTTTATGTTTTTGTTTGACTCCACAGTTTCCTTCAACGCCACGGGAATGACAGACCGTGGCATCCCACTTTTCCGACCATTGCGACTTTCCATACTGTGGAGGGGCAATTGATGGGAAACACATCCACATCGTACCACCACACCATTCGGGGTCATACTATTATAACTATAAGGGGTTTCATAGTATCGTGTTGATGGCCGTGGTTTCAGTGACATATGAGTTTCTGTATGTGGATGTGGGGAGGAATGGCCGGATGTCGGATGGTGGAGTCTTTGCCTGGATTGAGTTCTATCGACATCTCCAGAGTGGTGGCTTGGGATTTCCACCTGCAGAAGAGAACGTTGAGGGAATGCCATTTGTGTTCATCTGAGAAAATGTAAATAACACTGCGCTAACCCAATCAACAAAAAAGCAGCTACATAAAATATGACCAATATTATAAACAGAAATAAAAATAAAATGTAGCGCTAATGCAAATAACCAATAATGAAAAACACATCAGTGATGGTGATCATTAATGGAGGCCCATGAATAAAACACATATAACGTGATAAAGATAAATGATGAGTGGGATACAGTAATGTCCCAATGTGTGGCCATGGGTCAGACAATAAAAAGTCCCAAAATAAACTGTATACAAAATGTTGCACTGGTGCAGGAATCTTCTCCGCTGTATCTCATAGATAGTGCGATCATATATGGGAATAGATGAAATACGCTTACCAGAGGGAGTGGATTCGGATGCCGGTGACACCGAATCAAACAGGTTCAGAGATCCTTGATGGACGAAGGTAGTTCCCAGAAACCCCGGATCTCAAGGGGGATCTTTCCTCTGTAATCACTGTTGCGGCTGCCAGTTCCAAGGACCGAGGAAGGGTCACGGCCACGGGAGAGTCTCCAGAGTGTAAGTGGTTCCCAGAAAGATGTAAAAAACGCCAATAGTGCAGATCAAATGACATATTTTTATTGGATATCACCAATAATCAACAAACAATATAAAAAGCGTGATCATGTAAAAACCGATAAAATCAAGTGTAGGGAAGAGTAAGGCTCTCCCGACGCGTTTCGTCCACATGGTCTTCAACTGGGGCATCAAACTCATCTCCTACACTGTATATATTTATATAAAAACTATACAAATAGTGTGACCAATCAAACATCAATGATAAGGTCACCTTGGTGGATCGGTTCCTGATAGGACAGAGAGGAGTCAGCTGACTGCCTTGAATTAACCAATGAAACCACCCACCAATAAGCGAAGAGGCATATCTTTATACCCAATAAGAAAATAGTGAACGTGTTAAGAGTGTGTTAAAATAATAAAGAGGAGGGACCCATAATATCAGATTATCAGCAGCGCTATAAACATCCATGTCCACTCAAGGAATTCTGGGATACATCAATACATGAATCATAGTGAACAATTACAATGCCAAGATCTTATATGTAAATATAAATGACCTAGGGGATGCTGTTTAAAATCGTAGGTGAAAACTCCACTGAGAGTCACATGATCGCATTTCTTCTGACATAGCCAGACGACCCTCCTGCCTACACAGCGCCATCCAGCCAATCAGACGAGCGCAATGAACAAAAACAAAAGGACCCGGTCATGTGATATGTCAGCTGACACAGTCACATGATCGTAGGAGATGAATAACGTCTCTGTTGTACAGATCTAAGGCAGCACTTAACTGCAAAAGAAGTCACATGCTGCCTGAGGGCCAATGAATGAGTGTTGTGTCCCTAACTCATCAGAATTGTAAGCAAGGAAGGCATTATCATCCCCTGTAGTATGGAAGTGGAGGGTAGAGTGACGGAGACAACCGGAAGTGTCGAGACAGTAAATATCTCCACTTTCCCCGGTGTCATAGCCCTGGAGATGGACATAATGTATTGTAAAACTCAAAAAATATATGAAATGTGAATAATTCGAATGAGTGGATGTGTGCACATAAACCGTGACTGGATGCAGGAGAAAATATTATGTAAATAATGTATTTAAATGTAAGGAAGAGAAGAAAAGTGTGGCATGATAAAAATGTAAAGAGATGTGGAAATAAACATGTGCAAAGGATATTAATTATGAATAATCAAACTGAATGGATGTGTGCACATATACAGTGACTGGATGCAAAAGAGAAAGTGATGTAAATGATGTGTTTAAATATGGGGAAAATAAGGAAAGTGTAACATAAAGAAAAGTGATATAGGGATATGCATGAGTAAAAGTGACATGAAAATTATATAATGGGATAGATGTGATCAATGTCAGCCATATATAAGGGACCATTTATGCTTGATTAATAAAGGAATTAATGTCCCATTGGAGGGGCGAATCACGTGTGCGGGGTGTTTCGAGACTCGAAACCTATTGGATATTCGAACTACGCACTTATTTGCCCCATGGGTTGAACGTAGAATGGGACATTAATTCCTTTATTTATCAAGCGTAAATGGTCTCTTATGTATGGCTGACATTTATCACATCTATCCCATTATATAATTTTCATGTCACTTTTACTCATGCATATCCCTACATCACTTTTCTTTACGTTACACTTTCCTTATTTCCCCCATATTTAAACACATCATTTACATCACTTTCTCTTTTGCATCCAGTGACGGTATATGTGCACACATCCATTCAGTTTGATTATTCATAATTAATATCCTTTGCACATGTTTATTTCCACATCTCTTTACATTTTATCATGCCACACTTTTATTCTCTTCCTTACATTTAAATACATTATTTACATAATATTTTCTCCTTCATCCAGTCACGGTTTATGTGCACACATCCACTCATTCGGATTATTCATATTTCATATATTTTTTGAGTTTTACAATACATTATGTCCATCTCCAGGGCTATGACACCGGGGGAAGTGGAGATATTTACTGTCTCGACACTTCCGGTTGTCTCCGTCACTCTATCCTCCACTTCCGTACTACAGAGAATGATAATGCCTTCACCTTCTTACAGTTCTGATGAGTTAGGGACACAACACTCATTCATTGGCTCTCAGGCAGCATGTGACTTCTTTTGCTGTTACGTGCTGCCTTAGATCTATACAACAGAGACGTTATTCGTCTCCTACGATCAAGTGACTGTGTCAGCTGACATGTCACATGACCGGGTCCTTTTGTTTTTGTTCACTGCGCTCGTCTGATTGGCTGGACGGCGCTATGTAGGCAGGAGGGTCGTCTGGCTATGTCAGAAGAAATGCGATCATTTGACTCTCAGTGGAGTTTTCACCTACGATTTTAAACAGCATCCCCTAGGTCATTTATATTTACATATAAGATCTTGGCATTGTATTTGTACACTATGATTCATGTATTGATGTATCAAAGAATTCCTTGAGCGGACATGGATGTTTATAGCGCTGCTGACAATCTGATATTGTGGGTCCCTCCTCTTTATTATTTTAACACACTCTTAACACGTTCACTATTTTCTTATTGGGTATAAAGATATGCCTCTTCCCTTATTGGTGGGTGGTTTCATTGGTTAATTCATGGCAGTCAGCTGACTCCTCTCTGTCCTATCAGAAACCGATCCACCATGTGACCTTATCATTGATGTTTGATTGGTCACACTATTTGTGTAGTTTTTATATAAATATATACAGTGTAGGAGATGAGTTTGATGCCCCAGTTAAAGTCCATGTGGACGAAATGCGTCGGGCGAGCCTTACTCTTCCCTACACTTGATTTTATCGGTTTTTACATGATCACACTTTTTATATTGTTTGTTGATTATTGGTGATATCCAATAAAAATACATCATTTGATCTGCACAATTGGTGTTTTTTACATCTTTTTGGGAACCACTTACACTCTGGAGACTCTCCAGTGGCCATGACCCTTCCTCGGTCCTTGGAACTGGCAGCCGCGACAGTGATTACAGAGGAAAGATCCCCCTTGAGATCCGGGGTTTCTGGGAACTACCTTCGTCCATCAAGGATCTCTGAGCTTGTTTGATTCGGTGTCACCGGCATCCGAATCCACTCCCTCCGGTAAGCGTATTTCATCTATTCCCATATAATATCGTACTATCTATGAGATACAGAGGAGAAGATTCCTGCACCAGTGTAACATTTTGTATACAGTTTATTTTGGGACTTTTTATTGTCTGACCCATGGCCACACATTGAGACATTACTGTATCCCACTCATCATTTATCTTTATCACATTATATGTGTTTTATTCATGGGCCTCCAATAATGATCCCCATCATTGATGTGTTTTTCATTATTGGTTATTTGCCTTAGCGCTACATTTTATTTTTATTTGTGTTCATCGCAGATGATGCATTCGGTCTGGGTGATCACGTGATGAGGCCATTCTCCCAGAGGACCCTCACCCCAGAGAAGAGGGTTTTTAATTACCAGCTGGCCCGAGCCAGAAGAGTCATGGAGAATGCATTTGGGATAATGGCCAGCCAGTTCCGCCTATTTTTAACTGCCATAAATATGGCGGGGTACAAACTAAACCACATTGTGTTATCTTGCTGCATAGTGCACAACTTTTTAAAACGAAATAATCCATGTTGCCTCAGTTGGGCCTGAGGCCGGACTTAATGAAACACTGACGGCCCTGGAAGCAGGCGGTCCTAGCTTACCCCGCAAAGCATTCGTGAAGTGCAAGAAAAATATGTTGAATATTTTACGGGTAGGGGGGGGCCATTGCTTTGCCAGCCAATTTGGAATACATTTAGATAAAATCTTGATTTTCATTTACTGCTTGTGTTTTTTTTTGCTGTCTCCTAGGTTCTCCTAGTGCACTGGTAGTGCCAAGTGGTTTTTTCATTATTAAATAACACCCATTGTCACTGTAAACACAAACTTAATACAAAAACTGGTATTGATCATTGAAAGAAGAAGCCACACATTGTTGAGTATAAAACCTTTTACTCCATGCACATGTGTGTTGTAAAACTTTTTTTTTTAAAACAAAAAATATGGGTTTCTTAAAGTTTTATCTTGAATCTTTTAGGGTACATAAACAGGCATGTTTCAAAACATAACATACACAGCTCAGGAACTTACAAAGTTCAACATTGAAAAACTGAAGGCAATATCAGACATTAGTGCCCAAAATGTGTTGATATTGCCTTCATCAGATCACCCCTGTAAAAGTCATATTTTGAAGATGCACACAAATTGGGAGTCAAACTGGAAATTTTCCTCCTGATCCCATACCTAATGTCAACATGTGCTATCTCCCATCATGGGGAATCAATGGACATGTTTTGGGGGTGCAACCACTTCCTCACACCTACTTGAGTTGTGAGGAAAGGGTTGCAGCCACAAAATGTGTACATTGATATCCTCTGATGGCAGATAGCACATGTTAACACACTGTGTGCATCTTCAAAATTTGGCTTTTAAAATGCATAAAAATTGGTTATGAATAAAAATGGTGGCTTTTTTTGGGTATTTATATTCTTCCTAGTACATCAATCATATTCTTCAGTTTTTGTTCAATCTCATTTGTTTTTTGCTTTATAAAGTCTAAATCCTGACTGCAATACATTATGTCCTGGATAAGCCTTTGGGCACTGTCACTGGTGAAATGAGAAGCTTGTTCTTCAACAACATGCACATCACCTAAAAGAAAAAATACACACCATGTATTATAAATTTGCAGGCATACATCTATTACCTGCATCTGTGGTGTCAAACACTCACCTGTTGTGGTGACAATTTCCACCACCTCTCCTTCCTCCACATCCTCAGCTTGTGGTGTTCCCTGATCTCCTTCTTCGGGAGGTGGGGGGGTTCCTGGAGTCCTCAGACGTCCTGAGTCTTTTCTCCCCTATGAGAATGAAACAAAAGGTATACTTAGCACACAGATATTTGAGGCCAGAAATAGTAATATGAAACATTGCTTGGAAGTGGGGTACAATTGTCTGTTTGGGCAGAGTTCAAAGCTGAAGACATGATTTATTCCCTTAACTAGGGATGGGCTTAGAGTTCGAGTCGAACTCTTGTCCGATTCAAACATCAGCTGTTCGCCAGTTCGCTGAATAGCAAACAATTTGAGGTGTTCGTGGCAAATTCAAAAGCCGTGGAACACCCTTTAAAAGTCTATGGGAGAAATCAAAAGTGCTAATTTTAAAGGCTTATATGCAAGTTATTGTCCTAAAAAGTGTTTGGGGACCTGGGTCCTGCCCCAGGGGACATGGATCAATGCAAAAAGAAGTTTTCAAAATGGCCGTTTTTGCAGGAGCAGTGATTTTAATAATGCTTAAAGTGAAACAATAAAAGTGTGATATCCCTTATATGAATGAATGAATAAATTTCATACCTGGGGGGTGTCTATAGTATGCCTGTAAAGGGGGGCATGTTTCCGGTGTTTAGAACAGTCTGACAGCAAAATGACATTTCAAAGGAAAAAAAGTTATGTAAAACTACTTGTGGCTATTAATGAATTGCCGGTCCAACAATACACATAAAAGTTCATTGATTAAAAACGGCATGGGAATTCCCCACAGGGGAACCCTGAACCAAATTTTTAAAAAAAATGACGTGGGGGTCCTCCTAAATTCCATACCAGGCCCTTCAGGTCTGGTATGGATATTAAGGGGAACCCTGGCCAAAATTAAAAAAAAAAAATGGCATGGGGTCCCCCTCAAAATCGATACCAGACCCTTCTGGTCTGGTATGGATTTTAAGGGGAACCCCGCACCAAAATGTAAAAAAAAATGGCGTGGGGTCTCCCCAAAAATCCATATCAGACCCTTATCCGAGCATGCAACCTGGCAGGTCGCAGGAAAAGAGGGTGGGACAAGAGAGCGCCCCCCCTCCTGAACTGTACTAGGCCACATGCCCTCAACATTGGGAGGGTGCTTTGGAGTAGCCCCCCAAAACACCTTGTCCCCATGGTGATGGGGACAAGGGCCTCATCCCCACAACCCTTGCCCGGTGGTTGTGGGGGTCTGCGGGCGGAGGGCTTATCGGAATCTGAAAGCCCCCTTTAACAAGGGGACACCCAGATCCTGGCCCTCCCCCCTGTGTGAAATGGTAAGGGGGTATAAAAGTACCCCTACCATTTCACAAAAAAGTGTCAAAAATGTTAAAAAAGACAAGAGACAGATTTTGACAATTCCTTTATTTAAATGCTTCTTCTTTCTTCTATCTTCTTCTTCTTCTGGTTCTTCTAGTTCTTCTGGTTCTTCCTCCGGTGTTCTCATCCGGCATCTTCCTCTGCGGTGCCGGCGTCTTCATTTCTTTATCTTCTGGGCCACTCCGCATCCAGCATGATGGGATGGGAGGCTCCCGCTGTGTGACGCTTCTCCTCTTCTGACGATTCTTATATAACAGATGGCGGTGTGACCCCACACCCCTCTGATCCACTTCCCTGTGGCATTCCCTGTGATGTCAGGGGGGGGACAGGGAAGTCACCTGCGTCAGAGGGGGTCGGGGTTACCAGGTGGCCCCGCCCCCATTATATAAGAACCGTCAGAAGAGGAGAAGCGTCACACAGCGGGAGCCTCCCATCCCATCATGCTGGATGTGGAGCGGCCCAGAAGGCGAAGGGAAGAAGACGCCAGCGCCACGGAGGAAGATGCCGGATGAGAAAACCGGAGGAAGAACCAGGAGAACCAGAAGAAGAAGAAGATGGAGGAAGAAACTGGGGGAAGATAGAAGATAGAAGAAAGAAGAAGCATTTAAATAAAGGAATTGTCAAAAACTGTCTCTTGTCATTTTTAACATTTTTGACACTTTTTTTGTGAAATGGTACCCTTACCATTTCACACAGGGGGGAGGGCCGGGATCTGGGGGTGCCCTTGTTAAAGGGGGCTTCCAGATTCCGATAAACCCCCTGCCCACAGACCCCCACAACCACTGGGCAAGGGTTGTGGGAATGAGGCCCTTGTCCCCATCACCATGGCTACCCCAAAGCACCCTCCCAATGTTGAGGGCATGTGGCCTGGTATGGTTCAGGAGGGGGGGCGCTCTCTCATCCCCCCTCTTTTCCTGCGGCCTGCCAGGTTGCGTGCTCGGATAAGGGTCTGGTATGGATTTTTGGGGAGACCCCACGCCATTTTTTTTTACATTTTGGTGCGGGGTTCCCCTTAAAATCCATACCAGATCTTAAGGTTCTGGTATAGATTTTGAAGGGGACCCCTACATCATTTTTTTTTAAAAATTTTGGCCGGGGTTCCCCTTAATATCCATACCAGACCTGAAGGGCCTGGTATGGAATTTAGGGGGACCCCCCACGTCATTTTTTTTTTAATTTTGGTTCGGGGTTCCCCTGTGGGGAATTCCCATGCCGTTTTTATCAATGAACTTTTATGTGTATTGTCAGACCGGCAATTCATTAATAGCTACGAGTAGTTTTAAATGACTTTTTTTCCTTTGAAATGTCATTTTGCTGTCAGACTGTTTTAAACACGGGAAACATGCGCCCCTTTACAGGCTTACTATAGACAACCCCCAGGTATGAAATTTAAAGGAATATTACACTTTTATTGTTTCACTTTAAGCATTATTAAAATCACTGCTCCTGAAAAAATGGCAGTTTTTAAAACTTCTTTTTGCATTGATCCATGTCCCCTGGGGCAGAACCCAGGTCACCAAACACTTTTTATGAAAATAACTTGCATATAAGCCTTTAAAATTAGCACTTTTGATTATTCATGTTCGTGTCCCATAGACTTTAACGGTGTTCGCGTGCTCTAACACATTTTTTGCCTGTTTGCATGTTCTGGTGCGAACTGAACAGGGGGGTGTTTGGCTCATCCCTACCCTTAACCAAGCTGGAATACTTATCTTTTTTGGATAAGTTTCACACATGGAGACACCCCAAGTATCCACTGGAACACCTGTGTGGGACACCCTAAAAAGTTTGTTCTTGTGTCCCACGCTAGTGCTCCTGAGTCCAGATGTGTAAACAGCTGCTGAGTGTCCTCTCCTTACATTACACTGAATCACGTTTGCAATTCCTGCTAGTTTCAAACACATTTAGACAACAATGTCCTAAACTTCTTTTAATACAAATTATCATGACCAAATGTAGTTAACTCTTATCTGGTAAAAACATTGTATTTAGTTGGCAAATAAACAATGTTTACTACGACCGATTACTGTGCCTATGAACATGAAAGTCGCCATTTTAAACTGTCCAATAGTAAAGAAAAGCACATGGAGCAGCATGCAAGTAATAATAATAATCAGAACGCACGACAACTACTTACTTTTTAGAAGCACTCTCTTGATCCTTCTGTACTGACCCTGCTCCCTCAGTTTCAGGTCTGACCAGCGTTTCCTCAATTGCTCCTTGGATTGTCGTACCCCCAAAATTCCTGTGCAGACTCTTCACAACTTTAGTCATGATCTTGGCCTTTCTCTCATTAGGGTTGGTGTACGGTCCATACTTCCCATCATAGTCGGCCCTCTTCAATATGTCGACTCTACAAAAAAACTCTACATATTTGAGGCCTTAAATCTCCTCCTCCTGGATCGGGAGGTTTCTTGCTCTGGGCTTTCCTCCTTATTACAGCTATTATTACTCACCTGCTGTGTCTCCGCCATGTCGTCTCCGCCATGTCGTCTCCCACTGCACGCAGAAAGAGAAGGGGCGGGAATATTCTAGAAAGAATGTCAGGGGCGGGCGACGCGGGCGGAGTTTCACGCATGCGCAGTGTATATAAAGCTAACAAGCATGTGTCGTACCTACGTTCTGTGTGCGGAAGAAGGAGGAATGGAAGCGACAAACGTAATAATGAAGGTAACATTTTAAATTGGGACATGAGTGGCCTATACTGATTCTAGATTGAGGCCTATATTGGGATAAGATTAGGAGAGTTTAGCTTGATATTAGTGTTTTAGTCTTTTGTTTGGTCTTGTAGCAAAAATGAAACAATTTAAAGACCCGGAATTCATGGGCCAGTTCATTGATAAATATAGGGATATGTGCAATTTGTGGGAGGTGAAAAACCCCTTATATAGAAATAAACCAGCTAGGAAGGCATCGCTGGAGAAACTGCTGGAATTTGTGAAGACGCAGGTCCCCAACGTAGACCTCGACTTTGTGGAGAGGAAAATTGGTAGCTTGAGAAGCATGTATAGGAAGGAGCTTTAGAAGGTCCATAAGTTCATGATGTCAGGAGCAGCAACAGAGGATGTGTATGTACCCAGTCTGTGGTACTACAACAAGATGCATTTTCTGGAAGACCAGGTGGAAGCCAGGGAATCACTTTCGACTCTTCCAGCCCCCCTTCCATCCAGCCTTCCCTCAACCCTTCTCTAAACCCCAGCTGGGGCTTCCGAGGACCAACCTGGGCCTTCCATCCTGGAAGAAATTGAGGAGCCCAGCTGGAGCCAGGTATAGTGTTTTTAAACATATTTTTGTGGAAAAATTATTGGTGTTAAGTAGATGTTATTATTGCTAAGAAATTAATGATTTAACAAAAAGTGTTTGACATATCCATAGACAGTAGGGGCCAAAAATGATTGGGACAAGAATGAAAAATGCTGGGCTCAGAATGATAGTCTTTTCTATTTATTAACATTTAATTTGCAACAGTCATGAGCTGAAAATTGTGTGTGATTGATAAACCAAAAACTAAAACTATGTCCCTTTTTCATACACAGGAAGACCACGGCCAGGAGGAGGCTCTGGAATGTGGCACACAGGAGGAGGCAGGGGGAAGTTTCAGCCAGGAGGTGGGGGTTAGTGTCAGCCAGGAGGTGTGGGTTAGTGTCAGCCAGGAGGTGGCCAGGCCCAGCCTCACCCAATCCCAGGTCCCTCCCCTCCGCCTTCCACCCAAAAGGCCCAGGAAGGGGAGGAACGTGGAGGAGGCAGCACTTGTCCTAATTAAGGAGGCTAATCAGGCCCTGAAAGTCCCCCTCGACACTGGAGAGGCCTATGGCTACTATATAGCCTCAAATTTGTACAAAATGGAGGAGGGCCAATGCCTCAACTGTGAAAAAAATTTTTTTGAGGCCATTCACAAGGGGTGAGGGGGCAAATGACTGATGTTGTCCACTTATGTGCTCTCGCCCATCCTCCTCCTCCTCCTCCTGCCACAAGTCCACCTCCAGAGCCACAGCCTGCAGGAAAGGCTGCAGGGAAGGCTGCGGGGAAGGCTGCAGGGCAGCATGGAGGGAAGGTTGCAAGGAAGGCAAGAAAGTGATGACCTGGCTTCAGTCTGGTCTGACAGTAGATGCAGGCTGTTGTAGTACCACAGCCTGGGGACATATATGTCATCTGCTGCTTTTCATGATCTCTGGGAGTCCTGGACCAGATTATGCTCCTTATTATATGGACTTTTCAGGCTACCAATTTTCTGCCCTGGGGTACGAAGGCTTCACAAATTCCAGCAATTTCTCCAGTGTTGCCTTCCTCTTTATTTTGTTATTATGAGCCAGAATACATGGAGTTTTTTATATGAAAATACTTGCCTATGTGTTTTTCTTCAAATAGGACAGTATTTTTGTGAATAGCCAAGTACATTTCAAAAATACAATGTCTAATTAACAAGGGACATCAAGCAACCTCCTTGAGGTTTACAAATACAAGATAATAATGTTGTTGTGGAAACGTGACATACAAAATAAAAAAAAAAATATGGAGATCACTATAAAATAATTTAAAATTAAAAAAACAGGAGATCTTGATTAAGAAAATAAAATAAAAATGACTATACAAAAACAATTATAAACATTATAATGGTGATCTGGCTTTAAAAACAACAAAGATTATTCATGAGATCACGAGAAATAATAAAGAAATCAGTCTGTGAGAACTCTGTCTGAATATGAGCAGCAAAACAACTTCATTCTTCTAGTATTCTAAAGAAGAAGAGAATGCACTGCATTAAACTATTTAAAACATTTCAGCATGACGAATGTGCCATTTACATTACGAACTGTAGTTTTACCATACCGAGTGCTTCCATCTCGTACTTGATTCTAAGCATGCGTGATTTTTGGCGCGCCGGAATTACATACAGACGATCTCATTCGGATAGGAATTTTTCCCGACCGAAAAATTGAGAACATGCTCTTTATCTTTTGCTGGCTGGAATTCCGCCAGCAAAAGACCGATGGAGCATACATACGGTCACATTTTCTGACAAAAAGCTCTCATCGGAGTTTTGCTGGCGGCATTTCCGATCGTGTGTATGCAGCATAACTGTTTTTTAAACAGTTGAATCCATGGGTTTAGTTCCCATTTAAAATGGGAGCAAAGCACTTTAGTTTTTATGTTTGACATGATATGAATTATAGTTCCCTGACAGTTGACTAACATTGATTTTAGGTACCTATAGCACTGTGTTGATTTTGTTTCAAGAATTCATGTTGCCTTTAACAGCCCTTTCTGATTTTAAGGGGTTCATAAGAGATATTTCAGTTACAGGTGTATTTTGTTGGTCTGAATTACCAACTGGCTTCTTGCATCTTGGCTTCTTGCATCTTTTGTTGACTCTTCAACTTCCTTCCTGTTGACTCTTCAACAACTTCCTTGTTCACATTTCTATTTCTGTCTACCCTGGTGTCTCACTCTTCCTTCTTAACACAGGTGTTTGTAGTCCTTTGGTGAAAAAAAAATGTTAATTTTAAATGAATAGTCATTATTGAACATACATATAAGCAGAATGATCCCAAAAGATAGCTCTTCTGGTAAGAATGATTTATAGATGTAAGGTTTTTAGAATGTTTCTACCATGCCAGACTTATCATAGAGAAGATATGTGCCCTGATAAAATAGGAATATAGATGAACTCATTTCTTAAAAAAAAAGAAAAAAACAACAAAATTGTTATGATTGATTCCCCAGTATGGTTTGTATCATGGTAGATTTATGCATGTGGTTTTATATGGTGCTGCTTCTGACACTGCAATCTTTCGTCATCAGTTTGACAGGAACCATATATAAACATCCTCTGCTATTTTTACTACTCACATGCTGATCAGCTACATGTTCACCTAGACTGATATCCTTACACACTGAGCAAAAGTATAGTCAACCTCTAAACAGATTATTTTTATAACACAACAGCTTTCTTGAAAACTGTTGGATTGATCAGAAAAAAAAAATACTTATAGATACAGAATGCCATAAAACCTCACATGTTCACTCACTGTTAAAAGAGAAGTATGTTTTTTGTTTTTTTTCTATTCATACTTACCTAGGTGGATGCAGCATCAGACCAATGCTGCAGCTGTCCCCCGGCGTCTCTGCACTGAGAACCGCCGGTGGCTTGGTTTCTCACAGATCCTCTCTGCTCCTTCACACTCATTGGAGCGTTGAGCTGTGGAGGGGCGGGGAGCGACCATCTCAGTGGCTCGCTGAGACTGCCATCAGTCAAGGCAGCTAGTGGATCCAGACTTCAGAAGTCGGGATGACACGCTGCCTCGACTGATTGCAGTGACATCAGTGAGGAGTGGACTTCAGCCCGCTCTCTACTGAAAACAGGTGACAGGAGTGCAAAACAAATTCCACTCTTGTAACCCCTAGGAGAAGCCCAGCCTAAAAAGCTCAGACTTCTCCATTAAGTTAAAGGGGAGCTATCAGATGAAAACTATGCTCTGCATCCATCATCCTGATCCTTCACTTCTCTAGTGAGTTTCGGAGCTGTTGCAGCAAGACCTCTGCTAAGAGATGATTTTACTGATTCCACAAAACAATTAGTTACACTCACAAAATAAATACATTATGCATAGCATATCAAGAGGTTTGAGTCACCAGAAAGTCTGTGTAGTATAGTAACTAACCACCTCTAACCAGTAGTTCTACACAGAGTTTCAGGGAGCTCAAGTCTTTTGATATATTATTTATAAGATTTTATTTTTTTAAGTGCAAATATTTTTTTTATTTGTTTAACAGAGTGATGGTTTGTGTAATCCAGTGCACTATCTCTCTATCTTTTACTGCAGTATAGTTTCTTCATACTTCCTGCAAGCTTACAAGGATGAGCAGACTGTGGGCTGCACTGCAAGGATTTACTATGGCTGGCCATAGATGAGTAGAAAAGCAAACAAAAATTACAAAGAAAATCCAAACGTTATTTGGAGCTAATATTCAATGGTCTATCATTGTATTGGAATTTTTACAGCACATTTCAGTATTTTTCTGATCATTTTCAACATTAAACATAGTTTTTTTCGGATCAATTTCTACTGCTACCCTTACTGCTCATTGCGTATTTCAGTTACATTTTCTCATAAAACAATTGACCTACAAACAATTGGAAAATTGTTTATTGGAAAAACTTTCCAACATGTTCATTCACTTTTGATCTTAAAACAGAAAATGACTGCCGCAGTGAGCATAATAACCATGCACATTTCTATCAATGTTTGGCCAGCTTTACCTGCTAGTTAATTTTCTGAAGGGATTTTTAGAGAATGCTCTGCAGATAAAGGAACCTAAGAACAAGAACCACAAAGTTCCGCACCCAACAGAGGTCTGGCTGACTTACAAGGGAAAAAAACCCTGCTTAAAATCACCTGACCATCCAACATACACACCATATAAAACCTAAACCATGTCAAATTATGTGCACGTGTCTTGGTCTTGATAGTTTATCCCAAGCTTCTAGTGTTGGATGAGGAACAGGTCACTGATGAAGAGAACTGTATTTCTAATAGACATGTGCATTCATTTTTGTTCGAATGCATTTTCGTCCGAATTTCAGGTATTTTCGTTATCGTTTTAACAAACGATAACAAAAGTGCAGAGTATGAAAACCCAAATATCCAACATAAACAAATGCTTTATTTTCATTTTCGTTGTGACAACAGTTCAATATGGATAGAAGATTTGACATGACGCTGACAATAACAATCTGTGTCTATTGAACCTGTGGTCGAATGTGCCTAACCTTAACTCTATTAGTCCAAGATTATTCTACATAGAGAGCAAAGATTCGACATAGAGAGAAAAGATTCGACATAGAGAGAAAAGATTGCTGCTGGAATTGGGTGGGGGAAGTAAAATAAAAATAATGATGATGATGAATGTTATTGGCCGATCGTAACCAAAGAGGAGGGACAGTAAAATAGCTAGAACTAAGTACACACGTACAGCCAACTTACTTTCACTTACGATTTTCTAGCAGAGAGAGACACACACGCTGAATCATTTCAGAAGACAGTCAATCTTAGCTGGTCTATTTGTCAGAGAACCTGAATTATTTAGCAATTAAGCATAAGCACAGCAGCAGAACAATAGTGAAGCAAGCTACAGTTCAACTTAACTTTTTCATAATAATTTGCTGCTATTGTGTTAGTGTTGCGAACTTGATAGTGATACTAGTGTTGCTAGTGTTGTGATAGCCTCAGAGGCTGCCCATGTTGTGGGGGGGATTCAATATCTGACACAACGTTGCATACCGCGCCCGCCATTGCACTTGGAGATTGAGAAACGAATGTGAAAGTTGGCTGACTGTTGGGGTAGAGTAGACCATTCAACATGAATGACGAAGATTCGACAAAGCAACGAAAAACATACAAACGTCAAATCTTTGGCTTATGGTGTCTGTCGAAAGTTCTAAGAAGATTCAACGGAGCAGCTAAACTGTACGACGCTGCAATCGTACATTTTTACTTTTTACACTGGTCAAATGCATCCGCCCATAGGCTATAGAAAAATTCTAATGTTGGTTGACTAGTAAAATAATTAACAAATATAATTATTACTAGTCATACAACATTAGAATTCTACTACAGCTAGCTTGTAGATGAAAAATTTGACCGGAAATGTACACGTACAGTTTAGCTGCTCTGTCGAATCTTCTTTGAACATTCGACAGACACCATAAGCCTTCAATGACAGATTCGACCTTAATTAATTTGGATTTTCGGACGAATGCAATTTTTAAAGAAAAACTAAATAAATATAAACGAATTTCGGTAGTAACTAAATAAATTTATTTTTCGGATGAAAACGAAATTCCCAAACAAAATATTTCAGTGTGCACATGTCTAATTTCTAATAATAATGTCTAGTTTCTGAAGAAACAAGGTGCTGCTGAGACAGGCTTAAAAATTTGAACAAGCACAGAATTTTTATTACATTTTTATAACTGTGCACCATACATATAAGATTCAACAAAAAAAGGGTCTATTTATAAAATATTTGCTTTGCAAATGTGTCAATATTTGCGTAAACACAACAAATAATATCTGTAATGTTTCTGTAAAGGTGTGTACTGTCAATTTCACCAGGCAAATATAATATTCCCTAATATTCCATCCCTAAAGAAAAATAATGACCATGAGAGTTAAAAAAACAGGGGCATTGTTTGACCTCGCTGGAAGATGGCTGCCTGAGATCAAAGCTCCCGCCGCCACAGGACTCAGCCACCTTATATCTGAGGTATTACCCGCTGAGATTAACCTGCAGCCATGGGGACAGCCTCCCATAGCTCCTCAGACTCCTGATCCCGTTCTCCTTATGAGGCAGGCGGGAGATTGAGCCAAAGCATTCCGGAGATGTTCCAGACCCAGAGGGGAAACATGTCATCGTCCCGCCATGAACACTCACAGACGAGTGCTCCACTAACTGACTCGCCACCAGCGCCTGCAGATACCATTGCAGGGAATGACCAGTGTGTCCTCACACTGGTCATTCCCTGTTACGTGCCATTGTGGAAGACATTAAAGATACACTATCCGTGACCATCTCAGACCTCCACCTGGACATACATTCCCTAGCAGATCGAGTCCATGAGGTGGAGAAAGTAACATCCCAGCATGACACTGCTCTCCGCAGCATAACTCATAAGATGTATTCCCACACTCTGCAGCTCAGAGACATCCAGCATCACATGGAGGACCTGGATAATAGAGGTAGGCACCATAATCTGAGGATCCGTGGTTTGCCTAAATCAGCTGAAGCAGATTAGCTTGTGCCCACAGTAGTTGGCCTATTTAACAATCTCCTTGATAGGCCCCCTCAGACAGACATAGACATAGCAATGGAGCAAATCCATCGAGATACTGATCCCCTTGTGATGTAAACTGTTGCTTGGTTGATTATAGGCTATAAGAAGAGATACTCCGGAAAGCTAGAAACAGAATACACCTCACGTACAGGGGTGCGGATGTGAAAATAAATCAGGACCTCTCCAGCATCATGCTCCTGCATCACAGGGACCTTTGTGCCTTGCTGGAGACCTTGTGCACTAAGGGCATACACTACTGCTGGAAGCTCCCCTTTTGTCTGACGGCCTCTACACAAGGCCGCCCTGCCTCGCTAAAAGTGCCCGAGGACCTCCAATTGTTCTGCGACACCCTGGACATACCGATGGTCGAAGTTCCCAACTGTTACGCCGAGTTTCGTCGCACTCCACCCAGGAGAGACCCATGCCGAGAAGAACCCATGGATGTCCAAGAATTGAGACATCGAAGACAATTATCCATGTCCAGACCCAGATCCCAAACTCATCATTGAAGCTCACAAAATGGATCAAGCTCCACAAATGCACCGCAACTGCGCAGAGCTTGTCGAGACAACTGAAAAATCCGCATGGATCCTTCCATCACAGTTGAATAAAGCTCTGCTTACTTGAGCTAAGTTCTTATTCACAATTGTTATGTTTTGTTTCTTTTTTTTTTCATATTTTCATATTTTCAACCTACTGAAAGACTTTTCTCTATTTAACACACTCTGCAACTTCCAAATCAGTTTTTCAAAATCACAAGCGTTGAATATATCTTCCCTCAATCATCTTTAACTCAATGCCAAAATAACTCCCCCTTTGGTTTGGACTCACACGCCATTATATATCTCGGGGTCCAGCTCCCGGTCAAAGTATCTGAACTATATTCCAAAAATTTCCTCCCAAACCTGGGAATCATCCAACAAGATCTTAAAAAATGGTCAACGGGTCCTTTTTTCTGGTTTGGGAAAGCGGCCATTGTTAAGATGAATGTCCTTCCAAGAATCCTATACCTCCTTCAAACTTTTCCAATTAAAATCCCCCGGCTTTCTTTTCGTCATACAAGCAGATTTGCAGGAATTTCATCTGGCTCTCCAAGCATCCTCGGTTGGGCTGGAATAGATTAGTGACCCCTAAATTGAAAGGGGGGATCGGCCTCCCAGATCTAAATAAATACTATTGGTCGTGCCACATGACTAGAGTGGTAGACTGGCATGTCCACGTCAATACCAAAGACTGGATTAAACTCAAAGACTCATTCTCCCATGTACCGATTAGCCATTTACCATGGGTCAAGCCGACTTTAATCCCAAAAGAGCGTACCATCCATCCTCTAATTGGCCCTACACTACAAAGCTTCAGGACTGCATGTAAAAAACTGAATCTTGCATTCTCCCCCAGACCTCTGACCCCAATTGAGGGTAACCCAGAATTTCCCCCTGTTCTCCCTCTTTACAGTGTTAGCCACAGAACCCCAGAGACATTTATCCGGGCAGAAAACTTTTCTGAAAGAGGCAAGCTTCTACAATTCAATGCTCTCTCATCTAAAATCCCTTACCACTCTATCCTATTCTTCAAATACCTACAGATTGGGCACTTTCTAAATAGCACCAAACCACTAGCCACATGACGCAGGGATCACACACCTTTCAAAGCTATCTGCTCCAGATCAGAGCCCAAAAGACACGTGATCTCAGATCTTTATTCACTTATGTTCGCTGATCATGATCCTAAAGCATACAAACTTAGCCAACACTGGGAAAGGGAATTGGACATAGACCTATCAGTAGAGGACTGGCAACATATCTATACCCACATTCATAAAGGTTCAACAAATGTTTCCGTACATGAAAATGGTTTCAAAATATACTCGAGGTGGTATAGGACTCCAGATAAACTTCATAAGTACTATCCTAACTTATCACCACTCTACTGGAGATGTAACATGACCAACGTCTCACTTCTCCACATATGGTGGAAATGCCCGCTGATACAACCTGTGACAGACTCACCTGGGACAGAGGCTTTTGGAGGGGACTGAATGCTGGCCTCTTGCCTACCGATTTTGGGCCCTGGCATTTGGGGGAACGGTGTCTTTGTGAGCTGTATGCCTGGGGACCCTTGAGGTGGTGTTACTTTAGATTTAGGTCCATGTCCCCCAAGACACACAGACTCTGGGAACCCCCTGGGACACCCTGCCATATTAGAAATAGTAACTGAGAAAATATATCTTGGAATACTTAAAATGGGACAGTAATATTTATCCACAATATCTCCCAGGATATATCTAAAGACTATTCTTGGTTTATTTGATTCTGAACTCAACATGTTAGTTGGGAGAGCTGATCACATTGGCCTCTAGAACTGGGTAGGAGCCGGACAGTCTACTCCTATTATAGTTTGTTGCCTACTAGGCTGAGGAGGGGGGGAGATCCCTGTTTGTTTTGTTAATTGTAATTCGCTCCTGCTATTGTGAGAAGGTGTCCTGTGTTTATACTAATGTGTGAAGCTCGGTGACAACAAGTCTGACCTGTAGTGAAATTCTGATTAATCATAACAATGCTCAGGAGGGCACAGAGTCACATCGGCTGTTTAAGGGATTAGTTAGTTAGCTCATGTTAATTAGGTTTATGGTTACAGGTGTATTGTTAGAGTAATATGAGCAGGAGGTAGGAACCTCCTCTTTAACTGTAAATAAGACTTGTATTTGGTTTTAATAAAGAGTCCATGTTCAACAACTAAATAAGTATCATCTTGTTTTGTGCTTGTGAGCGGTTGGAATATCTATATTCAGACTGGGAGGAAGCGGAATATGGCGAAAGAACTCAAGCAGAGTGTGGGATGTTTCGTTACACTGATACAACCCTTCTGGAAAAATGTACACCACCTTATTACCAAAATAACAACTTACACACTGGATTACACACCAACACAATCTCTCCTTCACCACACATCCCTACCCCAATCAAACTATAGAAAGTCCTTGATTCTGCACCTCATCAATGCAGCTAAGATGTGCATTCCCCTCCACTGGAAGGAAAGCACCCCCCCCAGTATTTCAGAATGGCTCCAACGAATAGGTAAGATTGCTGAAATGGAAGATTTAGACCATCAGGCCAGGAAAACACATACCAAATCCTGCAAAACTTGGGCATGTTGGAAGCACTATGCAGAATCAGTTGAATTCAACAGGCTGACCAACAATCAACAGAGCTTGACCTGAGGATGCGGGAGACCTCAATAAAAGTAACCCGTGAAAGTCTAAAAATGGATGTCTACTACTAGATCCATAAATGCAACCTGCATATAAAAAAAAGTTCAGAATGACTTCAGATACATTCTCACTTACATTAGTCCAAGAATACCTTGCCTATCTCCCCTACCCTTTCCCATTACCCTTTCTCACCTTAAAGGGGTCTAGACTCTCCAGTATTGGCCCTTAGTCATACTTTATGGAATGAAAAATGATGAAGAAACAACTATTGGTTTTGGATACTCCATTTTAACAGTTATTTAGATAAACAAGCTCTAGACGAAATAACCTGCATTATGCAGACTTCAGTTGTTACGCCAGTTTTACAACTTTTTGTTATGATGCAATGATAAACATTGCTTGTATCAAACAATATGTTAAAAAAAACAAAGTCTTTTCAACATTAGCAGCACTTAAGAAGTTTATATGTGAAATAAAATATAAATAAAGATGAAAAGTTCCATTTGTGTCTTAATTGTGTGCAGCAGGGTGTGGGGTGGTAGCTGATCCATTTATAAAGAATGTTGAACACCAACTCTCTGCTGATAAAAATCCCAGATAAATCCTTCACCACATTACTTTTATGGGAATCCCCTATAGGTAATTCACTTACCAGAAGGTGATGGGTTAACAGTGTGCATTTCACTGGTTTAATATTGACGGACTTAGTTCACTCAAATAGGACTGGATCCGTGAATGGATATTTGGATAGCTGTCAGTGCACTCTGCATACTTCCATCTAAATTAAGCTCATAACGAGCGAAGAAATAGAAGTGCCCATAGCGTAATCCAGTGAATTAAAATACTTTTATTTAAAAAACAAAGTAATCCCATATAGATGTACACTTACAATGTATTAAAATAATATAAGCATGTATCATAGATCGTTGATTCCCGATATACCTTATTACCGCTGAGAGCAGTATTCCCGGGTAAGGTATCACAGAAGATCAACGGCGTGGGTAGCTGTATGGTCATGCTCTGACACGCGTTTCCTCAATGCTTTCATCAGAGGGCGTGACCACACAGCACAGCTCCCAGCTTTTATACATGTATTAACGACCGGTAATTGACCCTTTCATGCTCGTATCTTTACTCATGACACCACACAGTTCTTGAGGCTAGGTTTCCACTAGTGTGATTTTTCATGCGATTTGGGACTGAAAGGTCGCATGATGGGTCACGCCCAATGATTTCCGATGAGTGCCATCTGTGTCTGTGCGACTTCGGGTCGCAGTGGCTTCGGAGTGGTCCCTGCACTGCTTTGGTCCCACTTTGATGAGACTTGAGGTCCATGGACCTCGAGAGTGCACAGGCGTTGCTTCGAGTCACGGCAAGGAATCGCTGTGAAATCGCTGAAAAAGTGCGCGACTTTGGGGACGCAATAGTGGAAACATAGCCTAAAGAATTGAGATTTATGTTTTTTTAGTGGTATTATGTATGATATTTTATTATGGTTTAAACAAACATGATTGGTCCATCAATTGATTAATGAGGACAGAAAGTAATTAATAGTATCATATGGGCTAGTGCAATCTTGGAATATCTAAACATGTATTTTTATGAACTTTTATGTTTTAATATAGTTGATTGCATTTACTGAATTTTAATACGTGATTGCCTAATGTATGGAGTTAGTGTAAAATAATTAATGCATTTATTTGCAGAATAATTTATTTTTTCGGCTTAAGGATATTCATTTTGGTATTAAACTTACTGGATTGGGGGGGGCGTGGCCGGATGTTGGGCTGAATAGAAGCGTGGGTGATTAGCTCCTGCCATCCTGATTCTTTATCCTTGGTTTCGGACTCCATCGGACCTGCCTTGCAGCCTTCATAGCCTCCCAGCTTGTTGGAGCGCTGCCTGGAGTCGCCAGCACAGCGCTTCTCTTACCTGCAGCTGCCTGGGGGACAGACCGCGGCTCCGGCCTAGTTCCCGGAGCGGCGGCCATCTTGCCTCACCCGGCGGCGGCCCCAGCGGGATCTCCTGGCCTCCCTGATTGTCCTGGACCCAATCTTCTCCTGCTGCAGCCGCCCGACCGCCCGGGGCCACCACTACGGCATTTCCTTCTCACCTTGCAGCTGCCTGAGGGACGGATCGCGGCTCCGGCCTGCATTCCGGAGCGGCGGCCATCTTGGTGCACCCGGAGACACCCCGAGAAAGTGATCCTGGCCCCCCCTGCACATCTCGAGGTCAGTTTCCTACAGCTACTGCCGGCCGCATCATCCGGGCCACCATTGCGACACTCACTCGCCCTGCAGCTGCCTGTGGGACGGGCCGGGGCTCCGGCCTAGTGCTCAGCGGCCATCTTGCTTCACCCAGTGAAGGCCTCGGCGGACTCTAAGGGACCCTCCTGCCACCTTGAGCCCTTGTTTCCCTAACCACAGCCATCGGGACCTCACAGCTGGCTGACTGTTGCCTGCTGGCCTCATTGTGACATTTTTACTAAACGCCAAGGGAGGGAGATTGGGGATCCAGCCTGGTGGGAGGCAGCCATCTTGATACACCCGGGCAATAACCTGTGGCTCTCCTGTCCCCTTGGCACCTGTGACTCTAATCTATCTCCATCCTGGTGCATTTTCAGCAACTCTGCTCAGCAAATACCTTCCTCCGGTCTGGGGGGCTCCCCCGGTCCTTCCGATGACCGGGAAGCGGCAATCGGCAAAGAAGGCAGCTAATTCCATCTCCCGAATCTCGCCGCCAAACACACGTGCAACGGCTGCCTTGCCTATAGCACCATCCTCTCCGGCCTCTGTGGCGGTACAGACAGACACTTGGATGGCGGCACTTGGGGCCTCGTGCCAGGAGGGGCACCCGGTCATGGAGGAAACGTCGGGGCGACTGGATGAGGGGTCCACCGCAATGATACTGGCGGCCATTGCAGATAGTAAATCATCCGTGGAGGGGAAAATAGATACCCTGACGATCGAATGTGGGCTGATAAGGCAGGATATGGACAAAATTAGAGGCCGTTTAACAGAAACTGAGCAGCGCATTTCTACAGTGGAAGACGTGGCAGCTTCCACGGCACATTCGGTGGTGGAGCTGCAGCAGCAAGTCAAAACTCTAATGGCCCGTTCAGAAGATGCAGAAAACCGCCTCAGGCGCAACAATGTCAGGGTGGTGGGGCTCCCGGAGGGTGAGGAGGGCGCCAACCCTGTGGAGTTTGCGGAGGCCTTTTTCAAAAAGCTCCTGGGCCTGCAGCATCTATCTCCTGTCTATGTCGTGGAGCGGGCGCATAGGGTGCCCACGGGCCGGAGACCGGCGGGAGCGTGGCCACGTGCGTTTCTTGTGCGCCTGCTGAATTTCAGGGATAGAGATTTGATCCTGGCGGAAGCCCGCAAGCACCCTGAATTGAAACATAAAAATGCTGTCATCCATTTGTATCCTGATTTCTCGCCAGAACTGCAAAAGAAAAGACGCTCCTTTACAGATATCCGCAGACGCCTGAGGGAGAAAGGTCTGATTTATAACATGCTGTATCCTAGCCGTCTAAAAGTACTTCATCGCGGAGCTGCAAAATTCTTCGAGTCACCTGCGGAGGCGGCTGAGTGGCTGGATGCCATCGCCTAATGCTAGGATCTGGTGGCGGAACCTGTCTAACGGAAGCATGTGGATCGGGCCCAGAAGATATTTACCCTCATGGGGTACTAATACTGGGAGTGGTGGTTCCTGCTGATGCGGCACCCTTTTGGAATCCTGTTGTCCCCCCAAAAAAGATCCCCTTTTTTTTTTTTTTTTTTTTTTTTCCTTTTATCCCCCTAGTGGTCTGCAATGGAGGACAATCTCTGGAACTTGTCATCCGTGCACTGCAGGAGCTTCAGGTACTGTTCTAAATGTTTGCACTACCTACAGTCTTCCCGAACCCCCTTTTTTGAGTGGATAGACTCTTGGAACGTTCCACCTTTTGCTCACCAAGTTGATGGGAATAAAGTTTCTCCGGCGGTTTTGTTCTTTTTTTGGTTCTGTTCGCCTGGAGCAAACAGGGAGTTGGGTTCTTAGAATGTTTTTTTCTGGGACTTTTCTTTTTTTATTTTTTTTTGCAAGTCCTTTTTTATTTTTTTCTCTTTTATGTTTTTTGTTGGGAAAGAATAACTGTTTTTTAAGCTTCCCTCGGTGGCCCACCTCACTGGTGCGATCACATGAGGGTGTAAATTGCCTATTAAGATATATGCTGTCCATTCGTAGTGCTGTGGTGCTTTGCTGCTCTCTGTGCCCGGGTCCCTCCCCACAGACCTCCCAAATTTACAGGACAACTCCTGTCCCTATCCAATACCTAGCTTCACTTTATGAGTGACCTCAAAATAATTTCGTGGAATGTCCGCGGATTAAACTCCAAATTTAAACGTTCATTGGTCCTCCAGTACCTCAAATCCCTGAATCCACATATTATCCTCCTGCAGGAAACCCACCTAGAGGGTAACAAAATTTTATCCCTGAACAGGAACTGGGTACAGAGAGCCATACATTCTACGCACTCCTCTTATGCCAGGGGAGTGGCCATTTTAATACATAAGAATTTAGTATGTGCTATAGAACATGTAATAACAGATCCCTATGGGAGATATGCAATTGTGGTCCTTGCCATTGAATCTCAGTTATTGGCAATAGCGAATGTATATGTTCCACCCCCCTTCAAAAATGAGGTTCTATACCTGGTTTTAGAGAAGATTGCCACCTTTGGCCCATTGAAAGTGCTAGTGGCGGGCGATTTTAACAACATCCTAGACTATGGGTTGGACACCTCTAACCCGACCCGGGTGCGGAATCTAGAACTAGGCCACTGGGCAGACACGGCGGCGTTGGAGGAGGTGTGGAGGTGGAAACATCCTGGTGAGCGCAGTTATTCTTACCTTTCCCACGTCAGTGCCTCCTCATCCCGTCTTGATCTGGCTTTTGCCAATTCAGCACTGCTGCCACAGATTGCGGAGGCGGTTTACCTGGCGGGGGGGCTTTCTGATCATACCCCCTTACAGGTCATGTTGAGCCGATCCGCAGGCAATAGTCGTAGGAGTTGGAGGCTGCACTCAGGGTGGGTGAGTGAGCCCTCGGTTGAGGCATTGGTTTCCCCACACATACAGGACTACTGGGACAACAATGAGGGTTCAACAGATGGGCTCACGGTCTGGGATGCGTTCAAGGCATCCACCCGTGGGGTATATATAGCTGCCATTAAAGCCGCTAGGGTGGAGAAAAATTCAGAGTCAGAAATGCTTCAGGCCCGTGAGCTACGCTGTGCAAAGCTCCATGCTGATGCGCCCTCCTCCTCCACTCTAGCGGAGTTACAGCTGGCCAGAAGGGCCTTGTTGGTTCATTTTCAAACTCATACACAATGTACATTTAAGAGAAGGGCTGAGGAACTATTTGAAAAAGGTGATAAGAATGGGAAGCTGTTGGCCTACTTGGCGGCAGATACCCGAACACATACAGCTATCCCTTGTATTTATTCAGCGGGAGGTAATCTAGTGAGAGATGGAGAGGGTATTATGCAGGCTTTTGTGTCGTACTACTCAGAGTTATATACTGCTATACCCAAATATGATGATCAAGTGCTGGTGGACCTGTTGGGCTCCCTTCGGGTCCCGGGGCTGCCGGGGGAGGTGGCGGCGGAGTTGGAAGCCCCTTTTACTCCTAAGGAATTGGCTTTGGCCGTTGCCTCCTTCCCCAATGGTAAGGCTCCGGGTCCGGATGGGATACCAGCGGAATGGTACAAAACTTATATAGACCTGTTGTCTCCCAGACTCTTGCAACTTTATGGAGAATGCTTCGAAGTAGGGAGATTGCCACCCTCGTTGTACGAGGCTCATGTGGTGTTACTTCCCAAGCCGGATAAAGACCTTCTTCAATGCTCCTCCTACAGGCCCATAGCACTGTTAAACATGGACCTCAAAATTTTGACCAAAATGATTGCCAATAGATTAATGAAGATTCTAGAGCACTTGATATCACCAGATCAGACAGGGTTTATGCCCAAAAAAGCCACTGACATTAACATCCGCAGAGTGTACACACACACGCAAATAGATGAGGAGATTTCTTCTGGAGGGGCTCTGGTGTTTTTCGATCTGGAAAAGGCATTTGACTCCATAGATTGGGGATATATGACTCAGGTACTCCAACGCATGGGATTTGGTCCTATATTCCTCAAATGGATATCAATGCTCTATGAGCAGCCGGTGGCAGCACTCCGCCTAAATGGAGGGGTGTCTGACAATTTTCCAGTATCCAGAGGCACCAGACAAGGGTGCCCATTGTCACCAGGCTTATTTGCGTTGGTCATGGAACCTCTGGCGATCGCACTGCGCTCCTCCTCTCAAATTCAGGGTATTAGAGTGGGCACCCTTACCGAGACTACAGCTCTTTACGCAGATGACCTAGTCCTTTTCATTAGAGATACTGGACCTTCTCTACAGGCTGCACTGGTGCTACTGGAGCGCTTTACTGGGGTTTCTGGGCTCCGAGTCAACTGGAATAAATCCAAGATACTTCCGCTACGTTCCCACCGGGCAAATAGACAGGCAGACCCAAATAATCCCTTGCAATGGGTAACACAAATTAAATACCTGGGTCTTCAAATTACGAATTCGGTGACGGAATTCATCAGTCTTAATGTGTCCCCATTATTAGACATCATCTCTAAAAAATTAAATTCCTGGAAAAATCTTCCATTGTCACTTATTGGGAAGATAAATCTACTCAAAATGAAAATACTACCTTTACTCCTGTATACCCTTAGAAATTCTCCGGTGTGGATCCCAAAAACAGTCTTCAGGTCAATAGACAGTATGATCTCTTCATTTCTGTGGCAGGGAGGAGTCCCCCGCATTAAACTGACCATTTTGCAGCAGCCGTGGGGGGAGGGAGGCCTAGCGGTACCAAATTTCCAAAAATATTTTTTAGCCGGCCAATTAACGGTGGCGCACCGTTGGTTGACCACGCCTTTGGATGACGCTGCGGTGTCGTTGGAGGCGGCATGTGTGGGTTCATATGAAGCACTATCTCACTTGGTATATAGGGGTTTACGGGCCCCCTACCCTCTGACGCCCTCCATGCGCTCTGTAATTAGGGCATGGTCCGTGACTCAGGGGCTCCAACCTTCTAGTCATGATAAATTCTCTCCAAATCTCCCCTTGTGGAGGAATCCTACTCTGCCGCACTTCTTTGACTACCCGGATCCGATAGTATGGACAAAATATGGAATTAAGACATTAAAGCACATTGTAGCGAATGGCACCATAATGTCCTTTGACATGTTGAAATCACGTTATGAACTACCAAACTCGCATTTTTTTCGGTACATTCAATTAAGGCATGCCTTTCAATCCCAATTTGGAGGAGAACCTCTTGATCCTGAGCCCAGTGATTTAGAACTGCTGACTCGCAGTGACTCGTTATCTAAACCAGTTTCCAGCATATACAGAGATCTCTTTCAGGAAACAACAAAACTGTTGGAACCCTGCAGACAAGCGTGGGAGGCGGCAACCTCGGGGTTGGATAGGGATGACTGGGATGATATATGGGGAATTGCAATGCAGACTCTGGTCTCCACTAGGGACAGACTAATTCACTTTAAATTCCTGCACAGGATTTATCTGACCCCAGCTAGACTTGCTAGGATGTTTGGGAATCAGCATTCCCTTTGCTGGAGGTGTTCCACGCCACTAGCGAATTTTATGCATATATTTTGGGAATGCCTACAGGTCAGAGCATACTGGCAGGATGTAGCAGGCTGCATAAGGTCGGTCACTTCTATTTCGATTCCCATGACGGTTGAGGTATGCCTGCTGCATCTGGTAGAGCCCCTAGCTACTACCAGGGCTATTAGAACTCTTCTTACCCTATTGTTGTTCTATGCCAAAAAGAGGATTATTCTCTCCTGGAAGAGTTCCTCAGCCCCAACCCTAGAGTCCTGGAAGGCATTGGTTAACAAGGCAATACCATTTTATAAAGCCACTTATTTGAGTAGGGGAGCACTGACCAAATTTGACAAGGTGTGGGGTGGTTGGATGGCATCGGTGGATACGGTGTCAGACTAATTACAGATAACCCATAGCTATTGATATTGGTGTATGAGGCCACAAAGGAGGATATATATGACTGACATACAGGAGAAATATTGATAATTCTGCACTAAGATAACTGGTCACTTGTAGGGGGGAGAGTTATTTTTATTCATATGAGATCCTTGGTGCTGGGAGGGGAGTCGGGTCACGTTTTTGATGGTATCAAGCATCACGACCCAAGTTGTTAGACAGCGAGGGTGCGGTGTCTCCTAGTGCCTTCCTCCAGTCTGGAGGCCAACTTGGACAGTATGTATCTGGGCAAAAGCTTTGTTGTTTGGGGGGGGAGGGAGGGGGGAGTTCTCAATTTATGTCTGTGTTTTTGTATGTAAATGTCCACCGGCAACTGTGTTCTAGTCGGTGGTTGTCGGCCGCAAATGTGGCCTGTTGTTATTTGTATGCCTTAAAAATGAATAAAAAAGAATTTTCAAAAAAAAAACTTACTGGATTGATATTATCCTGATATCGAGAGAATACTAGTGGGGGTATTCAATTACAATAAACTCAAATATAGTTCTGATTATTGCACTAATTTGCATACTGAGAGCAGCTGGCTCCAAACATTGAATGATCAATCACGCTTACGATCAGCCTAGGTTTTTTTTATCATTCACCGGGTAACCATCATTCAACACCAATCCATCCGTTGTAGATGGAAATTGGTATTGGAGGTGTATTTTAAAGTGGAGAAATTTTTAATACTGATGATAATAGACACTTATTGCTTTGTTATTGGCATAAGGACGGTGAATGGCAGTGTGGTGTCATGAGTAAAGATACAAGCATGAAAGTGTCAATTACCGGTCGTTAATGCATGTATAAAAGCTGGGAGCTGTGCTGTGTGGTCACGCCCTCTGATGAAAGCATTGAGGAAATGCGTGTTAGGGCATGACCATACAGCTACCCACGCCATTGATCTTCTGATACCTTACCCGGGAATACCGCTCTCAGCGGTAATAAGGTATATCGGGAATCAACGATCTATGATAAATGCTTATATTATTTTAATACATTGTAAGTGTACATCTATATGGGATCACTTTTAAATAAAAGTATTTAATTTACTGGATTACGCTATGGGCACTTCTATTTCTTCGCTCGTTATGAGCTTAATTTAAATGGAAGTATGCAGAGTGCGCTGACAGCTATCCAAATATCCATTCACGGATCCAGTCCTATTTGAGTGAACTAAGTCTGTCGATATTAAACCAGTGAAAGGCATGCCGTTAACCCATCACCTTCTGGTAAGTGAATTACCTATAGGGGATTCCTATAAAAGTAATGTGGTGAAGGATTTATCTGGGATTTTGATCAGCAGAGAGTTGGTGTTCAACATTCTTTATAAACGGATCAGCTACCACCCCACACCCTGCTGTACACAATTAAGACACAAGTGGAACTTTTCATCTTTATTTGTATTTTATTTCACATATGAACTTCTTAAGCGCTGCTAATGTTTAAAAGACTTTGGTTTTTTTTTTTCTTTCAAAGTATTTTATTGAATTTTCAGAAAAAAGCTTACAAGTCATCAGCGTTATATGCGGGATTATACATCAGACAAATGCGAACCCCCTTGGGGTAACAGTACAAACTTGTGACAGTAGATATAAGCATGTCTCTGGTCTGTGACAATACAGTAATACCTTCCTATACCAACTTTCGTTCACGTAAACCCTAGAACCCAGAGATATGAACTGGTTGAGGGAAGGGGAGGAAGGAGAGACCGACAGCACCCCGAATGGGAGCACACTGTGCCTGAACGGAGCTCTCCGACCCCTCCCTAACCCTAGCCTCCGTGATAGGAGCCTCCATTAAGTCTTTACAATCTCTGGAGAGTGAGAAAAGTTGAAGATTCAGTGGTGAACTGGTTGAGGGAAGGGGAGGAAGGAGAGACCGACAGCACCCCGAATGGGAGCACACTGTGCCTGAACGGAGCTCTCCGACCCCTCCCTAACCCCCACTTAGGAGATATAAAAAGTCTCTTGGTATCTAACAAGGCAGTAAAACCTACGTCGTGTGCTTCCCTTGGGAGTATGACCCCCAGGGGTCCCTGCTACAGCATGAATTAAACAGGCAACACATCATCTTGTTAAATCGTCCAGAAAATTAAGAAAGAAGGGAAAAGAGAAAGGGTAGAGATGAGAGGGGGGGAAGAGAGAGAGAGAGAAAAGAAAAGTCGAAAGCCAATCCACGGGAGGAATCCCCCCCCGACCCCGAGACAGCCCGACGCTTCATGGTTGGACCCCTGGAATCAGGGAAATGCCTATGAAATCAGCCCACGGTTCCCAAACTGCTTCAAATTTCTGTGTGGTGTTGTTCAGGGTACTGGCAAGCTTCTCTTGGGCCATGATCCAAGAGATTTTGTGGATAGCCGCTTTGAAGGACACCCTGGGCTGTTTCTAAGCCTTAGCAATAGATAGCTTCGCTCCCAGCAAAATGAAATGAATCAATTTACGGGCCAGTTTGGGAGTCTTAGGTAAGTGATCGTTTAATAGGGCTACGGCGGGGGACCTCGGGATCTGGACTCCAGTAACCTTTTTAATCATGCGAAAAATCCTGCTCCAGAAAGGTCTCAATCGTGGACATTCCCAGAAGATATGGGCCAGGGAGCCCCTGAGTAGACAGCCCCTAAAACATCTGGGGTCCGTGGAGGGGAACATTTTGGCCAGTCTCTCCGGTGGGAGGTACCAACGTGGGATAATCTTCACACTGGACTCAACCAGCGAGATGTTCAAAATGCTCTTGTAAGCCCTATTAAAGGAGACCCTCCACTTCTCTAGGTCCCACTCCAAGGAAAAGTCTGACTCCCAAGCTGTCATGTATGAGGTCTTGGTGGACTGACCGGAGAGTGACTGGTAGATGATGGAAATTCCACCCCTCTGCTCCGTAGCCTGACCGCACCATATTTCATAAGGGGTGAATGCGAGGTTTGAGAGATTGTTTTTCCCCATCTGAGTGAGGAAGTGTCTGATCTGCTGGAAACGAAAGAACTCGGAGCTAGGCATCTTTAGTTGATTCACACAGAAGGCTCTGGTGATGGGCCCCATTGGTGTGAAGTAGTGTTCTATCCGGTACATCCCTTTGTTCAACCACCAGCGGAATGCTTTAATGTCAGTTCCCGGGGGAAAGCCAGGGTTATAGAAGATGTGAGCAAGGGGGTGTCTGAAGGAGGTTATGGATTGATGGTTTCTCAGAGAATCCCATAATTGAAAGGATTGCGAGAGGATAGGGGATAAAATGGGTGGACGTTTTTTTGGGGGGACCCATAGGAGGAAGTCGATAGTGAAGGAGGGGACCGCCTGTCTCTCAATCTGTATCCAGTTCGGTCTTTCAGTCTTCGCATATACTGTCGAGATCTGAGCTAGCCTGGCTGATTGGTAATACCAAAATAGCTGCGGGTGGCCCAAACCCCCTTGTGGTCTATTTAAGTATAAAGTGCTCTGTTAAAGTCTGTACCCCTTCCCCCCCAAATGAATTTTATTATTTTCCTTTGAAATGATTTCAAGTGCTCTTTATTGATGCTTATTGGAATGGCTCTAAAAAGGTAGAGGATTCTGGGGAGTAAAGTCATCTTGACTGCATGAATCCTCCCTAACCAGGACAAGCCCCCTTTAGCCCATTTGGATAAGTCTGCCTCCAGTTTGCGGTATGTGTGAGGAAAGTTAGTTGAATAAAGGAGTTCCGTCTTAGCAGTGAGCCTTATCCCCAAATAATCAATGTATGAGTCACTCCATTTGAATTCAAAGGCACTCTGCAGGGATGCTAATATGGATGGGTTAAGGGAGATGTTTAAGGCTGAAGATTTGGCATAATTGACCTTCAGTCCACAGACCTTCGAAAAGTCTTTCAGGAGTTTGCACAGGTTTGGAAGGGTGGTGGTTGGGGATGTGATAAAAAGGAGCATATCGTCCGCAAACAAACCACATTTGTGGACCTGGTCACCACAGGCAACCCCTTGAATGTTGGGATCTGCTCTTATTGCTATTGCTAGCGTTTCGATCGCGATAGCGAAAATTAGGGGGGAGAGTGGGCATCCCTGCCTAGTGCCTCTTGCAATGGTTAGGGGTTTAGAGTATTGGCCTTGTAGGCGAATCACCGCTTGAGGGGAGGAGTATAGCGCTTTTAGAGTCCCTAAAAAGTTGGGTCCAAATCCCCACTTCTCCAATATGGAGAAAAGGTAAGGCCATTCGATCGAATCGAAAGCTTTGTGGAGATCCAGCGAGAGGATCATACCTTCTTGTTTCGGCCCCCCTTCCCAGTTAGACTGTAGGATGGATACTATATCTATTGCTCTCCTAATTTGGTCGGGTCCTTGCCTACCAGGAATAAAACCAACCTGATCCTTGTGTACATAGAGATTGATGAAAGAGGAAAGGCGGTTGGCTAGAATTTTAGTAAGAATTTTGAGATCATTGTTAATTAAAGATATGGGCCTGTAGTTCTCAACTTCCTCATGGTTTTTGTTGGGTTTGGGAATCACTGAGATAAATGCTGTGTTTAGTTGGGTTTCAAGGGGGGATCCTGTCTTTTTAGAGTTAAAGAACTTCGCCATGTACGGGGCTAGGATAGCGCCATATTCCTTGTAGTAGGGGACTGAGAATCCGTCTGGCCCAGGGGCGGAGCCAGATTTAGGACCTTTAATAACCTCCTTAATTTCGGCCTCCGTGATAGGAGCCTCCATTAAGTCTTTACAATCTCTAGAGAGTGAGGGAAGTTGAAGATTCAGTATAAACTCATTAACTAAGGGGCCTTTATCCAATTGGGGTGGGTTGTAAAGATTAGCATAAAAATCGTGGAAAGCAGACATGATACTGGACGGATTAGCTGTTGGGGGTTGACCTGCTATCCTCAGTTTGGGGAAGGAGAGGGAACGAAATTTAGGAGAGAGTTTAGCTGCCAACATTGAGCCAAATCTATCCTTGTGGCAGTAAAATTTGGCTCCACACCATCTAAGATTTTTCTCTGCTTTAGCCGTTAAAGTGAGATTCAGCTCAAGTCTGGTGGCATCAAGTTTGCTTAGAAGGGTCCTAGACGGGTTTTTTTTGTGTTCCGCTTTTAGTTGGAGGAAGGATTTTTCGAGTCTTAGAATGTCGATCAAACGCTCCTTCTTAAATTTGGTCGCTAACCTAATTATAACTCCTCGAATAGTTGCCTTGTGGGCTGCCCACAAGGTTTCGGGGGATATGTTCTCCACATCATTCAAGAGGAAGTATTCTTTGATAGATTTTGCTATTTCTTGTACTAGGCTAGGGTCAGCCAAAAGGGATTCGTTTAGTCGCCAGAAGAAACCTCCTCGCCCAGACAGAACATTTCTCAAAGTAAGGAGAACCAATGAATGATCTGACCATGCGGTGTCTAGTATTGCTGCCTTAGTATACAAGGGAATGAGGGCTGTCTGGGTGAGGTTGTGGTCAATTCTCGCGTAAGACTGGTGGGGAGCAGAAAAGTGCGTGAAGTCCCTTTTGTTGGGGTTCATTTCTCTCCATGCGTCCACCAGACCCTGTGCGTGAACCATCTTGGCAATCCTAGTACTAAGTTTGGTTGGTCGTGTGAGTTGGTCTTTAGGGGGCTTAGTTTTGTCTAGACCCTGGTCAAATGCAACATTTGAGTCCCCCCCCAGGATGACTTTGCCTTCCAGGAGCGGTTCCAATGTTGAGAACAGGTCCTGGAAGAAAGACACTTGGCCCTTGTTTGGGGCATAGTAGGAGACGAAGGAGTATAAAACACCTTCCAGGGTACCCTTCACCAAAATGAATCTGCCCTCTGGATCCCTAAAATCAGAGAGATGCGAAAACTTGCAATTTTTAGAGAAGAGAATAGCCACCCCCTTCGTCTTGTTAGGGGCATTCGCTAAATAAAATGTTGGAAAGTGTGCATGTAGGAACTTGGGGGTGTACCGGATGGGGAAGTGCGTCTCCTGCAGAAGCACCACATCGAGTCTCAGGGATTTATAATGATCCAGTGCTAATCTCCTTTTCCTAGGAGAGTTTAGGCCCTGGACATTATGAGAACCTATTTTGAGGTCATTACTCTTCGCACTCAGGTCAGCCATAGGAGCAGAGGGGATAGAAGCCAGAAATCAAGCAGTCACATACCCTTGGGAGTCTTCTCATACCGGATTTAGACCTGGTTGCGTGGAGGACCGACTCTGGGGCGCGGGGGGAAACCCCCCCCCCGGATGGCTAGAAGAGAGAAAAGGAAAGAGATGGGGAAGAGAAAGGTATGAGACCTACTGACAAGTAAAGACATACAAAAAGACATGGGTACCAAGAAAGTACCCTTGGAGTTATGCGAATCGAAATCCGCTATAGCCCCAATGAACCACTTCAGAGCGCCCAGAGGGGCGTCTGAAGTTCCGACACCAAAGGACTCAATGGGTTCTTTGGAATCGAGTGGAGGCACAAGGGTTCCACCCCGGACCCTTGTTATGTCAATTCTAAAGCATAACATATACACACCATAACGGTAAACATAAAAATTGTATGGTCAGCCCTAGTAACTGGGCTATAAGCGCCTGAAACATTAATCAATACAGGCAGGAACATATAATCAAAATCCCTGAGAATCCCGCCCCCTGGACAACCCCAAAAATCTACCCCCCTATCTGACTATGTGGGGGAGAATGCCTGGGGGGTCACCGTTCAAAAAGGAAGGCCTTAATGGCCTAGCGAACCGTACCTCCCCCTGAAAGGGGGGAAGAAAAATGGGTATTTCAGTTAAGCCTAGACTGCAGCCTGGACTAAGATATGACACAACCTATTGAACACTGGAAATCTAGTCCTGTATTCCGAACTTTGTCTTCGAGAAACCGTGGACTTCATGGAGGAGCATAATCTCTGTAGAAGTCTACTTCCTCTGAGAAGGTTAGCTGGTTCTTGAGGGAAGGAAAATGAAGCAACGGGTGGTAAGTGTTTGTTTCAGACCTCCGTTATCAAAACAAATTTTTTTTGTAGTAGAAAACGGTGTGTGAGGCCGTGAAGTTCGATGAGAATCTAGATGTGGGGTTTTCCGTGTCCATAAGACGTGAGAGGGTTTGGAGCACTTGCTCCATCAACTTGGGGGGAAAATTGGCCCAAAGATGTCTCTGCCGAGACTGAAGGGATAAGATGCGTGAAGCGGTCCTTAGGGCGGTTTCCCATCCATGCTCTTCTTGGAAGGTCCCTTTAGCCAGAGTGGAGATACAGGGCTGCCTGGAGGAGGGCGTTTAGTGGAGCCCGAGGAAGAAGACGAAAAGTCCATTGGTGCTTCCTGGGAGATTAGCCTGAGGGCGAGGAACAGTCTTTCACCTTCCTGTAGGCTTACAAAAGAGTGGGTCTTGCCCTGGATAGTGAACTTGACAGCAAAGGGGAAGGTCCAGCGGTATTTGATATCCCGTTGAGAGAGGACCATGAAGAGGGGTTTTAGCGTCCTCCGTCTTTGAATAGTCGTGGGGGCGAGGTCAGCAAAAATCTGGATCTGGTGACCCTGGTGTTGTAGCTTCGGGTTTTGTCGGGATTGCCGCATGACCTCTTCCTTTACCGCAAAGAAGTGCGGCTTGACAATTATGTCCCTTGGGGATCCATCTTGTCTAGGGGGACCAAGAGACCTGTGTGCTCTGTCAAGTTCAAGACGCTGGGGGGGTATGTTATGGATAAGGGCTGCAATAATGTCCTGAACCGTGGAGGGGATGTCCAAAAAAGTTTCGGGGAGGCCTCTGATCCGAAAGTTATACCTTCTAGACCGATTTTTGAGCTCGTCGATCCTAGAAAGGGCCACATCTAATTGATCTTGAATGGTCATGAGGTGTGCAGAGTTTTGGTTGGTTCTAGCGGCTGTGCATTCCACCTTGTCCTCAATGGCTTCAATTCTGGCGCCCAAATTGGACAGGTACGCTTTAATAGTACTGGTAATCTGTTTTGCCGTATTAGCCAGACCTTTCTCTAACAGGGATGAGAATTTAGCAAACATGTCTTCCTGCATTGCTGTGAGGTCAGTTACTGAGAAGCTTGCTTGCTGGGTGACTGGAGATGAAAGATGGGCCTGTGCAGGGAGGGCCTGAGAGCACAGCTCCTGTTGTGTGAGGCTCAGAGTCTCAGTGGAGGCCTTTGCTGCGGCCTGGGGCTTCGTGTGGCCTTGCAGGTGTAAATGGGGCGTTTGGAGGGGTCCCTGTGCTGCCTGAGCATAGGTCAGGGTCGGGGGAGAAAGTACTGGCCTGTGCTCCTGAGTCCTGGAGTGGATGCCTGCCTGTTGTGTCGGTCCATCCGTGGTGGCGGCCATCTTGGGACTCCCGTCCACGCTAGCTGAGGCGAATTGGGGGCCGAGATCGCGTCTCGCCGGGGGCCCAGACATCTCCTCCGGTTCCCGGAACGTTCCCCTACTCGGGTGTGGTATCGTTTCGCCCGCTATAGGGCTGAGGCGGCTGGTGTGCAGCTCGGCGGTCCGGGGTGGAGCGGAGCTCTTGGCTCAAGCAGCCATGTTGGAGCTCTCGCGCATGCGCCTTACCGACTTTGGTTTTTTTAACATAATTTTTTGATACAGTTTACATTTTTATAGTAGCAACTATGTATATTTTTATTTATCATATTTTTTTGCATGAGCGCTGTGGGAGAAATACTTTGTTTCTGTTTATTTCTCATTGTTTGTGAAAGATTAACATTGCTTGTTTTCTAATTCATACAATTTAGGAGGCGGGATGGGATGAAAGACTGGGAGCTGGTCGAATGTGCCCCCACCCATCCAGTTAGTTCCCATGCGGGGTGGATGGGTGGACTGGAGGCATATCCGGCATACACTGCAGAACTGACTCAGGGCTCCTTTTTTCCCGGTACTTTATCCCTTTCATTGCCCAGCTCTACTTGTTCTCAAAAGTCCAAGAGGCTTAAGTAAAGCAGTGTACCTTTGTTACAATCATCACATTTATTGGACATGGAATATACTCAATATGTATGTTCTAATGCTTGTACTGCTCTTCACCCTGTAAAAGCTCAATAAAAATATTGAAACAAAAAAAAAAAACATACACTAACAGGGAAACTAGTCTAAAGCCCCGTACACACGATCAGAAATCCCTCCAGCAAAAGTCCGATGGGAGCTTCTAGTCGGATATTTCGACCGTGTGTATGCTCCATCGGACTTTTGCTGGCAGAATTCCCACCAGCAAAAGATTGAGAGCAGGTTCTCAATTTTTCTGCCGGAAAAAGTTCAGATCGGAAATTCCGATTGTCTGTAGCAATTCTGACGCGCAAAATTCCTACGCATGCTCGGAAACAATTCGACACATGCTTGTAAGCATTGAACTTCATTTTCTCGGCTCGTCGTAGTGTTGTACGTCACGTGTTCTTGATGGTCGAAAGTTCAGAGAACTTTTGTGTAACTGTGTGTATGAAATCCAAGCTTGAGCGGAATTCCGTCAGAAAACCCATCCAAGATTTTTCCAACGGCAATTCCGCTCATGTGTATAGGGCATAACTCTATAGATTAAAAACATTTGACATACTTCCGGTTCTGGCACTGCATGGAGTAACTGCTGCTCTCCTCAGCTCTGGCACGACCAATTCTGCCTACAAAATCAGGCTAGAGCCCCCTAAATCACCCCAGCTACCTCTGGGTGAAATCCGCCAGCCCATGGATCAATTGGTGGAGAAAACCGTCTCCCGCACACAAAAGGCCCAGACAGCGCCGCCGACCCAGCCGCAAATCGAGGCCCCGGTCTCGGCCTACATGGAGCCATACACAGACTCCCAGGCGGCGGAGATAGAGGTAAGCGGCTGCACGGCCACACACACCTCCCTGCATGCCTCCTCTGCTCAGCCTCAACCTCCCCATGTCTCCTCTCCACAAGCCTCCCCCTCACAGGCCTTCTCCCCACATGCCTCCACTCCACAGCTTACTGGGGATAACAACACAGAGTTCATAGCACAGGCTGTGGCAGCTCTCCTGACCCCTATGATTTCTGCCTCAAAGGAAAGGGCAGTAAATGCAGGGATGAAGCAAATAAAGGACCAGCTAGGAGAACATACCACTAGGCTGAATGAGCTAGAACACCGATTATCTAGCATAGAAGAGGAGATGTACCAGGCCCAAGCCACAGAACAAGCACAGGACAAGACAAATCAGTATATTATCCAAAAACTCGATGATTTGGAAAACAGGTCCAGAAGGAGCAACCTGCGATTCGTGGGTTTACCTGAATCCCTCCAAGCACCTGCCCTATCTGAATTTTGCGCACTACACATCCCGGAAGCACTAGGCCTTCCAGGATCTTGCACAGTAAAACGGGCCCACCATATGGGGTCATACAACACAGAACGCAGAACCCCTTGACCTATAATCGCTAAATATCTGAACTACAGTAGGTGACTGCAGTATTGTGTCAATCTCGCCGCTGTTATGGGCAAGATTTGACACCTGCGAGCCCTGTCGCAGGAGCCAGCGCTGAGCTGACTCACTCATCAAGAAAGGAAAACTTTTTTTCCTTTCGCGATGAGCGACAGGCAGTGCTGACAGCTGTCTGGTATGAATCATGAGGGGGAAAATTTTAAATAAAAAACCGGCGTGGGTTCCCCCTAGGGGCATACCAGGCCTTTAGGTCTGGTATGGATTGTAAGGGGAACCCCCCTACGCCAAAAAATCGGTGTGGGGGTCCCCCCAAAATCCATACCAGACCCTTATCTGAGCACGCAGCCCAGCTGGTCAGGAAAGGGGGGGGGACGAGCGAACGCCCCCCCTCCTGAACTGTACCAGGCCGCATGCCCTCAACATGGGGGGTGGGCGCTTTGAGGCAGAGGGCGCCCTGCGGTCCCCCCACCCCAAAGCACCTTGTCCCCATATTGATGAGGACAAGGGCCTCTTCCAGACAACCCTGGCTGTTGGTTGTCCGGGTCTGCGGGCGGAGCCCCCTTTAACCACTTCAGCCCCGGAAGGATTTACCCCCTTCCTGACCAGAGCACTTTTTACAATTTGGCACTGCGTCGCTTTAACTGCTAATTGCGCGGTCATGCAATGCTGTACCCAAAAGAAATTTGCGTCCTTTTCTTCCCACAAATAGAGCTTTCTTTTGATGGTATTTGATCACCTCTGCCGTTTTTATTTTTTGCGCTATACACGGAAAAAGACCGAAAATTTTGAAAAAAAAATGATATTTTCTACTTTTTGTTCTAAAAAAAATCCAATAAACTAAATTTTAGTCATACATTTAGGCCAAAATGTATTCGGCCACATGTCTTTGGTAAAAAAAATGTCAATACGTGTATATTTATTAGCGCCTACAAACTAGGGTACATTTTCTGGAATTTACACAGCCTTTAATTTATGACTGCCTATGTCATTTCTTGAGGTGCTAAAATGGCAGGGCAGTACAAAACCCCCACAAATGACCCCATTTTGGAAAGTAAACACCCCAAGGAAATTGCTGAGAGGCATGTTGAGCCCATTGAATATTCATTTTTTTTGTCCCAAGTGATTGAATAATGACAAAAAAAAAAAAAAAAATTACAAAAAGTTGTCACTAAATGATATATTGCTCACACAGGCCATGGGCATATGTGGAATTGCACCCCAAAATACATTTAGCTGCTTCTCCTGAGTATGGGGATACCACATGTGTGGGACTTTTTGCCTTCAGGATTTCTAAGGGCGTACATTTTTGATTTTACTCCTCACTACCTATCAAGTTTTGAAGGCCATAAAATGCCCAGATGGCATAAAACCCCCCTAAATGACCCCATTTTGGAAAGTAGACACCCCAAGCTATTTGCTTTGAGGCATGTTGAGTCCATGGAATGTTTTATATTTTGACACAAGTTGCGGGAAAGTGACAGATTTTTTTTTTTTGCACAAAGTTGTCACTAAATGATATATTGCTCACACAGGCCATTGGCATATGTGGAATTGCACCCCAAAATACATTTAGCTACTTCTCCTGAGTACAGGGATACCACATGTGTGGGACTTTTTGGGAGCCTAGCTGCGTACGGGGCCCCGAAAACCAATCACCACCTTCAGGATTTCTAAGGGTGTAAATTTTTGATTTCACTCTTCACTGCCTATCACAGTTTCGGAGGCCATGGAATGCCCAGGTGGCACAAACCCCCCAAAATGACCCCATTTTGGAAAGTAGACACCCCAAGCTATTTGCTGAGAGGCATGTTGAGTCCATGGAATGTTTTATATTTTGACACAAGTTGCGGGAAAGTGACAGATTTTTTTTTTGCACAAAGTTGTCACTAAATGATATATTGCTCACACAGGCCATTGGCATATGTGGAATTGCACCCCAAAATACATTTAGCTACTTCTCCTGAGTACGGGGATACCACATGTGTGGGACTTTTTGGGAGCCTAGCTGCGTACGGGGCCCCGAAAACCAATCACCACCTTCAGGATTTCTAAGGGTGTAAATTTTTGATTTCACTCTTCACTGCTTATCACAGTTTCGGAGGCCATGGAATGCTCAGGTGGCAAAAAGTGAGGTCTGCAAAATACTCACTATACCTCTCAGCAAATAGCTTGGGATGTCTACTTTCCAAAATTGGGTCATTTGGGGGGGTTTTGTGCCATCTGGGCATTCCATGGCCTCCGAAACTGTGATAGGCAGTGAAGAGTGAAATCAAAAATTTACGGCCTTAGAAAGCCTGAAGGCGGTGCCTGGTTTTCGGGGTCCCGTACGCGGCTAGGCTCCCAAAAAGTCTCACACATGTGGTATCCCCGTACTCAGGAGAAGCAACAGAATGTATTTTGGGGTGTATTTTCACATATTCCTATGGCATGTTTGAGCAATATATCATTTAGTGACAACTTTGTGCAAAAAAAAAAAATTGTCTCTTTCCTGCAACTTGGGGGTTGAACTGTCCTGGCATTTTATGCACAACATTTAGAAGCTTATGTCACACATCACCCACTCTTCTAACCACTTGAAGACAAATGCCTTTCTGACACTTTTTCATTACATGAAAAAATGATTTTTTTTTGCAAGAAAATTACTTTGAACCCCCACACATTATGTATTTTTTTTTCAAGCAAATGCCCTACAGATTAAAATGGTGAGTGTTTCATTTTTTTTTTCCACACAGTATTTGCGCAGCGATTTTTCAAACACATTTTTTGGGGAAAAAACACACTTTTTTAAATTTTAATGCAGTAAAACACACTATATTGCCCAAATGTTTGATGAAATAAAAAAGATGATCTTAGGCCGAGTACATGGATACCAAACATGACATGCTTTAAAATTGCGCACAAACGTGCAGTGGCGACAAACTAAAAACATTTTTAAAAGCCTTTAAAAGCCTTTACAGGTTACCACTTTAGATTTACAGAGGAGGTCTACTGCTAAAATTACTGCCCTCGATCTGACCTTCGCGGTGATACCTCACATGCATGGTGCAATTGCTGTTTACATTTGACGCCAGACCGACGCTTGCGTTCGCCTTAGCGCGAGAGCAGGGGGGACAGGGGTGCTTTTTTTTTTGCTTTTTTTTTTTTGCTTTTTTTTTTCATTTTATTCATTTTTTTTTTTAAATAATTTTTATTGTTATCTCAGGGAATGTAAATATCCCCTATGATAGCAACCTATGACAGGTACTCTTTTTTGAAAAAATTGGGGTCTATTAGACCCTACATTTCTCCTCTGCCCTCAAAGCATCTGACCACACCAAGATCGGTGTGATAAAATGCTTTCCCAATTTCCCAATGGCGCTGTTTACATCCGGCGAAATCTAAGTCATAAAATGCTCGTAGCTTCCGGTTTCTTAGGCCATAGAGATGTTTGGAGCCACTCTGGTCTCTGATCAGCTCTATGGTCAGCTGGCTGAATCACCGGCTGCATTCTCAGGTTCCCTGTTGAGACAGGTGAGCCAGAGAAAAACACGGAAGACGGTGGGGGGGGCATTCCCTCCCACTGCTTGTAAAAGCAGTCTAGAGTCTAATTAGCCACTAAGATTGCTTTTACATGAAAGCCGACCGCTGGCTGAAAAGAATGATACCTAGATGATACCTAAACCTGCAGGCATCATTCTGGTATAACCATTCAAAGTCGTGAATTGCGTACCTGAAGACAAAAAAATGGTTAACAATAAAACACAGTAAACGGTAAAGTATAAAAAATTGCATACCTGAAAAGCAAACATGATAAAAAATAATAACAATAAAACATTGCAGAATAGAATACAGTAAAAAAGAGCAGAACAATAAAGAGAGAATAGAGAGAGACAGAACAATAAAACAACAACTATTTTTTTTTTTTTTTATATATTTTTGTATGTGGTTTTTTTTTTTTACACTTTTTTTTTTAACTGTAACTTTTATAGCTGTAACCGGTTCCGGGTTCGGGTCTCCCAAAATGCGATGGCATCTTGGGAGACCCTGTGAAAGTGTGCCTAGTCTGTGCAATGCTGTACCCTACGCTAATACTCAACTAGTGAATGGTAGCGTTCAAAACATTCACCAATGCAAAAACCAGGATTCTCAGGACAGGGGGGACAATAATAGCGGGTGTCACGCCTATATCCGCGCTTGCTGCAGACACGACATCTTTTTTGGGGGGGTTTGTTGGGTAGGGGTACTCGGGAGGACATAAAGAAAATGCCTCTCATGCAGCCGACTGCATTTGGTTGGGGATGTGAATGGGGGAAGTACGGGCGCTGCAGAAGCGGTGGGTTCCCAATTAGGATTGGCAAATGCAGCAGGAAGGGCATTATGGGCACGACGGGCCTGTATTTGTCTTTTTGGTGGCAGCGGGACACTACTTGTGCTTGCCACCTCACCAGCTTGAACTGCACTTATGGGACTCGCCACGTCACCAAGTGTTACTGCAGTGCTGGTTTGACTACGACCGGGGTGTACTAGGCTGCTGGTGCTTGCCAGTTCACCAAAACGCTACCAAAAAATCTGTTAGCGATCGCAGGGATCAGGCCTGACTCTGCGAATGCTGCAGTTATGCGTTTAGTGTTTTGTAAGTGAAAGTGATCGATCGATACTGCACTTGGGTGGGCTGGGCTGGGCCGGGCGGAGAGGCAAAACGCAGGTGCTAGCAGGTATCTGAGCTGATCCAACTAACACTGCGTTTGTGGGAACCCTAAACTGCTGGGGACGCTAGTATAGATCTGATCGGATCAGATATTGATCCGATCAGATACTATACCACTAAGGGAGGTGTACGGTGGGTGCGTGGGTGTTAGCGGTACTGGCGCTAACCTGACGCTGCCTGGGGCAGGTGCTTGCCAGTTCACCAAAACGCTACCAAAAAACTGTTAACGATCGCAGGGATCAGGCCTGACTCTGCGAACGCTGCAGTTATGCGTTTAGTGTTTTGTATGTGACAGTGATCGATCGATACTGCACTTGGGTGGGCTGGGCTGGGCCGGACGGAGGGGCAAAACGCAGGTGCTAGCAGGTATCTGGGCTGATCCCGCTAACACTGCCTTTTTGGGAACCCTAAACTGCTGGGGACGCTAGTATAGATCTGATCGGATCAGATATTGATCCGATCAGATACTATACCACTAAGGGAGGTGTACGGTGCATGCGTGGGTGTTAGCGGTACTGGCGCTAATCTGACGCTGCTTGGGGCTGGTGCTTGCCAGTTCACCAAAACGCTACCAAGAAAACTGTTAGCGATCGCAGGGATCAGGCCTGACTCTGCGAACGCTGCAGTTATGCGTTTAGTACTTTGTAAGTGACAGTGATTGATCGATACTGCACTTTGGTGGGCTGGGCCGGGCCGGGCGGAGGGGAAAAACGCAGGTGCTAGCAGGTATCTGGGCTGATCCCGCTAACACTGCATTTTTGGGAACCCTAAACTGCTGGGGACGCTAGTATAGATCTGATCGGATCAGATATTGATGCGTTCAGATACTATACCACTAAGGAAGGCGTATGCTGCGTGCGTGGGTGTTAGCGGTACTGGCGCTAATCTGACGCTGCCTGGGGCAACGCATATCACCGCCGGGCGATCAGGGGGCTAAACCTTTATTCGGTAATAAACGGCGGGTGCCCTGACACAATAAAAAATGAACGAACTAACCAGCGTCACCCGTAACAGTTATACGGTGATCAGTGGTGAAAGGGTTAACTAGGGGGCAATCAAGGGGTTAAAACATTTATTAGATAGTATATGGGGGTCCCTGATGCTATAAAACGCTGACGGCGAACCTAAATATTTACCTCCCTAACTAGCATCACCAGTGACACTAATACAGTGATCAGAAAAATGATCGCTTAGCAACACTGGTGACAGGGGGTGATCAAGGGGTTAAAACTTTATTAGGGGGGTTAGGGGGGTACCCTAGACCTACAGGGGGCTAATACTCACTGCCCTACCACTTCTAACTGTCACAAACTGACACCATGCAGTAATCAGAAAAAAAAACACTGCTTGGTGTCAGTGTGACAGGGAGGGGTGATTGGGGGGGGGATCGGGGGGCGGTCGGGGGTGTAATGTGTGCCTGGCATGTTCTGCTGTGTGTGTGTGTTGTGCACTCACATGTCTTCTCTCCTCGGCGCCGGAACGGAAACTGCCGAGCCGAGGAGAGATGACATCACATCCTCTGCCTGTGTGTACTACACACAGGCAGGGGAGGATTCCCATTGGCTGGGAGCGATCGCGAGGGGGGGCCACGATCGGATGGCCCCCCCCTCGCCTCTCAACGCTCCCAGACAAATGCCGACCGCCGCTGGCACCGGGGGGGTCCGATCGGACCCCCCGCCCGCGGGAGGCAGATCACGTACGGGTACATGATTCTGCCTGCCCGTGCCATTCTGCCGACGTATATCGTCGTTAGGCGGTCGGCAAGGAGGCCCCCAGATCCCGGTCCCCCACCCTATGTGAATGAGTGTGGGGTACATGTTACCCCTACCCATTCACCTAGGGAAAAAAGTGTCAATAAAAAAACACACTACACAGGTTTTAAAAGTAATTTATTAGGCAGCTCCAGGGGTCTTCTTCCGACTTCGGGGTCTTCTTCCGACTTTGGGGTCTTCTTCCGACTTCGGGGGTCTTCTTCCAACTACTCCGCTCTCTCCGGCCTCTTCTCCTGGTGTTCGGCTTCTTCTCCCGGTGTTCGGCCTCTTCTCCCGGTGTTCGGCTTCTTCTCCCGGTGTCCGGTTCTTCTGCCGGGCCCCTCTGCTATCTTCTGCCGGGCCCCTCCACTGTCTTCTGCCGCTCTTTTTCTAGCGGTGACGCTGGTCTTCTGTGCTGTCTTGTCCTCTCTTCTCTTCTTCCAATGTTAACACGACGCTCTCTCCCGCTGGAATGCTGTGTGCGAGCTGCGCAACCATTTATATAAGCGGTGACCCCACCCCTTTGTGACATCACAGCCCCAGCATGCGCTGGGATTGTGGAATCACAAGGGGTGGGGTCATCGGATGACATCACCAGTGACCACGCCCCATGCCTATATAAGTGATCACACACCGCTCACACAGCATAACAGCGGGAGACAGCATCGTGTCAACATCGGAAGAGGAAGGCAGAACACCGGGAGAAGAAGCTGAACACCTGGAGAAGAGGCCAGAGAGAGCGGAGAAGTCGGAAGAAGACCCCTGAAGTCAGAAGAAGACCCCGAAGTCAGAAGAAGACCCCTGAAGTCAGAAGAAGACCCTGAAGTCGGAAGAAGACCCTGAAGTCAGAAGAAGATGCCCGGAGCTGCCTAATAAATTACTTTTAAAACCTGTGTAGTATGTTTTTTTATTGACACGTTTTTCCCTAGGTGAATGAGTAGGGGTACCATGTACCCCATACTCATTCACATAGGGTGGGGGATGGGATCTGGGGGCCCCCTTATTAAAGGGGGCTCCCAGATTCCGATAAGCCCTCCGCCCGCAGACCCCAACAACCAACGGCCAGGGTTGGTCGTTCATGGGGACAACATGGGGACAAGGTGCTTTGGGGTGGGGGGGTCGCAGGGCGCCTCCCTGCCCCAAAGCGCCCACCCCCCCATGTTGAGGGCATGCGGCCTGGTACGGTTCAGGAGGGGGGCGCTCGCTCGTCCCCACCCCCTTTCCTGACCAGCCGGGCTGTGTGCTCGGATAAGGGTCTGGTATGGATTTTAGGGGGACCCCCACACCGATTTTTCGGCGTAGGGGAGTTCCTCTTACAATCCATACCAGGCCCTTAGGCTCTTGGGGGGAACACACACCGTTTTTTTATTTAAAATTTGGTGCGGCATTCCCCCTCATGATTCATACCAGACAGCTGTCAACACTGCCTGTCGCTCATCGCAAAAGGAAAAAAAAGTTTTCCTTTCCCGATGAGCAAGCCAGCGCGACATGCACAGTACCCTGTCGCCGAGGACCAGCGCGATGGGATCGCGCTGGAAACACAATCTTGCAGTCAGGTACTGTACTCTGACAAGTCCCTTATCCTCCAAAATACAGACAAACCCACTCGTTCCAAATTGATGGAATAAGGGTCCTGATATTTGCTGATTACTCAATTGAGGTCTCTCAGAAACGGAAAGCCTTCCAGCAGGTTTGCACAGAACTCTTTAAACAAAAAATCTAATTCACACTGGCTTTCCCGGCCACCCTCCGTCTCAAAACCCCAAGCGGGGATCAGCTATCCTTTCAAGACCCCTCTGAAGCGGAAGCCTACTTCCAAATCCTCACCCGCACACCCCATCCAAAGCTGCTCCCATCAATCGCTCCCTGGACCAAAGAAACACATGCAAAGATTCCCCTAAACGCTTCAGACCATCGGTCTCGGACCAGCATCGCCTCACCCCCCACTGAAACGGGAGTCGCAGTCTACGTTCCTGGATAACCATTCTCCTAAGGTAGCTCATACTGCGCCACCTTAGCACTTGACTCTGTCCGTGCACAGGCACTCATACGATTCTCCTTTCCCTATTACTTCTTTTATTTTTTTCTCCTCTTCTTAGCCCACCAGCTACGCCTGCTATATACCACTATTTTGTATAGGCTTCGGTGTATTCACCAATATGTCCTATGTTACTATGTTACATTGTTAAGTTATCACATACCTGCTTTTTTGAATGTTTTCTAATATGTTTTACAATCCCTCCTGGCCTCACTGTGTATGGCGTAACTCATCCTCCCCCTATACACGGCCCAAAGTAGCCTCACAAGAACCCTCGCCTCAGTCATGGGCTCTCTAAGGCCATACCATTAGGGTCCTCTCCTGGGAGTTGACCTACACAGTGACTCCAAGCGGAAAAAGGAGAAGTTCACATGTTTAAATGTTTTGTTTTCTTTTCAGGGTTCCCCTCCTGACACCTCCCCCCTTCTCCTTTTACCCTGGGGCTCATGCAAACCTCCACGCTTCCCTCCTCTACATTTTCTTCATGAGAACAATATCCTACCTCCTGACACAGCTTTGACTTTACCACACAACCTACACAGTGACAAATCTCTTGGATCGACCCATATCCTTCCCACGACCCCCCAATATGAAAATAGTCTCATGGAATGTAAAAGGTCTCAGATCCCTCAACAAGAGGATGAAAATTCTCAGATATCTCAAAAGACTCAAAACTGACATAGCCTTACTTCAGGAATCTCACTTACTAACCCCAGACTTTCATCGCATGAAGAAGCTTTGGGTAGGCACAGTCTTAGGCTCGGATGCTGTTGGACGCAAAGCGAGTGTTCTGCTGATACACAAAAATCTCCCCTCCACTGTCTTATCTGTGAAATCAGACAGGGACGTTTTATCATGGCACATATTCAAATAGGCTCCAAGGAGCTAGTGATTTCAAATATTTACGCTCCTAATAGCCCAGGTAAACAGTTCTACACTGAACTATCTACTTGGCTACTTAGCAATAGCTTCGAGTTCGAGTTGAACTCATGTTCGACTCGAATATCAGCTGTTCGCCAGTATCAAAAAGAGTAGTGCAGCGCTGGACTAATAACAAAGTGAATAAATGTGTGGTTAAACACGTATAAATTATTTTGACCAAAAAAGTGAAAAAACACAAATACAAATGTGTAGAGCAAACTTCATTAAAGAGGATGAATTAAAGAAACAAGTCCACAGATAGGCCAATGCAGAGTTCGAAGTTATATGATCCACCGCTAGTACAGCCCGCCACCAGATGATAAAAATTGGAGGCTTACCAGAGAGCCTGCGACCGCCCTTACTCAGGGGGGTCAAAACAGGCTTAGTAGTGGAGGATGGACTCCTAGGGATGTCCCACAATGGATTCCATGGGTTGTCCTGCCGGTCTCCTTCTCAGGCAGCTAATCAGCAGTAGCCAGGGCACCAATGCAGAGGGAATGCTTCCAGGGGTGCTACCAATCCTTCTTCCCAAAAAGATCAAGCAAAGGTGAACCACAGATCCCAAAAAAAAGAGAAGGGGACTCCAGTAGTGTAGATAAACTATGACTGTTTGGTTTATTAAATAAAATAGTAATTAAGAACAATTACAGCAAAGGTAACAAAATAAAAACTCCTTTGCCGTTTAAAACGGGATCGCGCATGCGCGATACGTGCTTGTGTTGTGACCCTATGGCCGTTTCATCACAACTGACGTCATAAGGGGTCTCTCACACTCAGCTGACAGGGAATTTACTTTCTACTCCAACCCACACAATGTCCTCACAAGGATAGACTATTTCTTTGGCTCTGACAACCTTCTCCCCATGCTCAACAGTGCTGACATCCACGACATAACCATATCCGACCATGCCCCCATCGATTTGACACTCGACAATCTCGACTTACCTCCCCACCCAAAAATTTGGCGCTTTCATTCCTACCTACATAATAACACTGACTTCCAGCAGTTCAGGTCCAAATCATGGTCTGAATACTCCACAGCCAACACCCCTCACATAGATGATCTGAACCTCTTTTGGGGTGCTGGGAAAGCATACCTCAGGGGTCGGATCATCTCCTATGCCACCTCTTACAAAAGAAACACCTTAACAAACTACAAAGCAGCCAACGCACACTTACACCAGGCACAATGCTCCCTATACACCAAAGACTCCCCAGACACCAGTAAAGAATGGCAGGCAGCAAAAAGAGACATTGATACCTGGGCAGACACCCTTGAATTGACCAAAAGGGCCTACCTAGACGCCACCCTTTACAAGTTTGGAAATAAAGCAGGCAAACTATTAGCCAGGCTCTGTAAAGGTCCATTCCGCCAGACCCATATTACATCCCTTCAAGACACCAAAGGAAACGTCCACTCCACACCACAGCAAATTAACAAAGTCCCCAGACCCCATAGACGAACAAACAGCACGCTCTTTCATCGAGAAAATAAACATGTCCAAAATTACTCCATCACAACTAGAGGCCCTTAATGCTCCCATTTCTCTCCCCGAAATATCGACCACCATCCGTAGCTTAACCCTCTCCAAAGCCCCGTGTCCTGACGGATTCACTAGTGAGTTTTACAAAACCCTACAATCTATCTTAGAAACCACTCTCTACCAAGTCTACAACGGTATTTGGTCAGGTGGAACATACTTACAGTCGGGGAACCAAGCCATTATTAAATTACTATCTAAGAAGAGCAAGGACCCCTAGAACCCAGGCTCATATAGACCCATCTCACTTCTAAACCTGGATGTTAAAATCCTATCCAAGATCATAGCTACTAGGCTAGGCCACTACTACTAGGCCATCATCCCCTCACTGATTCACCCCACCCAATCTGGCTTTGTAAAAGGCAGAACCGCCACCCTTAACATACGCAAGGTCATGCTGGCCTTAGAACATGCTAAACAGAACCCAGGCGGAGACTATGTCATCATCACATTAGATGCGGAGAAAGCCTTCGATAATGTTAGTTTTGAATTGCTCTCCCTGACCATGTCAGCAATGGGATTTTACTGGCCCCTTCCACCACCTGATTAATACCATGGCTCCGGCAGCTAGACTAGTGGCAGCAGGCCTACTCTCGGATGATTTCCGCCTCCACAAGGGTACACGGCAAGGTTGCCCCCTGTCCCCGCTCCTTTTCAACATCGCCCTAGAGCCCCTATACAGGTATCTAACCCTAACAGCTCCCTTACATGGCATTAAAGTTGGCAAACACGACCTATGCACCTCCCTCTTTGCGGATGACGTTCTCATATTCTCAGCCAACCCCCCATCTGATATGTCTACCATCAAAAATGTATTTGATGAATTTCGTTCCTGCTCATTGCCTCCGCATTAACTATGGCAAAAGCGAAACTCTCCCCATAGGCACTCTCTCTAAACCACCTTGGGCCCAGCACTCCATCTTTCCAGTCACCAAATCACATATCAACTATCTGGGAATCAAAATAGTAAAACTCTCCTCCTCCTTATACCACCTAAATTACCCTCCTTTGATTTCAAAAATTGCTCAAGAATTAACTACCTGGATGGATCTGCCCCTCTCCCTCCTGGGAAGATGATAAAAATGGTCAGTTTTGCTAGACTATTATACCCATTGCAAACTATTCCACTATTCCTTCATCTCAAGGATGTGAAACTTCTCAATTCAACCATATCAAAATTTCTATGGCAAAACAAAAGACCACGTATAGCCTTTAAGAAACTATATCTTCCCAGACGCGAAGGGGGCATCAGTCTCCCTCATATTAGAATCTATAATTTAGCAGGTTTATTGAGAACTAGTCTAGACTGGATAACACAATCCTCCCGCTATTCTAACTACACCTTGGAATCTGACATGGCCTATGCGTATTCTTTAGTGGCCCTTCTCCACTGCAAATGGAAGTCAGTCCCCCCTCTCTACCAACACAACCTCCTGCTAAGAGACACAGCAATAGCATGGAGAGAAGCCAGGAAAAACCTCAAGCTATCTCCTTTCATGTCAAGCCACTTACCAATTCAAGGAAACCCTGGTTTCCCCCTGGCTTGGAGCACAAACCCTTCACCGTCTGGGAACAGGCCCAACAAAGTTCTTTTCCTTATGCAATATAGCGACGGGGCATCCACTACTCTTTGCCATCATATCGGAAACCTTCTCACTACCCATTACGCATGCCTTCTATTATGGTCAATGCATCAGCTTTCTAAGGGACGCATGTAAAGAGGACAGCAAGAGGTTTCAGCCAAACATCACAGACCAAATGATCCTGGACGGCTCCTATAAAATCTCTGACAACTACAAACCTCTTCCACATAAGACCTCTCCACCACTCACATCCTCCTCAGTCGCCAACTGGGGGAAAGACTTCCTTGACCCGAACCTTGTGGAAAAAATTCTACAAGGCCTTAACGCAGTACAAAAATTAACCCCCAACGAAATTTGGAGAGAAACGTAACTGAAGATAGTCCACCGAGCCCACATACTTTTCTTATCCTCCAAAACAGATCAGAGCAAAGCCTTTTGTCCCCTCTGCAACCTACTGAAGCCATCTCTGACTCATCGCTTCTGGAATTGCTCCTACATCTCTACCTTCTGGGACCAGGTACTATCCTACATTTTTGAAGTAACCTTATTGAAACTACCGAAAGACCCGCTACTTCTCATCTTTTTTTTTTTTTTTTTAATTTTTTAAAGAGGTGAGTGGTCCGAAATTCCCCTTGGCCTATACTCTATATTTCTAATTAGTCGCAGGGCTTCAATGTTACCCACTGCCATATCTATACGCGAAAGCGTAGAATACGACCCAGAGTAACAGGAGTACTGTCGAGCATTTGGATTGTGTGATCTCCACAGGTCACACCATCCGATCTCCTCAAGAAGTTGGCCTAGACGCCCCTCTGGTACCCTTTCCGCCCGGGTCACGGGCGGAAACCGATCCATGTTATTATCCAGAACTGCATTAAAGTCCCCCACCACTACTATCGGAGTATCTATCTCATTATCCACAAACTCTAACAGATCCAAGATGATCTCTGTTTTAAACGGAGGGGGAATGTAGACATTTGCTATAACCAAAGGCCTATTTTCAACAACGCAACTCAGGAAGACATAGCGTCCCAACATGTCTGTCCTGGTTCTCCTGCAGGAAAATGAAATACCTCTCCTCACTAATATGCTTACCCCTCTTGAATAAGAGGTATGAACTGAATGATACTGTTCTTGGAATTTATAACTCCGGACATGTAATTTAGTTTCATTAGTAAGATGAGTTTCCTGCAGGCAAACCAGTTCAACCTCATAGGCCTCCATTATCGAGAACACCGCTGCCTTTTTAATAGGATCGCCCATGCCCCTAATATTCCAAGAGCCTATTTTTAACATTTTAAAGGGCATCTAAGGAAGATAAAAAGAAAAAGAAAAATAAGAAATGAAAAATACAAAAAAGGACAACGCCCTAAAAAGAAAGGGTGATTCGTTTGTGTCTTTGTGTATGCAAAGCTTACAATCATCTCTATAATTGTGTCAAACAAAAGAGTGGAAGGGGGGGAGGGCAAGGGGCCCCCGCGTCCAGGGACCACCCCCCTCCCCCCTTATATTATTTAACTGCAAATACAAACCACATGTGCAGCTCCTCCTAGATACACGTGCCTTACGTTCACCCCGTTGCCTGACCCTATATCTCGTTATAAACCCCCCTCCCCCCCAACTTCTACCTTACCCATCCCCCTTTTCCCCACCCCTTTTCGTGTCCCCCCCTCCTGCCTAACTAGGCTAGCCCTAGGGGCTGTGCTTGTGACCTTTTTCCTCCCTCCCAGCCGTTCAAGAAAAAACTCCCCACTCATGTACTGACCAAGTGCTTTGTGACGCACTTTCAAACTCCTCCTCCCCTACCCCCTTCCCGCAGCCCAATTCCAAAACACCAAAATGATACTTAAAACATATATACCTAGTACAACCACATCCTTCATCCGTGCTTCCATCCAACACACCCCCCCTTCCCCCCCTCCCCCGTGCCATCCACTATATGCTGTATACAGGAAAAACAAACCAAAAAAAAAAAAAAATCTAAACAATTCATCCAGCCTTATATAGCCGCTAACTCTGCAGGTTCATTTTGTTGTCTTCGAACCATTTTGTTGCCCCTGACGTTGTATCAAAATAATGAGTAGCCCCTAGGGCAGTTATATGTAAACGTGCCGGATACAGCAGGGCGTATTCAATTTTGTAATTCCGTAAATTGCGTTTGATGTCCCTAAATTCGGCCCTTCATTTCTGCAGGTCTGGAGAGTAGTCGGGGAAAAATAGAATTTTAGCCCCGTTATGCAAAATATCCCCCTTCTCTCTGGCCCTGCGCATCAATGTTACCTTATCTCTATAATTAAAAAATTTCATAATTATTGGCCTGGGATACTCCCCTGGTGGCGGGGCCCTAGTTGGTACTTTGTGGGCTCTTTCGATAGCAAAGAGGTGAGAAAAAGTTTCCGTCCCGAATATTCCCCTAAGCCAGTTCTCCAAGAACTCCTCGGGGTGAGGACCCTCGGTCCACTCCGGTAGGCCCACCACCCTCACGTTGTTCCTGCGAGACCTATTTTCCATTTCCTCCATTTTGGCTTTATGCAAGCCAATCTGCGTTTTCATTGCTTTGAGCTCTTGCTTCAATGGGGTCAAATCATCCTCAGCCTGGCTTAGCCTCTCCTCTAATAAGGTTGTTCTAGCAACAGTCCTTTGCAGTTCTTGGCTTACTGTAATTAGTTCTTCCTTTAACCCCTTCAGCTGTTCGCACAGATCGCTTAGGGAGGCTTTGCAGGAATTGACAGCACATAAGACGTCTTTCAGTGTAGGCTCCACTATTAGTGATGTGTTTTGCTCGGCAGTATTGCTAGTTGCCATTCCTGAGGGCTCACCTGCAGTGCTTTTACTGCTCGCAGTTTTTGTAGTGTGTATAGCCGTCGGCCCTTTTCCTAAGCTCTTCCTAACCCAGAGCCCCCCACATAAGATTTCTCCTGCTGTTGTTGGGTGGTTTTAGATGGTGATGAGGTAGAGGGGTGCGCAAATTTTTCCAGTTTGGCCGCTGCTGCTGCTGCTGCTAAGTTCCCCTTTTCTTTTGATGAGCGAGTCATTTGAGAACTAGTATTCTCCTGCTGCTGCAGCTCCTCTCCCTTTTTTTTAGTCATAGCTTATTGTAAAATCCGGGGCGAACAGTTATAGGAATTTAACACCTCGACAGGTTGACCTTTCCCTTCCCTTTTTTTTTTTCTTTTTTTTTTTTCCTTCCCCTTCTTCAGATCAAATGTTAACACAGGCCCACTAATAACATTCAACAGCCACTAGGACTAGCTCCCAGCCCAATATGACAAGTAGTTCAGTGTTATTAGGTTATTTGTAAAATCAGCGTCTGTTTTAATTGCACATCTCATCACCAACCAACAGGATGCCTCTCTCCCTCGCAGGGACAAGCCTCTATGCAGTCATAAGACAGGCTGCCTAAGCCTCCACCTTTGCACTTCAGAAGCAGCAATTCAGCCAAACAGCAAAACAGTCCGCTTCTTAAATGGCCAAAGTAATTTGTACCTTAGTACTGCCAGACTACCTGGGCAGTGCAGGGACGCTCCCAGTGATCGCTTCCTCTGCAAACAGCAAACGCCGTCCCCGCCGCCTCCTCCCACTAGCGTCGGCAACCCTCTCGAGCACGGCCGATGTCCCACGCTCCTCCTCGCCGCTCCAAGGAGGGGGCCGCTAACGTCGCTGTACAGGCAGTAGCGTTGATGTTCCGGCGGCACACACCAGTGCAGGCAGGGTTAGGGGGAGCCAGGCGGCCAAACGAGCACCAAATTCTGCAGGGGGAGAGAGCGCATCTGGCTGGGCTTAATCAGGCAAGCTAGTATGGATGGTCACGGAGGCATCGGGCCAGGGAGAGGTCTCTAACACCACCTCTCACTCCCTACTTCTCATCTTTGGTCACTGGGACCCCAAACTGCTGCCTTGGTCCCAAACTACAATGGCAGGACTCACGGGAAGCTCAAAAGATAACCCATCCCACAAAGATTGGTCTTTGATTTGTCTTCTAATCGCAAGAAGAACCATCTTGAAAAATTGGACTTCCTCTCACAGCTTCCTCTCACAGCCCCAACATCACCCAAATCAAACGTGAGCTCCTACATCTTCTATTCAAGGACCGTCTAAACACGGACTTCAAACAGGAAAAAACAAAGACCGCTTTTACTCCAAATGGCATCCATGCATGCTCTCATTACTCTCTCAAGAGGAACTAGCCAATTTCAGCCAATACTCTTTCTCATACTATGATTCTCCCCTCCCAAATCCTATTATTATTATTATTATTCAGGATTTATATAGCGCCAACAGTTTACGCAGCGCTTTACAATATAAAAGGGAGACAATACAGTTATAATACAATACAATACAATAGGTTTAAGAGGGCCCTGCTCAGAAGAGCTTACAATCTAATAGGGTGGGGCAGGTGGTACAAAAGGTTGTAACTGTGGGGAATGAGCTGGTGGAAGTGGTAGGAGATTAGTTGCAGACGTGATAGGCTTTCCTGAAGAGATGAGTTTTCAGGGATTGCCTGAAGGTAGCAAGAGTAGGGGATAGCCGGATAGATGGAGGTAGCGAATTCCAGAGGATGGGAGAGGCTCTGGAGAAATCCTGGAGACGAGCATGGGAGGAGGAGATGAGAGAGCTTGAAAGCAGGAGGTCTTGAGAAGAGCGGAGAGGTCGATTTGGGTGATATTTGGAGACAAGATTAGTGATGTAGCTTGGGGCAAAGTTGTGAATGGCTTTGTATGTTGTTGTTAGAATTTTGAATTTAATTCGCTGGGTGATTGGGAGCCAGTGTAGGGATTGAAGTAGAGGGTTGGCAGACACTGAGCGGTTGGTAAGGTGGATAAGTCTGGCAGCAGCATTCATGATAGACTGAAGAGGGGATAACCTATGGAGCGGTAGGCCAATGAGAAGGGAGTTGCAATAGTCAAGGCGAGAGATAACAAGGGAGTGAATGAGGAGCTTGGTGGTTTCATTTGTTAAAAAAGGGCGAATTTTAGAGATGTTACGGAGGTGAATTCTACAAACTTTTGACAGCGATTGGATTTGAGGCTGAAATGACAAGTCAGAGTCTAGGATTACACCTAGTACCCTGGCGTGAGGGGAGGGACTGATGGTTGCATTGTTGATTTTGATGGAAAAGTCATGGAGAGGGGCACGGGCAGGGGGGAATATTAATAGCTCAGTTTTAGAGAGATTTAGTTTAAGGAAGTGGTGCGACATCCATGCTGATATGTCAGTTAGTAAGTTAGTAATGCGAGAGGAGACTGAAGGAGTGAGGTGAGGAGTAGACAGATAGATTTGGGTGTCATCAGCGTATAAGTGGTATTGGAAGCCGTGGGCAGTTATTAAGTGACCAAGGGAGGAGGTGTAGATAGAGAAGAGAAGGGGTCCAAGAACCGAGCCTTGGGGGACCCCCACAGAAAGGGGCAATGGAGAGGAGGAGACAGAGTTGTAGGTGACACTGAAGGAGCGCTGTGATAAATAGCCAGAGAACCAGGATAGAGCAGAATCTCGGAGGCCAAGGGAATGTAGTTTATTGAGAAGGAGTGGGTGGTCAACAGTATCAAAGGCCGCAGAGAGGTCAAGTAGTAGGAGTATGGAGTACTGGCTGTTGGTTTTAGCAGTTATTAAATCGTTAGTGAGTTTTAGTAAGGTAGTTTCCGTGGAGTGCTGCGAGCGAAAGCCAGACTGTAAGGGGTCAAGAAGGTTATTTTCATTGAGGTAGGAGCTAAGACGGTTGTAGACTAAGCGTTCTAGAAGTTTAGAGGTGAATGGGAGTAATGAGATGGGTCTTAAGTTGTTCAGGTCGGTGGGGTCCAGTGAGGGCTTTTTAAGAATGGGAGTGATCTGTGCATGTTTTAGAGGGTAGGGGAAAATGCCACTAGAAAGGGAGAGATTGAAGATGTGGGTGAGGGAGCATAGGATAGAAGAAGAGGGTGACAGTAGTAGTTTTGAGGGAACAGGATCCAAGGGACAATTGGTTAGGTGGGCATCCGAGAAAATTTTTGTAACCTCTTCCGTAGTAGCCAATTCAAAAGAGGAGAGTGTTGAATGTGCTGCTGGGCAAGGTATGATGGGTGGGGAAGATGTACGCACAGTGGAGATGTCCTCACGAATTGCATCGATCTTGTCTTTGAAGTGATTGGCAATCTCTTGAGCAGTGAGTGAGTTAGTGGGTAGAGGGGGTGGTGGACGAAGCAGAGAGTTAAAGGTTGAGAAGAGCCGACGAGGACTGGATGACAAGGAATTAATAAGAGAGACAAAGTAGGCTTGTTTGGCAGCATGGAGGCATGAATTGTATTTTAGAAGGGCAGATTTATATAGGGTGAAGTCTTGCAGGCATTTGGTTTTACGCCACAGTCGTTCAAGAGCACGGCAATGTCTCTTGAGATTTCTAGTGTTGTCAGTTTGCCAGGGTTGTAACGGTCGGGGCCTAATTCTGCGTGTGGTTAGAGGAGCAAGTGCATCTAGTGATGATGAGAGTGAACTGTTGTAGACAGAAGTGGCCAGGTCAGGACAGGACAGGGGAGAGATTATGTCATATAGGTGGTCAGTAGCAGAATAGAGAAGAGAAGGGTTAAAGTGGCGAAGGTTTCTACAAGTAATTGTTTGCTGCTTGGAGGGATGGGTGGTTGGAGGCAAGGATACAGTGAAAGTAATGAGGTTGTGATCAGATAGAGGAAAGGGGGTGTTGGTGAGGTTGCCAGGGTTGCAAAGATGGGAGAATACAAGGTCAAGGGTATTACCATTGGAGTGAGTGGAAGTATGTGTCCATTGGGTTAGGTCAAAAGATGAGGTTAAGTTGAGAAGTTTAGCTGTAGTTGGGCTGTTAACATTGACAGGAATGTTAAAGTCACCAAGAATAATGGTGGGTATTTCAGAGGAGAGAAAGTAGGGTAGCCAGGCAGCAAATCCTAAAGAGGTAACCTCTCCATCCAAAGGGTATCCCACATCTAGTGTACTTTAGCTCAGCCCACCAGCTCTACCCCATTATTGTTTATTCAATATCTATTCAATATTGCAAATCTTACTTCCACAATAGTCATGCTGCCCCCCCCCCCTTTAAGCCTTATTCTACTACCCTCCCCCCCTTCCTGTTTCGTTTTCCTATGTTTCACCTAGCAGATCCTAGGGACTGCCTATAAACAGATCCATCCAGGTATCTTCTCTTAGTAGACGGCTATTGGAATGTTATGACCTGTTTATTTTATTCAGCTTTCCCATCCTGGCACGTATGTGTACATCCCCTAGGTAAAGTTATGTATCTACCTAAATTTTCCTCTGTAAAATGACTTACAAAAGATTGTTTACTATATTTTACGCTTTGTATATCTAAATAAAAACTTAAAAAAAAAAGAACATTTGAGCAGCAGGGAAAATAATATAAAAGAGAACTCTGCACTGTGTACAATCTATAGAGAGTTCTGTGTGAAAGGCGAACAAATGGGTGTTCAACTGAGTGAACCTTCAGCTGCAGTATGAAGTGAAATGTTTAGCAGTGTTATTACTAAGACTGCTAAATGTGACAGCTTCCTGCTCAGGGCTCCTGTTTGTAGTGATCAAGCACGCGCTGGCTTCCTAATAAACAATGACCCATTCCCATAAAGCAAATTAAACTGTTAGCTAGGGATTCCTTGTTGATTGGTGAATGTAAACAAAGGGATAGTGTAAAAAAGTTTCATTCAGAAGAAAGGGTGCACACTTGCTGCCCCTTTTTCTGGCGAGCAATGCTGCATGTTCAGATAAATGCTGGTATGATTTTTTTCTTGTTTTTTTTGCATGGGGTCCCTGCATAAAATCCATACCAGACCCAAAAGACCCCCTATGAATTTTGGGGGTTCCCACACCATATTTTTTACACTATACTTTTTCTTAAATGCACCTGTCAGCTGGCTGACCGCTAAATGTGCCTTGCAGGGTTGAGTCAGGAGTTGTTAGGATGTCAGCTTACTCTCCATTTTCCCTAGCCACACAAATTGCAATTCACTGCAATGTATCAATAGCAAATATACTGTAAACAATATAGTATTATATAGCACTGGGTACTGTGTATAAACAGCATTAAACTGAAACTGTATATAGCATGATTCTGAAAGCATACTATACTAACCGATATTTCCCTTAAACAAATGTCAGCTGTCCCTCACTCACACTAAATCCACCAGCACAGTGAAAAAAGGTTGCAGGATAAGTGTATAGTCTATAGGCTGCAACTTTACTTTTGCTGTTAACTACCAGAGGTCAGGCAGTGGTATGGTGGCTCAAGCAATGGTGGCTCAAGCAATGCATTGTGGGATGTTTGGTGGGAGGAATTCACACTGAATGTCCTTAAAGTTTGAGCTGAATGTTCAGCTCATCCCTAATGACTATTGAACATCTTATGCAGGAGAAATATTTAGCATGCCTATAACTTCCCTTTGCTACCTCACCACTACATTTGGAATCTGGAAGTGAGTTAGCTTTGTGTACGCTCCAGATCATTTTGCCTTAAGCAGCCAATGAGTACTTGGAGCCAATCTGCTGACAAGGCAAAAGCTAACAGGATGAGAGTCAAGAGTAAGCAGAGGGGTTGCTTCATTGGTTTGCTGCTGTTCCTTCACTATCCAGTCAGCGGGTTGGGATGTTGAGATGAAACCACTGTATTCATTATTTGTAACAGAGGAAGTAATGTCCTGATTGTGCTGTGTGACAGAAATGTGTAAATTTTAGGACTGAACGCAAAGAAATGTAAATCGTTTAGTAGGCAAACTAGGTTTCTTATACATATGTATACAGTGTTTCAACTGTGCATTTAACAATTTTTCTAGAGATCAGCTTTAAAGCGGGGGTCCACCTATCTATCGTTTTTTTTTTTTGGAGTTCATTCACAAACTTTTCTTCTCATGATTATCTACTCACATGTTCTGTGTAATAAGTCCGCCTGTGTCCGATTTCGTTGTAAAGAATAACTTATAAAATTCACTGAAGGCGGTTTCCATCTTCATTGTGGGCATTTGAAGCCCACAAGCATGTATTTCCTGGATGCAGTGAATGCTGTGCTCCCAGCATTCACCGAGATGTTGTGATGATGCTGTTGCACAATGCATGCTGGGAAGCCTGAGACTAGCTCCCAGGGGACTGTGGGAGGTCTGGGAGAGGCTAGAAACATACCTACTCCCATGGGAGGAAAACCAGGAAGTGCTAAGAAGATTAGAAAAAAAAAGGTAATTACGGCGATTTTAATTTTTTTACACAGCATGTCAGCATCTAGGCAAGGAAGACAATGCATAGAGATAATGTTCAAAATTTGGGTGGAACCCCGCTTTAAGCAACTCTTCTGTGCAGCCTACTGCTCTGTGTATTCTGCCACTGCATGCAAAATGGATTACAGGACATGAAGTCAGTTACCGTATTTATCGGCGTATAACACGCACCGACGTATAACACGCACCCCAATTTAGGAGGGAATTTTAAGGAAAAAAAAACTTTTAGGAGGGAAGTTGAAGGGAAAAAAACTTACATTTAAATGCCCATCATTGCAGCCTTCTCAGTGCAGCCTTGTCAGTGCAGCCATGTCAGTGCAGCCTTCCCCAGTGCAGCCTTGTCAGTGCAGCCTTGTCAGTGCAGCCATGTCAGTGCAGCCTTCCCCAGTGCAGCCTTGTCAGTGCAGCCATGTCAGTGCAGCCTTCTCAGTGCAGCCTTCCCCAGTGCAGCCTTGCCCCAGTGCAGCCTTGCCCCAGTGCAGCCTTCCCCAGTGCAGCCTTGCCCCAGTGCAGCCTTCGATCAGCTGTCCCTGCTTGCTGGGCTTCAAAATCGCGGACCGCGATTTGAAAATGGCGCCGCCGGCGTCGAAATACACAGAGCCGGTCCTCGGCTCTTTCCGGCGGCTCACGTTTACTTTCGGTTTCACTCGTAGCCCCGAGCGGAGCTATCCGAACCTACTCGGATAGCTCCGCTCAGGGCTATGAGTGAAACCGAAAGTAAACGAGAGCCGCTGGAAAGAGCCGAGGACCGGCTCTGTGTATTTCGGCGCCGGCGGCGCCATTTCCAAATCGCGGTCGGCGATTTTGTTATTTTGACAGGTTGGGATCGCAGGGGATCGGCGTATAACACGCACCTGCGTCTTTCCCCTGATTTTAAGGGGAAAAAAGTGCGTGTTATACGCCGATAAATACGGGTATCTACTTGAAAATATTGCTACCTCATTGATACCAACATAATTTTAAATGTCTTTATTTTGATAACATCCTAATCTACTCTCATAGTATTCAACAACTGTTAATAAATTCCTATTATAAGTACACTACAGATATTTTGTAATCTGTGTATAGTGACACCCTTATGTTTTTTTTTTCTTTATGATATGGATATATGAAAAATTAACCTTTAGAGGAATGTTTTTGCAAATTAATGCCAAATGAATGCCCTTACTATTCAACTTGATTAATGCTTATTAAAAACTGGCTTATTAGCCAATACATCAACAAAGACAAGACACATCAGTTGGACAGATCACATCATATTAGTATATTTAGCTGTTTATGTTTCAATTACCTGAAAGTGCAGCATGAGTGACTTAACAAAGGGCTTAAGTACATATTCCTTAGCAAGCATTACCAAGCCTTTGAATCCCCAAGGATTGGAGCTTGTTGTGCTACACACATTAACAGTAATGGCAGTAACCACAAAAGACTAGTATGATGGTGGCCATTAGTGCACAGTCAATCTTGGGATTCATTCTTTCATTAGAGTCTTTTGCTAAAGACAATTAACAGCTGACAACTAATGACATCTAGTTCAGAGTTGTAAATACAGTTTAAAAGCCAATAAATGCAAAATGCTTCTTGAATGCTTTACAATGCAATGGGGATTGTATGCATTGTACATAAGGACTTTAAATTACCATTTTACCAGCATTGGGCACTTATCTATGCCATAATTTTAAATAGATTGAAAGGTCAGTAAATATTTACGGATGCCTACATTTTACGACAGTTACAGTATCCAATTGGACACAGGATGATCATGAGCCCTTACTTTATTAGGCAGAATGTTGCTAGATGTTGCTTCTGGAGTAAGCATTACATATATTACTTTCCAGACCTTGAAAATTGTTGTACCTGCAACTTCTTTTAATGGAAGACAAATTCAGTCAGGATCAGCAATGTCCCATTGATTCATATTTCCTTTATTTCTATGAGTGCAAAAAGCCAACTAGAGACTGAACTAGTAGGAAATATGGATGTCACTGATTTATAATAATGCTATATTCTATACCCAATGGACTGTGAACGTACAACTGGTAAGCACAAACACATTCAAATAAAACCCCTATACTGAGCTCGCTGAACACATACCAGTGGTGTTGCTAGGGATTTGAAATACTCAGGACAACTATGGGAACACTGAGGTGAGTAATATTTGCTAAAGTGAACAGTGGCCATGAATAGATCATGCCAAAGAGTGGGAGTTCGGATAAAGGTGGATGGTTCGATCAAATCGGAGCCTATCGACTGTATATACTGCACAACAGCCATAGTCCTTGTACTCCCAAACTGTATTTTAATTACTGTGCCAAAAGAAAGTCTCACAGACTTACATACATTTCAGCACAAAGGATCACCTTACATAGGCTATTAAATAAGCTTTTCTGCAGAGAATATAAACTTAGAAATACAACTTTGTCTGAAACCACCTTAAAAGAAATATTTTATTAAAACAATTTTATACTATTTAGCAAACCATCATCAAAATTTTTGATCAGGAATATGTAATATACAATATAGTATAATATATAGTGTAAAGGGGTATAATGCTATGTTTGCAGAGATTGGATGGTAGTCATTCTCTTGTAATATGCAAGTTTGATACATATATTTTTATTTTATATTTTTTTGTGTATGGTACTGCAGTGTTCACATTCAGTTTGTTTGAGCATAAATATCTAGATGCTATTTAGCCCACTGTATATATAGTTTCAGCGCTCCCCACCATATATACTCTTCCATTATAGAGACAATAGCAAAAAAGGTTGAATGTGCCTAACCTAACTCTATTAGTCCAAGATTATTTGACATAGAGAGAAAAGATTCGACATGAAGATTTGATGAAGCAGTCGCCGCTAGTGGACATTTATGGTCAAATGCTCCGCCCATAGGCTATAGAAGAATTCTAATGTTGGTTGACTAGTAATAATAATTAATACATTTATTTATTACTAGTGTCATACAACATTGGAATTCTACTATAGCTTGTAGGCGGAACATTCGACCAGAAATGTATGATTGCGGAGTCGTACAGTTTAGCTGCTCCGTCTAATCTTCTTAGAACATTCAACAGACACTATAAGCCTTCAGTGACAGATTTGACCTTAATTATTTCGGATTTTCGGACGAATGCATTTTTAAATGAAACAAAATAAATAAAAACAAATTTTGAGAGTAACTAAATAAATTTATTTTTCAGACGGAAACGAAATTCCAAATGAAATATTTCAGTGTGCACATGTCTATCAAAAATATGTGGAAGAATATATAAACTAAACTGCTGAAGAAATTTTTTTTGTCGCTCTTTTGTTATTTATAGCGCAAAAATAAAAACCATGATCAAATACCACCAAAAGGAAGCTCTATTTGTGGGAAAAAAAGGATGCAAATTTTGTTTGGGTACAGCATTTCATGACTGCGCAATTGTCAGTTAAAGCAACGCAGTGCCAAATTGTAAAAAGTGCTCTGGTCAGGAAGGGGGTAAAATCTTCCGGAGCTGAAGTGGTTAAAAAATAAAAAACAAGAAAATACATATTTTCTAACATGAATGTTTGGCATGGGATTGATCAACATATATTAGAAGAGACACACTATGGCTACTCCCAGGAAACCTTGGGTGTACACTCTGATGCACATGGAAGCACCACATGGCTTGCATACTGATGTAAAGGAAATGCTTCCTTCTTTGATAAATTCCTCACTGCAAAGCGCTGGTGCAATGTGAATGCAATTTATATCACCCAGGAAAATGGAAAACCCCCAACAGGTAAAAGTCCTCCTAATTATCCTCTATTGTGAGAAAATGCCTTCAAGATCTTGTACAGGATCTCAAAAAGTTAGACAATCTCAAACCATACTGTGACTAGCTAAAACTTGACATTACACCCAAAGTTCAAAACTGTAAACACTATGCCCCCATCTTTCTCTTTGTCTGCAGCTCTATATTCTTGTTTACTTAATTAAAAGTTCCTGGAAGGCAGGCTGTAGAAGCCAATATGACTGATAAATCTAAAAGAAAAGCATGACCTCTCCAGTGACAAAGCTGTTTGAGCCTAACAGTGGGTAATTTTAAATTAAGTCTTGCAACACACACATCACCAACTTTACAAAATAAAAAGGCTAAATATGCATATCATTTGTCCTGGCAAAATAATAAGACATGTTTGACCTGCAAGGTTTTTAAATAGGGTCAATTCTATAGTAAGCAACTTAAAATCTGATGATGGATAATGTTTATAAATGCTGATTTCATGCTTTTTTGAATTCTTTATAAAATTTGGGTCTTGGAGGAGGTCCCACAGAGTACTAAAGGGGGCAAATTTGACCAGCAAGTGTTATTGGAGGCAAGATGGATATATAAATTAGGGGCAACCAGTTTACCTAGTCTTATTAAAAGCCTGTGTTTTACTGCCCTTCTAAATGTTTAATTAATTGATTTGGTGACAATCGAGCACACTGATAATATAACTTAATTCATAATAAGAAGTTGTTACAATTATTATTTTTCTTATTATTTACTTGTGTTTGTATGGTTCTTTATCAAAAGGGTTTCTGTGTCAAGGCTTGTGGTTCAACTGGCAAAACCTATCAGGTTGTTTTTTTGACCATTCCTGCTCTCTAATACAGTACCTCATTGGGGACCGTTCTGACCTGGATTGATAGGTATACCCGTTGTTGTTGATGAGTGTCTTTATATGGGCTTAGTCATGCATACATTGCCTGAGTCATTGGTTATGTGTGCTATGTGTGGCTGGTTTACCTGCACCCTTTAAGCATCCAACATGGAGGAATTTACTCATACATGTAACTGAGGGAGGCTTGGTTGGACCACTGGATGAAGAGTACAATTGCTATATGAATAATACACCTATATGGTGGATACGAGATCTGTTCCTGATCAACAGAAGATTCTAGCCTTACTCTCCATTTTATACAGATGCCCCTATGTCTCTGTGGATTACGAAATTGAAGTATGGTAGTGGATGCAAAGAATTTATAATGTGGGACATTTTGCCTTAATGCTTGGCAGTAAGCATGACATATATGCATTCATAAAGTACTGGACAAGTTGTGGATTCAGGATCCTGCCCCTTTAAATGGTATCCTTGTCCACTGACCTTACCCTAATCAGATTATTGATGAACATATCCACATTGTGATAATTGTGATGAGCCAAACACCCTCTTGTTCAGTTCGCAGCAGAACATGCGAACAAGCAAAAAATTCGGCAGAACACACAAACACCATTAAAGTCTATGGGACACGAACATGAATAACCAAAAGTGCTAATTTTAAAGGCTTATATGCAAGTTATTGTCATAAAAAGTGTTTAGGGACCCGGGTCCTGCCCCAGGAGACATGTATAAATGCAAACATTTTTTTTTTAAAAAGTGATTTTTTTAATGCTTAAAGTGAAGCAGTAAAAATAAAATATTCCTTTAAATATCGTGTCTGGGAGGTGTCTATAGTATGCCTGTAAAGTGGCACATTTTTCCAGTGTTTAGAACAGTACCAGGTCTGGTATGAATATTAAGGGGAATCCCGAACCAAAATTTAAAAACAAATTGCATGGGGTCACCCTAAAATCCATACCTGGCCCTTTGGGTCTGATATGGAAATTAAGGGGAACCCTGCACCAAAATATAAAAAAAAGGCGTAGTGGTTTCCCCCAAAATCCATACCAGACCCTTATCTGAGCACGCAACCTGGCAGGTTGCAAGAAAAGAGGGGGGAAAAGAGGGCGCCCACCCCCCTCCTGAACCGTGCCAGGCCACATGCCCTCAACATGGGGAGGGTGCTTTTGGGTAGCCCCCAAAGCACCTTGTCCCCATGTTGATGGGTACAAGGGCCTCATCCCCACAACTCTTGCCCAGTGGTTGTGGGGGTCTGAGGGTGGGGGGCTTATCAGAATCTGGAAGCCCCCTTTAACAAGGGGACCCCCAGATCCCGGTCTTCACCCTGTGTGAATTGGTAACGTTGTACTCAATTGTACCCCTACCATTTCACAAAAAAGTGTCAAAATGGTTAAAAAGACAAGAGACAGCTTGGGACAAGTCCTTTATTAAAAAAAAAAAATGTCCCATGGCGTAAGTTCGCGCCGCCCGATGGACCAAAAAAGAAAAATATAACCGGGTTCCCTTAATTTGAAGGGCCTGGTATGGATTTTAGGGGGACCCCCACGCAATTGTTTTTTTAATTTTGGTTCGGGGTTCCCCTTAATATTCATACCAGACCAAAGGGCCTGGTAATGGACTGGGGGGATCCCATGCTCTTTTTTTCAATGAGTTTTATCTATATTGCTGAGACCTGACAATTCATTACAGCCTCGATCAGTTTTAAATGACAATTTTTCCTTTAGAAATTTAATTTTGCTGTGGTACTGTTCTAAACACGGGAAAAATGCGCCACTTTACAGGCATACTATAGACACCCCCCAGGCACAATATTTAAAGGAATATTTCATTTTTATTGTTTTACTTTAATCATTAAAACAAATCATTGCTCCTAAAAAAAATGGCCGTTTTAAAAAAAATGTTTGCATTGACACATGTCCCCTGGGGCAGGACCCAGGTCCCCAGACACTTTTTATGACAATAACTTGCATATGAGCCTTTAAAATTGGCACTTTTGATTTTTCATGTTAGTGTCCCATAGACTTTAATGGTGTTGTAGCAGCTTTTGAATTTGCCGCGAACACTGCATATTGTTCTCTGTTTGGCGAACAGGCAAACACCCGATATTCAAGTCGAACTTATGTTCGACTCGAACATCGGCTCATCCCTAGTGATAATTACAGTTTGAACCAGCACCCTTTGCACAACACCAGGTGCAATCCCCAGGAAATGGGATTCTTGTCTATGCCTTGTAATATGTCTGGGTCCACTATAAACCACATAGGGCATCTATTATATTCATGTGGCCAGTTCCGACGCACAAAGTGCCATGCATGCTCAGAAGAAATTCCGAGACGGAACAGCTCGGTCTGGTAAAATTAGCGTTCGCAATGGATACAGCACTTTCGTCATGCTGCAATGTAAAAAATGGTTTAATACAGCGCATTCTCTTCTTCTTTATAGTGTGAGAAGAATGAAGTAGTTTTGCTGCTCATATTCACACAGACTTCTCACAAACTTCTTTCTTTATTATTTATCGTGATTCCCTCAATATATTTTGTTTTGTCACATCTGACAAAATTTCTTTTTTTTGTTTTATTTAATTATTTTTTTTTCAAGGCTGTTTTTTTTGTGTTTGTATATTTTTCAAGGCTGATCTTTGTTTTATTTTATTTTTAGTTTTACTCCATAATATTTTTGTGTGTGTTTTGTGTGTCAAGTTACCACAACACCATTATTATCTTGTATTATTTAATCTCAAGAAGGTTGCTTGGTGTTGATGTCCCCTGTTAATTTCACATTGTATTTTTGAAATGTACCTGAATTCTCACAAACAAACAGTCCTTTTTTAAGGAAAACACACATAGGTGAGTATAATTGAAACAAAAAATCCTTTATTAAGGGCTCAGAACCAAACAAAGAGGGAGACAACGCTGGAGAAACAGCAGAAATTGGCGAAGCCTTGGACCCCAGGGCAGACATCAAATCTTTTCCTGCAAAATTGGTGGCCTGAGGAGTCCATATCTAAGGGAGTGCAGTCTGGTCCAGAAGTCCCAGAGATCATGAAAGCAGCAGATGACATATGTGTCCCCAGGCTGTGGTACTACAAGAGGCTGCATCTTTTGCCACACCAGACCGGACCCAGGGTGGTGTAGGAGATGTGGCAGGAGGAGGAGTAGGACCTGGAGGAGGAGTAGGAGGAGGAGTAGTAGGACCTGTAGGAGGAGGAGGACTATATGTGAGGTTAAAAATGTGGGTAGCACATGTTATTTTGCCCCTCAACCCCTTATTGAGAGCTTCCAAAATTAAGGACTCACACAGGAGTCGTTGGTCCTCCTCCATCTGCATCATTTTGCAGGCAGTTATGCCAGCAAAGTCCTCCTCCACACTGTGGGGGCTTCTCAGGGCCTCTGTAGCCTTCCAAAAGAGGCCTATGGCAGCCTCCTCCAGGTTACTCCTCTTCCTCCCACTTTGTCTTTGAAGGTGGAGGGGAGGGACCTGGATATCAGGCAGCCTGCTTGGCCCGGCCACCTCCTGGCTGAGACTTCCCTGTGTATGAAAAAGGGACATGGTTTTAGTTTTTGCATCATCAATCACAATCATAAATTAGTACTCCAAACTAACATCTAGTGACATTATTGATGGGACAACCAGAAATATTTAGAGGAATGCTATACCTGGCTCAAGCTGGGCTCCTCCACATGTTGCTGCCTGGAAGGCCCAGGTTGGGCTTCAGAAGCCTCAGCTGGGGGGGGGGAAGCGTGGAAGGAAGACTGGAGAGTGCTGGCCTGGGTTCAGTCTGACCAGCCAGAAAATGCAGCCTGTCATAGTACCACAGCCTAGGGACATAAATGTCATCTGCAGCTGCTGATCTCTGGGAATCCTGGACCTTCTTGTGCTCCCTTAGATAAGTGCTCCTCAGGCCACTAATTAGGATCTTCAAATAGGTGATGTCTGCCGTGGGGATCACCGTCTTCACAAATTCCAACAAATTATCCAGCGCTGCCTTCCTCTTTGTTTGGTTCTTATATTCAGGGTGGTTTATCTCCCATAGACAGGGCAGCTCCCTCAACATATCCATGAAGATTGCCATAAAGTCCTTATCTTTCAAGATATCCATTTTCACTGCAAGACACAACACAAGACAAACCCGAATGTCAGCCTAAAGTCTTCTAAACTTGTGCAAATAGAGGCCTCAATCTAGAAGCAGTATAGGCCCAACGTTAAATCTTACCTTCGTTATCACGATCAGCGCCTCCGTTACTTCTTCCTCCGCTCACAGATCATACGTACTACGCACGCGTGTTACGCTTTATAGACACTGTGCATGTGTGAAACTCCGCCCGCCCCTGCCGTTCTTTCTAGTCTATTCCCCGCCCCTTCTCGTTCGGTGCAGTGGGGGAAGAGCACATGGCGGAGTCAGAGCAGGTGTCTGATATTTACACCAACGAGGAGGAGGAAAGCCCGGAGGCAGAAACGTCCCGATCCAGAAGGAGAAGATTTAAGGCATCAAATGTCCATTGGGGAGATGTTGGAGATGGTCGACATCCTGAAGAAGGCCGACTATGATGGAAAGCATGGACCTTACCCCAAACCCAATGTCCGAAAGGCCAAGATCATGGTGAAAGTGGTCAAAAGTCTGCACCAGAATTTCGGGGTACGTCGATCGAAAGATCAGCTCAGGAAGCGGTGGTCGGACCTAAAATTAAGAGAGCACGAGCAGTACAGAAAGATCCGGAGAGTGCTGCAAAAAAGTAAGTAGTTGTGCTGTGTTCCTAGTCTTTTTGTGTTTATTACGTTTGTGCTGCTCCATGTGCTTTTCTTAACTGTTATCCAGTTTAAAATGTCAACTTTCATGTTCATGGGCACATTATTCGTTCGTATCAAACATTTTTCTTTCGGCCTATAAAACACCATTGTTTTGGCCATATGCATTTGCCCACATTTTTTAGGGCCTACTTGTCTGAAAATAATTTGGTTGTGTAGATGGGTTTGTTACTAGAATGAAATGCAAACTAGATTCTGTGTAAGGAGAGGACACTCAGCATTAGGGATGAGCCGAACACCCCCCGGTTCGGTTCGCACCAGAACCCGCGAACGGACCGCAAGTTCGCACGAACGTTAGAACCCCATTGACGTCTATGGGACTCGAACGTTCGAAATCAAAAGTGCTCATTTTAAAGGCTAATTTGCATGGTATTGTCCTAAAAAGGGTTTGGGGACCCGGGTCCTACCCCAGGGGACATGTATCAATGCAAAAAAAACTTTTAAAAACGGCCGTTTTTTCGGGAGCAGTGATTTTAATGATGCTTAAAGTAAAAAAAAAAAAGTAAAATATTCCTTTAAATATCGTACCTGGGGGGTGTCTATAGTATGCCTGTAAAGTGACGCGTGTTTCCCATGTTTAGAACAGTCCCTGCACCAAATGTCATTTTTAAAGGAAAAAATCTCATTTAAAACTGCTTGCGGGTTTAATGTCATGTCGGGTCATGGCAATATGGATGAAAATCAGTGAGACAAACGGCATGGGTACCCCCCAGTCCATTACCAGGCCCTTTGGGTCTTGTATGGATATTAAGGGGAACCCCGCACCCAAATTAAAATAAGGAAAGGTCCCTATATACTCTGAACAGCAGTATTCAGGCGGTGCAAACAAGACAGGGACTGTAGGTTTGTTGTTAAGTAGAATCTGTTTGTAATTTTGAACATTTTTAATGTGTTTAGCTCCAGCCAAAAAATCTTTTCTAAGCTTTTTGGAAAACATAGGGAAGGGTTATCACCCCTGTGACATTTGTTTTGCGTCTTTCCTCCTCTTCAGAAGATTTCACCTCACTTTTTTGTCCCAATGAAAAATGTTTTTGGAAAATTTGGGTTTTTTTGTGGAACAAGGATTGGAAAGCATCAGTGGAAAGGAGAAATTGTTTTCCCATATTAACTCTTACAGGAGAGAATTTCCCTTCCTTAGGGGTAGATTTCATCTCACTTCCTGTTGTCTCCTTCCGTTTGCAAGTAGGAGTCGTTTGTAAGTTAGATGTTTGAAAGTAGGGTCCTGCCCTATATACTCAGCAGAAATTTGGGCCTTAGGTGTTGCTGTGGCCAAAACACTGTAAGCCCTCACAGGGCCCTGCTGTGAAATATTAGATCAAGAATTGTAATTACATGCCCCTGTTGAACAGGAGCTGAAAAATTAGGCCTTAGGCACTGGTGCTGGTGCCACAACACTGCAACCCCTCACAGACACTCTAGTTGGAACGCAGGAACGAGCCCTGCTGCAAAGTATTGCATCAAAAATTGTAATTACACGCCCCTGTTAGACAGGGGCAGAAAAATTGGGTCTTAGGCACTGGTGCTGGTGCCACAACACTGCAACCCCTCACAGACACTCTAGTTGAAACGCAGGAACAAGCCCTGCTGCAAAGTATTGCATCAAAAATTGTAATTACACGCCCCTGTTAGACAGGGGCTGAAAAATTGGGTCTTAGGCACTGGTGCTGGTGCCACAACACTGCAACCCCTCACAGACACTCTAGTTGGAATGCAGGAACGAGCCCTGCTGCAAAGTATTACATCAAAAATTGTAATTACACGCCCCTGTTAAACAGGGGCTGAAAAATTGTGCCTTAGGCACTGGTGGTGGCGCCCAGAACCAAAAATGTTCTTACAAGCTATCAGCGTGATGATTGAGGAGGAAGAGGATAATTACTCAGGGATAGTCACTCAGCATCAGCATAGGCAGTCTTTGAAGGGATCTGAGATTTCAAAAAAAATTATTCGGTTACATCTGCATCAGGTGCTTGGTAGCTGGTGGTGATCCAAGACTGATTCATTTTTATGAAGGTCAGCCGATCGACCGAGTTGGTGGACAGACGCACCCTGTGATCGGTTACCACGCCTCCAGCAGCACTGAATGTGCGTTCCGAAAGAACGCTGGATGCAGGACAGGCCAGTAGCTCAATTGCATACTGTGCAAGCTCTGGCCAGTGATCCATCCTCAAGACCCAGTAACCCAGAGGATTTTCGGTGGGAAAGGTGTCCAAGTCTGATCTTGCCCCTAGGTATTCCTGCACCATGTAAAACAGACGCTGGCGATGGTTGCTGGAACCGATCATACCTTGGGGCTGCGGACCAAAAAATTGTCTGAACGCATCGGTCAGACGGCCACCTTCTCCACCGCTCCTTCTTTGACTGACCGAAGCCTCAGCAACACGTTGTCCAGAAACAGGAGTTTGTAACCTCCCAGTCTCTGGGAACGCGTTGCACAGACCTTTCTGCAAGGCCTCCCGAAGATGTTTCATCCTCTGCTCCCTCTGCGATGGCAAGATAAGGTCCGCAACCTTACCCTTGTAACGTGGATCAAGGAGGGTTGCCAGCCAGTATTGGTCCTTCTCCTTGATACCACGAATACGAGGATCCTTACGCAGGCTTTGCAGGATCAGGGAGGCCATGCAGCGTAGGTTTGCTGAGGCATTCGGTCCGGAGTCCTCTGGGTCACTAAGGACAACAACGTCCGCAGCCACCTCCTCCCAGCCACGTACAAGTCCATGTGTTCCTTGGGACTGATCCCTTAAAGACTGCTGATGCTGAGTGCCAGGCTCCACCTCCATACTGACACAATCTTCCTCCTCCTCCTCCTCCTCGTCCTCTTCCTGTGTGATCGGCGGGCACGCAGGAACACTGTCTGGATAAAGGGGGCCTTGAGAGCTAAGGAAGTCCTCCTCTTCCTGCCTCTGTTCTGCCTCAAGTGCCCTGTCCATTATTCCACGCAGCGTGTGCTCCAACAGGTGGACAAGGGGGACAGTGTCACTGATGCATGCACTGTCAGTGCTCACCATCCTCGTGGCCTCCTCGAATGGTGACAGGACAGTGCATGCATCCCTGATCATGGCCCACTGGCGTGGGGAAAAAAAACCAAGGTCCCCTGACCCTGTCCTGGTGCCATAGTCGCACAGGTACTCATTGATGGCCCTCTGCTGCGTGTGCAGCCGCTGCAGCATGGCCAACGTCGAGTTCCACCTGGTGGGCATGTCACAGATTAGGCGGTTCTTGGGCAGGTTAAACTCCTTTTGGAGGTCCGTCAGCCGAGCACTGGCATTATATGACCGGCGGAAATGCACAGAGACTTTCCTGGCCTGCCTCAGGACATCCTGTAAGCCCGGGTACCTGCCCAAGAACCGCTGCACCACCAAGTTAAGGACGTGAGCCAAACAGGGCACATGGGTCAGTTGTCCCTGTCGGAGGGCAGAGAGGAGGTTGGTGCCATTGTCGCAAACCACCATTCCTGCCTTAAGTTGGCGTGGCGTCAACCACCTCTGAACCTGCCCCTGCAGAGCTGACAGAACCTCTGCCCCAGTGTGGCTCCTGTCCCCCAAGCACACCAGCTCAAGCACCGCATGGCATCTTTTGGCCTGCGTACTTGCGTAGCCCCTTGAACGCCTACGGAGCACCGCTGGTTCCGAGGAAGAGGCCATGGAGGAAGAAGAAGAGGAGGGGGTGGAGGAGAGAGGTGTGTCACAATCAGCATTTTGGAGGCGTGGTGGCGGAACAACCTCCAACACTACTGCACCTTGTCCTGCATCCTTCCCAGCTGCCAGCAGAGTCACCCAATGCGCCGTGAAACTTAAGTAACGTCCCTGTCCATGCCTGCTGGACCATGAGTCAGCGGTAATATGCACCTTACCGCTGACCGCCCTGTCCAGCGAGGCATGGACATTGCCTTCCACATGCCGGTAGAGAGCCGGAATCGCCTTCCGTGAGAAAAAGTGGCGTTTGGGTACCTGCCACTGAGGAACCGCACATTCCACAAACTCACGGAAGGGGGCAGAGTCTACCAACTGAAAAGGCAGCAGTTGAAGTGCTAGCAATTTTGCCAAGCTAGCATTCAACCGCTGGGCATGTGGATGGCTGGGAGCAAACTTCTTTCGGCGGTGCAGCAGCTGGGGCAGGGAAATTTGCCTGGTACAATCTGACGTCGGTGTACCAAAAGCAGATTGCCCACAAGTACTTGGCTGTGACACACCTAATTCTACACCTTCATTCCTCTCACTGCAGGTCGCAGAGAGGACTGAAGGTCTAGTGGGGTTGGAAATCTCAGCTGATGAGGAGCAAGGAGAGATCGTCTTTGTTCTTTGGTGTGGGTCTTTTAGATACGCTTGCCAACGAACTGCATGGCAGGTCAACATATGTCTGGTCAAGCATGTGGTACCCAAGCGGGAGATGTTTTGGCCACGCGAGATACGCTTGAGACATATGTTGCAAATAGCAGCGGTGCGATCTGATGCACTCGTCTCAAAAAAGGCCCACACCAAAGAACTTTTTGAATAACGCGCAGAGACTGCAGCGCCCTGCACATGTGGAGCTTTGGGGTGTGATGCAGTCAATGTGCTGCCCTTAGGCTGGCCCCTGGAGGGCATCCTGCCTAGTTGGTGATGTGCCACCTCCTCCTCCTCCTCCTCCTCCTCCTCCTCTCTCCTATCAGGCACCCACGTTGAGTCAGTGACCTCATCATCCCCTCCCTCCTCATCACTGGAGCAAACCTGGCAGTATGCTGCAGCAGGGGGAGCATGACTGCCAGATTGCTGTCCTTCTTGGGCACCCCCTCTGTCCGTGCTCATGTTACTGCCTTCATTGAGCTCAGTATCATCATCAGAGCCTTCCAAACGCTGGGCATCCTCCTGGAGCATGTACCCAACACTGTGGTCAAACAGTTCGAGGGAATCCTCATGAGGACATGGTGGAGCTAGGGAAGGAGTCACTGATGACATTGAGCTGAGGGAAGAGGCCGCTGCTTTGCCAGACAAAGCACCCTGGGCATGGGTGAGAGAGGATGAGGAGGATGAGGACGGCTTGGTCATCCACTCGACCAAGTCTTCCGCATGTTGCGGCTCAACACGGCCAGCTGCCGAAAAAAAGGCCAAGCGTGTCCCATGGCCACGTGCTGATGAGGATGCACCGTCTCCACGACCAGCACTAGACACAGAGCCTGCTTGCCCTCTCTTATTGGCTTGTGACTGTCTGCCTCTCCTTCTTGGCCTTCCAGACATACTAATAGCCTGTAGCTGCACTAAGCTGGGATAGAACACCTGTAATTTTCTTCAGGTAGCTTTATATACTGTAACCAGACAAGCCTGCCTGTCAGTAGGAAGATAACAGGAACGGATCTAGCTGAACACTGTGAGCAGGACGTACTGCACTAAATGTATATAGCAGGAACGGATCTAGCTGAACACTGTGAGCAGGACGCACTGCACTGAATGTAAATAGCAGGAACGGATCTAGCTGAACACTGTGAGCAGGACGCACTGCACTGAATGTAAATAGCAGGAACGGATCTAGCTGAACACTGTGAGCAGGACGCACTGCACTGAATGTAAATAGCAGGAACGGATCTAGCTGAACACTGTGAGCAGGACGCACTGCACTGAATGTAAATAGCAGGAACGGATCTAGCTGAACACTGTGAGCAGGACGCACTGCACTGAATGTAAATAGCAGGAACGGATCTAGCTGAACACTGTGAGCAGGACGCACTGCACTGAATGTAAATAGCAGGAACGGATCTAGCTGAACACTGTGAGCAGGACGCACTGCACTGAATGTAAATAGCAGGAACGGATCTAGCTGAACACTGTGAGCAGGACACACTGTACTAAATGTAAATAGTCTAGCTGCCTGACCGTGGTACTAATAGGATCAAAAAGAACACCTGTAATTTTCTTAAGGTAGCTTTATATACTGTAACCAGACAAGCCTGCCTGTCAGTAGGAAGATAACAGGAACGGATCTAGCTGAACACTGTGAGCAGGACACACTGTACTAAATGTAAATAGTCTAGCTGCCTGACCGTGGTACTAATAGGATCAAAAAGAACACCTGTAATTTTCTTCAGGTAGCTTTATATACTGTAACCAGACAAGCCTGCCTGTCAGTAGGAAGATAACAGGAACGGATCTAGCTGAACACTGTGAGCAGGACGTACTGCACTAAATGTATATAGCAGGAACGGATCTAGCTGAACACTGTGAGCAGGACGCACTGCACTGAATGTAAATAGCAGGAACGGATCTAGCTGAACACTGTGAGCAGGACGCACTGCACTGAATGTAAATAGCAGGAACGGATCTAGCTGAACACTGTGAGCAGGACGCACTGCACTGAATGTAAATAGCAGGAACGGATCTAGCTGAACACTGTGAGCAGGACGCACTGCACTGAATGTAAATAGCAGGAACGGATCTAGCTGAACACTGTGAGCAGGACGCACTGCACTGAATGTAAATAGCAGGAACGGATCTAGCTGAACACTGTGAGCAGGACGCACTGCACTGAATGTAAACAGCAGGAACGGATGTAGCTGAACACTGTGAGCAGGACGCACTGCACTGAATGTAAATAGCAGGAACGGATCTAGCTGAACACTGTGAGCAGGACGCACTGCACTGAATGTAAATAGCAGGAACGGATGTAGCTGAACACTGTGAGCAGGACGCACTGCACTAAATGTAAATACCAGGAACGGATCTAGCTGAACACTGTGAGCAGGACGCACTGCACTGAATGTAAATAGCAGGAACGGATCTAGCTGAACACTGTGAGCAGGACGCACTGCACTGAATGTAAATAGCAGGAACGGATCTAGCTGAACACTGTGAGCAGGACGCACTGCACTGAATGTAAATAGCAGGAACGGATCTAGCTGAACACTGTGAGCAGGACGCACTGCACTGAATGTAAATAGCAGGAACGGATCTAGCTGAACACTGTGAGCAGGACGCACTGCACTGAATGTAAACAGCAGGAACGGATGTAGCTGAACACTGTGAGCAGGACGCACTGCACTGAATGTAAATAGCAGGAACGGATCTAGCTGAACACTGTGAGCAGGACGCACTGCACTGAATGTAAATAGCAGGAACGGATGTAGCTGAACACTGTGAGCAGGACGCACTGCACTAAATGTAAATACCAGGAACGGATCTAGCTGAACACTGTGAGCAGGACGCACTGCACTGAATGTAAATAGCAGGAACGGATCTAGCTGAACACTGTGAGCAGGACGCACTGCACTAAATGTAAATACCAGGAACGGATCTAGCTGAACACTGTGAGCAGGACGCACTGCACTGAATGTAAATAGCAGGAACGGATCTAGCTGAACACTGTGAGCAGGACGCACTGCACTGAATGTAAATAGCAGGAACGGATCTAGCTGAACACTGTGAGCAGGACGCACTGCACTGAATGTAAATAGCAGGAACGGATCTAGCTGAACACTGTGAGCAGGACGCACTGCACTGAATGTAAATAGCAGGAACGGATCTAGCTGAACACTGTGAGCAGGACGCACTGCACTGAATGTAAACAGCAGGAACGGATGTAGCTGAACACTGTGAGCAGGACGCACTGCACTGAATGTAAATAGCAGGAACGGATCTAGCTGAACACTGTGAGCAGGACACACTGCACTAAATGTAAATAGTCTAGATAGAAGATAACAGGAACGGATCTAGCTAAACTGAATACAGTGTATATATATATATGCAACACCTGGGATGCATATATATACACAATACACTGTAAGTGCAGCTAACTGACTGACTGTTCTGCCTAATCTATCTAACTCAAATCAAATGACACTGTCTCTCTCTCTCTCTATCTCTCAGCACACCGGAACACACACTACACAGGGCCGCCGTGCAGGCGGCCTTATATAGTGTGGGGTGTGTACTAAATCCCCTGAGCCATAATTGGCCAAAGCCACCCTGGCTTTGGCCAATTACAGCTCTCTCTACTGACAGCGCTGTGATTGGCCAAGCATGCGGGTCATAGTGCATGCTTGGCCAATCATCAGCCAGCAATGCACTGCGATGCCGCAGTGAATTATGGGCCGTGACGCGCCACACGAATTTGGCGCGAACGGCCCATATCGTTCGCAATTCGACGGACGGTCGAACAGCCGATGTTCGAGTCGAACATGGGTTCGACTCGAACACGAAGCTCATCCCTACTCAGCATCTGTTTAGACATCTGGACACTGGAGCACTAGTGTGGGACACAAGAACACCCTTTTTATTAGGGGGCCCACACAGGTGCTCCAGTGTATACTATAGGGGTGTCTCCATTTGTGAAGCTTGTACAAAACAGGTAAAGTATTGAAGCTTGACAAAGGACACTAAAAATTCTACATCTTGAAACTCTGCCAAAACAGACAATTGTACCCCACTTCCAAGCAATGTTTCATATTTATAGTTCTTCCCTCAAATATCTGTGTGCTAAGTATACCATTTTTTTACATAGGGGAGAAAAGACTTGGAGGACACCCCTGATCCGAGAAGACCAGAGACCCCCACCTCTGGAAGAAGGGGAAATCCACCCAAGACAAACAGAGCAGGAGGAGGAAGACGTGGTGGAAATTGGCACCACAACAGGTGAGTGTCTGCGACCACAGGCTCAGGTAAGAGATGGATGCCGGCATATTTATAATACATGTTTTTTTTTGGTTTCTATCTTTTTAAGTGATCGTGATGTTGTGGATCCAGATCCTTTCACCTCGGAAAGTGCACAGATCCTGATTGGGGAGATCATGGGGTATAATATGGACTTGGAAAACATCACGCAAAACATCAATGATGCTCTTCAAAAAAATAAGAACATCATTGATGTTTTGGGGAGAGTTTAAAACCCCTCCAAATCCCTTTGTTTTATGGTGTGCTACAATTTTTTAACATTTTTTGTCAAATTGGAGAAAAGCCAAATTTTGAAGATGCACACAGTGTGTCAACATGTGCTATCTGCCATCACAGGAGATCAATGGACGCGTTTTGGAGGTGCAACCCCTTCCTCAATAATAAAGTAGCTGAGAGGAAGGGGTTGCTCTACCAAAACACATCCCTTGATCCCCCATGATGGCAGTTAGCACATGTTGACATTTGGCTATTTGTGTGCATCTTCAAAATTTGGCTTTTCCGGGGGTGACTTCAGCCCATCTGAAAGCAATATCAAACACGGTTTCTAAATACTCATGTCTGATATTGCCTTCAAGTTCTACCAAATATGAACTTTGTAAGTTCAAGATTTGTCTCTTTCTTGTTGGTTTTAAACATGCCTGTTGTATCTTAAATGGACATTTCTACTTTTTCTAATGTGACCCCAAAAATTGTTATACAACAAACATGTTGGTTTGTTTTAAAAACCTTTTCTAAATGCACATGTGATTGTGCAGATATTAAAAAGATTGTTAAGCAATAATGTGTGGATTATTGTCTCAACGCTACAACACTTTTGGGGTGCTCTTTCTGTGACAATGGGTGTTATTTCCTAAGGGCAAATCCACTTTGCACTACAAGTGCCGTTTCAAGTGCACTTGTAGTGCAAAGTGCCTTTAGTCAATAACAACCAACAGTGCTTTGTAAGGTTACACAATCACGCCATTTTCAGGACTCACCACATTTCTGTCAGGGTCAGCTAAAACAAACACAAGCAGTAAATGTCACCAAAGATTTGCTTATTTTGTTTTTTTTATTTGAAAAAGGTTTTACACATTGTCTGGCATATTGATATCCCCCCTACCCGCAAAGAATTCAAGGTATCTTAGCCGGACATCACGGGCACTCAGGGGGGGCAAGCCAGGATGGCCACTTTCAAGCGCCGTCAGGGTTGGTTCATTTTGAATTCCGGCCTCAAGCCCAATTGAGCCAGCATAGTTGGCAGAATGTTTCCGTAAAAAGTTGTGTAGAACACAGCACGCCAGGATAATGTGATTCAGTTTGTACTCCGCCATATGTATGGGTGTAAGAAATAGGCGGAACCAGCTGGCCATGATTCCAAACGTTTTCTCCACCACTCTTCTGGCTCTGGCCAGCCGGTAATTAAAAACCCTCTGGTCCGGCGTGAGGGTCCTCATTGGGAATGGCCGCATAAGATGGTCCCCCAGCGCAAAAGCTTCATCCGCAACAAAGACGAATGGGACTCCACCATCGGACATCCAGCCATTCTTCCCCACATCCACATACAGAAATTCATAAGTAGCCGACACCACCGCCAACATCACAATACTATTGAACCCCTTATAATTATAATAGAACGACCTTGAGTTGGGTGGTGGGATGATGTGGACGTGTTTCCCATCAATTGCCCCTCCGCAGTTAGGAAAGTCCCACCGCTGGGCAAAGTGAGAGGCCACAGTCTGCCATTCCTGTGGCGTGGAAGGAAACTGTGGAGTAAAACAAAAAAAAATAGTCTTTTTACACATAAACATGGAAAGCAGATTAGACACAAACATTCTTGGCCAACATCAAGATAACATTTATTTATGGGAATTTTTAAAGATCAAAGTATAAGGTACACCGATCATATCCCCCCCCTCATGGGCCATTTCTAACATTATAGGGGGGAGCTCTTGGACAGGTAACCCTCTACACTTCATTGAGAGATGAATGCTTAAATAATGTGCATTACTTGGAACAGCCCCTCCTTAGTTACACTATTGACAGCCCACTGAACAGGTAAGAAGTGTCATAATACAAAGATATAAATACACACTGTACACATTTTAGCAAACACAAGTAGTAAATGTCCACCAAGAATTTCTTTTTTTTTTTTATTATGAAAAGGCTTCACAGATTGTCTGGCATATTGATAGCCCCCCTACCCACAAAGAGCTCCAGGTAGCGTAACCAGACATCACGGGCACTCAGGGAGGGCAAGCCAGGACGGCCACTTTCAAGCGCCATCAGTGTGGTTTGATGCATCATTCCGGCCTCAGGCCCAACTGAGCCAGCATAGTTGGCCGAAGGTTTCCTTAAAAAGTTATGGAGAACACAGCACGCAAGTATTATATGGTTCAGTTTATACTCCGCCATATGGATGGGTGTCATAAATAGGCAGAACCGGCTGGCCAGGATTCCAAATGTGTTCTCCACCACTCTTCGGGCTCTGGCCAGCCGGTAATTAAAAACCCTCTGTTCCGGGGTGAGGGTCCTCATCGGGAATGGCCGCATCAGGTGGTCCCCCAGCGCAAACGCTTCATCAGCAACAAATGGGAGACCTTCCACATTGTCCTCTGGAGCTGGCAAGTCCAAGCTGCCATTCTGGAGACGCCTGTAGAACTCCGTCTGGGCGATGACTCCACCATCGGACATCCGGCCATTCTTCCCCACGTCCACATACAAGAAGTCGTAATTAGCCGACACCACCGCCAACATCACTATACTATTGAATCCCTTGTAATTATAATAGTACGACCCCGAGTTGGGTGGTGGGACAATGTGGACGTGTTTCCCATCAATTGCCCCTCTGCAGTTAGGAAAGTCCCACCGCTGGGCAAAGTGGGAGGCCACAGTCTGCTATTCCTGTGGCGTGGAAGGAAACTGTTGAGGAAAAAACAATAAACATTACTATTTTTTCACAGAAACATGGCAAGCAGATTATACACAAACATTATGGGGCAACCTCCAGATAGCATTTATTAAGGGGAATTTAACAAGGCCAAAGTATAAGGTACACCTATCATATCCCCCCCCCTCTCATGGGCCATTTCTAACATTATAGGGGGGGGAACTCTTGGACAGGTAACCCTCTTCACTTCATTGAGAGATGAATGCCTAAATAATGGGTATGACTTGGAACAGCCCCTCCTTAGTTACACTATTGGCAGACCACTGGACAGGTAAGAAGTGTCATATAAAGATATAAATGCACATTGTACACATTTGAGGACATTTGGACATTCTGCTATTACCTATCAAGATAATAATAGGATACAAAAACTTTAAACAGTACCATTTGAAAGTATACAGGCAGGCCCTTGCACTACATGCTTTGGGGAATTCATCCATACATCTGACCACAAAAGAGGTAGGTATAGTGTGTATGGGTTTGGCAAAGTCAGCAGATAGATGATTGAGGATAGATAGAGAATTGGTATCAGCTGACTTAGCAGTTGGGGGGAGGGTTCCAAATGATTTGGGGACTCCCCCAAAAAAAGCCTCTGGCACTCTGCCTGAATTTAAAGCACAAATCACATTTCAAAACATTTTAGGAGTGTTTGGAGTAAAGCACTACTATGGAGCTGATAAAATACATTGTTAAGTGACTACATGAGGTGAATATAGGGCCAGGAGACCATGCTGGGGAGGTAAGTGAAGGCAAATATGCATGAAGGAGCAAAAAAATAATTACAAAAATATCAAGCATGCATGAGAACAAAGGGGACATTCACAGCATATAACAATCATGGTAATTAGGGAATGAGGAAAGAAATACAATATATTAGCAAACATTAACTACAATAAAATGTGATATTAAAGGATAAAAATCTTTCCTTCATATACTCCTTCTGCAGGACCTGGATGATGGCAGAACAGGTCTCTGGGATAATGATCCCCAGAGCCTGGGGGGAGATGCCTGTCGAGAACTTCAAGGCCTGCAGACTTCTCCCTGTCGCCAAGTACCGCAGGGTGGCGACTAGCCCCTGCTCTGGAGTAATGGCTTGCCTCATGCAGTTATCCTGCCTGCTGATATAGGGGGTCAGCAAAGCCAACAAACGGTGAAATACGGGGTCCGTTATCCAGAGAAAATTCCTGAAATCATCAGGATTATTGTCACGGATCTCACGGAGCAAAAGCATGTGACAGAACTGGTCACACTGAAGCAACCAATTCTTGGTCCATGAACTCCTCCCCACCCTGTTCATGGACTGGACTTGTGTCAAGGTCAGGACCCCAACACCAAGCCCCCACACAGCACAAACTCTACGAGGAGTTCGTATACGCAATATGGCTAGAAAACGGTCGGCTGCTCAGAACAAAGTAACAGAACGCACTGAAGAACAGCAAGGCCTGTGAAGAGCGACCTGAAAAACAGTAACAAACAAACAAGAACAGAATGACAAGAGTCACGCGTTACTTGCTGCGCGCACTGAAGAGCAGATACAAACCCACAAGCACAAACTTAACAGAAGAAAACAATCTGAAAACCACGAGTCTGAAAAAGCGCGAATCGTCTCTCACCAAACTTTTTACTAACACTATATTAGCAAAAGGAGCCCAAAGGATGCCGCGCTTGGTTCTGAACTGGCCTTTTCTAGTCTCGTCGTACGTTCTGTACGTCACCGCGTTCTTGGCGATCAGAAATTCCGACAACTTTGTGCGACCATGTGTACGCAAAACAAGTTCGAGCCAACATCCGTCAGAAAAAATCCATGGATTTTGTTGTTGGAATGTCCGATCAATGTCCGATCATGTGTACGGGGCATTCATTTTTAAAGGATAGCGGATACAACCTTGGCTCAAATGTCTGGTACCGGATGTATACATTAAAAAGTGTAATGGTTTGCTTCTTTGAAAGCAGGAAGGGTCTTTGTTCTAAAGTTTATTTGACCTTGGTCTTATTTGTTTTCTAACAAAACTCTTCTGAATACTTTGTAATGTTCCAAAATCCTCCATACGCTGACATATTAAGTTAGTAAAACCATAGTAAAAAACAACTAAAAAATATTATCTATGTCGGTCATATTATATATTAAATAACATATTATTTCAAATTTAGGCATCTTTAAAGTCTAGTAATATTTTTACTATATGACTCATTCCTTTACAAAGTTTCTAAAAGGACACATTAAGTGCAACACTAAACAGCTTTCATCATTATCTGTGATTATAGTAACCAGCAGTGATCAGAAAAACAAAACCGCAATGAACATGTAGATATTAGTTTGTAAGGAAGTCAAATGTAAAGATATTATCTGCTTTGACCAACCAGTAGATCAGCAAGATGTGAGCAAGTATGGTTCAGATGAGGTAAAATAAAGACAAGCTTGAAAGAGAAAGAAAAATTCTAACAAATTGATAGAGAATCAAACAATCCAAATCAATAATATATATCTACTGTTTTACAGAATATAGCCTTGGGATAAATTGAGGTCTTAGAACTACATGGTAAAGGGTCGGCCCACCCTGAATTAGTATTTCTGTTTTAAGTAGGTGCTGGAGGGGTAAAGATGAACAACTTGTACACACTTGGCACATCTCTCAACAGGTTACCGATGTATAAATAAAATGTGTCCTGTCTATCATTTTTATTACTGAGTTAAATTTAGAATGTAACAATGTTAATAATAGATCCAAAGTATATGTATAGCCATTTTAGTCTTGAATAGAGTAGAGAAGAACTAAAGGGTATATAAACCCTAACAATGAACTTCTATTATTTACTCTCTTTTGGTCTGTTAAATATACCACTGAAAGTGATTTGTTACAAATGTTAAATTAGTTCAAAAGTACCTATTGATTCTGCCAGAAATCTTGTCAACTGATAAATTCCTGTGCTTGTGGACTGTGCTACATTTTTACCAGGAAAAATATGCACAAACGGATGGAGCATCAGACTAAAGGATAAGAGTCCAAATTAATTTATATGTTTGTACTAAAAAACAGCCAATGCTTTTTGGGGGGTCAAAGAAGCATATGCATAGAAATGAAGATAAAGAAATATTAGATGGTAAATGATAATGTGTAATAGGTTCATTCTTGCTGCTTGCTGCATGATTAGTAGATGACATTATACCATTGTACATACTGTATGCACCTGGTCACAGCTGAGAGGACTGTAATCTTCTCTCATCCTTTCTTCCAAGATTGTGGGCTTCTGGTGCTGTAAGTGGCCAGATGATGTCACTCCCGCTAATGCACATGGGAACCCTCAGTTCAGGCACGAAGCTCTGAAGGTCCAGCATGGTATGCTGGACCTTCAGAGCGCATGCACCGCTGACGTCAGTGGCTGCATGCACGGGGACTATCTCCTAAACAGTGCATGTTTAGGAGATATTCATTTTACCTACAGATAAGCCTTTTCATAGGCTTACCTGTAGGTAAAAATAACAAAGCAGGGTTTACAAGCAAGCAAAATGCCGGCAACACAATTGCTCCTTCTTACAAATCTTTATTTGGCATTAACAGCAGTGCTACATCTATAGTGCTAACGTGTTTTGACCGGAGCCTTCCTCATAGCATACAGGTTTACAATACAATCAAGTTTATATAGAAAAAAATATCCATTCCTTCTAAAAAGGGGGCAGTACAATCCAATTTAAAATCAATTGACAATTAAAAAATGTGAGGTTGGTGGAACCAGAGAAGGAGGGGAGGGAAAATGAAGACACAGACTGAAAACTCTAGGGAAGAAATTAACCATTCTACTATTAATTCCACTAAGGAATCGAGTGTTCAATCTGTGCACCCACCACACCCCTCACTGAAGTAGAGTGTGGTGTGTCTCACCCACAACAGAAAAAAAAAAGGACTTTTTGGATGCTTGGGTGAGTCTACTTTACAATCACTTTAAGGGCTAAATTCTAAAACTATTTAAGTAAAGCTGGAATTACAGTAAGCATGAAGCACTGGACTCGGCTAGCCTTGTCAGGGTGAAAGCTGTATCTCAAACAAGTGTGGACAAAAGTGACACTACCTGCAAATTTTCATTAACTACTTCAATACAGGACACTTACACCCCCTTCCTGCCCAAGCCAATTTTCAGCTCTCAGCGCTGTCACTGTTTAAATGACAATTGCGCAGTCATGCTACACTGTACCCACAAATTTGTTCCCACAAATAAAGCTTTCTTTTGGTGGTATTTGATCACCTCTATATTTTTTATTTTTTGCTAAACAAATAAAAAAAAACTAAAATTTTGAAAAAAAATAGTTTTTCTTTTGTTTCTGTTATAAAACGTTGTAAATAAGTAAGTTTTCTCCTTCACTGATGGGCACTGATAAGGCGGCACTGACGGGCACTGATAAGGTGGCACCCATGAGGTGGCATCAATAAGGTGGCACTGATGGGCACTGATGATGGGCACTGATAGGCGGGACTGATGGGCACTGATAGGTGGCACTGATGGGTGGCACTGATATGAAGCACTGATGGGCTTTGATAGGCAGCACTGATGGGCACCAATGGGTGGCACTGGTGGGCACTGATGGGCACTGATAGGCTGCACTGATGAGTACTTATGGGTGGCACTGATAGGTGGCACTGCTGGGCCCTGATGGGCACTGATAGGTGGCACTGCTGGGCACTGATACGTGGCACTGATGGGCACTGATATGCAGCACTGATAGATGGCATTGATAGGCATCACTGATGGCACTGGTACTGGCCGGCATTGGGGATGGGCACTAATTGGTAGCTGCCTAGGCACCAATTGGCAGCTGACTGGGCACTGACCTTTCCCTGGTGTTCTAGGGTGGCATAGCTGGTGGTCCAGTGTGGTGGCATCCCTTGTGGTCCTGGCGGCATCCTGGTGGTCCTGGGTGGGCATCCGAGGCGGCTGCACTGATAAACAATCAGCACAGATCCCCCTGTCAGGAGAGCAGCTGATCTGCTCTCCTCTACTTGCGTCTGTCAGACGTGATATGACTGATTTCTGATTGGGACTCTAAAACAAAGTTAATACTAAAACTGCAGGAACAGATTCACAGGACTCAATCACTGTGTTTCAAATTTCCGTTCAGTGCCAAAATGTATTATTACATGTTATTTTATACATAGATAAGAAAGGGGTGGTGTGAGATGTTATTAAAAACTTACAAATAGAAATATGTTATTAAAAACTAACAAATAGAAATATATTATTAAAAGCTAGCAAATAGAACAATTGCAAAAGTAAAACCTTGAGAAGGGAGGGGGAGTAGAGAGCGTTTAGTAAGAGATGTGTCTGTGTGCTAAGTGAAGGTTACAGAACATATTTCAACAGTGAGAACAAAATGGAGTCTCTTGTACTTAAATAAACAGTACAGTGAATGTCCATGTCATTTTCCTTCTTTTGTTTATTTGACACCATTCTTCTCCGCCTTACATTCAGCCGATTGCTGGTAACTCCTGTTACATTGGCGCAGAGAGACAGCGTCCTGTTCAGCTCTCTCCTAGCTTTCTCACAATAATGGGTTCATCAGGGCTGGTACATTTGTTGGTACAGCGGGTAGTCACACAGAGGCATAGCCTGATGAGGAAGTAAATAACAAATATGAGAAAAAGGGACATCACAATGTAAGCACCTAGTTTCTGTAACCATGTTGCTATGCCATATAAAACGTCTCCAAAACCTCCTAAACCATGAAAGGGGTTCCATCCTTCTTTAGCAATATCTCTGGCCTTATTCTGTAGTTCTCTTATCTTAGCAAGATGCCCTTTAATAATGTCCTCATTATTAGAAATTTATATACAACAGTTAGTGTGAAATACCTTACATATCCCACCTTGAGCTGCAGTGAGATAATTTAGCGTTAATCTGTGCTGTAATACTACTTTTTTTAAGCTGAGACATTTCTTCATTTAATAAACCTATATCAGTGGTAGTAAGGTTAATAATCTCATCTACAATTCTAGTGTAATTATTTACTGTTTTCATTTCTTCAATTCCCCATCCTGTCCAGGAAGGGAACCATGACCATGCCATGTCACCTTCGGTGAACAGCTCTCTTTTGAACACTAAAGGGTATTCTGGACTTTGATCTGGTGGCACTGTATCTTTGCGAACAGCCAAAGCAGGTGCTAACTTCCCAATATAACATGTATCTGTAACATTAGTAGGAAGCCAGGTGTAAGCTTTATTTGCACATATATACATATATAATATAACCCTCTACGTATGGATGGTATGCCTGCTCCTAAAAAACTGGAAGCAATAACATGGAATCTCAGGTAACTAATATTTTCACATATTGGGAACTATGTGCAATTTGTACTATAAAGGGTTCTATTTAGTTCTGGATCTGGGATATAATAATATTGACCATAGTTTCCTCCATAAACTGTAATTTTTGCTCCGGTGCAATCTCAATTGCCCAACTGTGTACATTTATTGTTAAACGGGCATGTAATGTTTAAACAAATCTGTGGAGTGTTTATCTGTTTTGAATCCATCAAAGTTACTGATCTGTGCTCATTAGCTGTGGAGACTATGTATGAACCATTTATTCTGGTCCTGTTTAGAACAATGAAATTGAGAGGCATTGCTATCATGGGTATTGTTCCTGTTTGGGGATGTAAGTGAGAACACACCCAGCAGTTACTAGCGTTGCTATGGGTTTCATACAATTTTAACATTTGGATGAAAGGGTTATTTTTCCATATCTCAGTTCTCACAAACAACAAAAATAAAAGAAACATCATTATTTTTTCAAAGGATATCATCACTTCAGGATTTTCTTGCAGTGACTGGCGTGAATCCAGGTGGGCTTTTCTTCCAACTTGACAGCGGAACCGGTTGTCAAAAGCACCAAATGTGGACCGTCAAATTTTGGTTCTAGCAGCTTTCTGACATGTCACTTGACCACCATCCAGTCACCTGGTTGGATTCTGTAAATACCTGAAACAGAATCTGGGTCGGGGATAGATTTATAAACACCTTCATGTATTTTATTCAATGTTCTTTGCAAAATCTGAACATATTCTAACAGATTAGAGTGAGAAGCCTGCAACTGTTGTGGAAAATATAGCCCTGTTTTGGATGGCCCTCCAAAAAAAATCTCATAGGGGGACAGCCCATGTGGTTGTTTAGGGGTAGTTCGTACAGAATATAGGGCTAATGGCAAAGCTTCCACCCATCCTTTTCCTGTATCTGCTTTAATTTTTGCACATCTGTTTTTCAAAATCCCATTAAGTCTCTCAACTTTACCACTACTTTGTGGATGATAAGGTGTATGGAAAGCTTGCTGTATGTGAAGAACTCTCATTACCTCTTTCATTACTTCCCCAGTAAAATGGGTTCCTCTGTCACTCTCAATAGTTTCAGGAACTCCATATCTACAAACTATTTAATTCAAAATGTTCCTTGCTGTTGTTTTTGCATTTGTAGCTACTGACCAGCTCTCGGGCTAACCTGAGAACATGTCAACGCACACTAATGCCCCGTACACGCGGTCGGATTTTCCAATGGAAAATGTCCGATCGGAGCGTGTTGTCGGAAATTACGACCGTGTGTGGGCTCCATCGGACATTTTCCATCGGATTTTTGGACACACAAAGTTGGACAGCAGGAGATAAAATTTTCCAACAACAAAATCCGATTGCGTCAATTCCGACCGTGTGTGGCATGTTCCGACGCACAAAGTGCCACACATGCTCAGAAGAAATTCCGAGACGGGACAGCTCGTTCTGGTAAACTTAGCGTTCGCAATGGATACAGCACTTTCGTCACGCTGCAATGTTCAAAATGGTTTAATACAGCGCACTCTCTTCTTCTTTATACACTAATGTGACAAGAATATAGTAGTTTGGATGCTCATATTCACACACACTTCTCACAAACTTCTTTCATTACTATTTATCTGGATTCCCTCAATATATTTTGATTTCTCACATCTGACAACATTTTTTTTATATTTTTTTTTTTTTTGGCTTTAATGTTGAATCTTTTTTTGTGTTTCTCTTTTTTTTTTTGGTGATTTTGATTTGTACTCCCGAAAATGTTTGTGTGTGTTTTTTTGTGACAAGTTACCACAACACCATTAATATGTTGTTCTATTTAATCTGTAGGAGATTGTTTGGTGTTGTTGTCCCTTGTTAATTTCACATTGTACTTTAGAAATGTACCTGAATCGTCACCAACAAACTGTCCTTTTTGGATGAAAACACACACAGGAGAGTAGAATTGACCTAAAAAATGTTATTAAGGGCTCACAACTATAAACAAAGAGGGAGGCAATGCTGGAGAAACTGCAGAAGTGGGTGAAGCCTTGGACCCCCAGGGCAGACATCAATTATTTAAAAGCAAAATTGGTGGCCTGAGGAGTCCCTATCTTAGGGAGGGCAGTCTGGTCCAGAAGTCCCAGAGATCCGGAAAGCAGCAGATGACATCTGTGTCCCCAGGCTGTGGTCATACGAGAGGCTGCATCTTCTGTCAGACCAGACTGAACTCAGGGCCATCACTCTTTGGTCTTCTTTCCACACCTCCTTCCATGTGGTGGCTCTGGTGGTGGAGTTGTGGCAGCAGGAGGAGGAGGAGGAGGATCGTCGATCTCAATGACATCCGTCTTGGGTGTTAGTTCCCCACTCCCCCCCTTACCTAGGACTTTATAAATCAGGTCCTCAGAGAGCCTGCGTTGACCCTCCTGCATGCCCTGCAATTTGGTGGCAGCCATGCAGGCAAAGGCCTCTTCAGGACTGGGGAAGGCTCGTAGGGACGCAGAAGCCTCCTGGATCAGCCTGTACGCTGAATCCTGCACGGGACTGGGAGTCGTCTTCCTGGCTCGTTTATGTGGCAGGCGGAGGGGAGGAACCTGAGACTCAGTCAGGCTGCGACTGGTCCCAGGCTTCTCTTGGCTGACACTTAGCCCCGCCTCCTCCTGGCTGCCACTAATCCCCGCCTCCTCCTGGCTGCCACATTCCACAACCTCCTCCTGGCTGAGGTCTTCCTGTGTATGAAAAAGGGACAGAGTTTTAGTATTTTTTCAATCAATCACACACAATGTTCACCTCCTGCTGCAAATTCAATGTTAACAAATATAACAGACTATCCTTCTGAGCCCAGCAGTTTTCATTCTTGTCCCAATTTTGGGTGCCCACTACTGTCTATTGATATGTAAAACACTTTATGAAATCAGCAAATAGTGATCAATAATAACATCTAGTAAACATCATTTATTTATTGTCCTGAAATCTGTAGAACTATGCTATACCTGACTCCAGCTGGGCTCCTCCACTTCTTCCTGGCTGGAAGGCCCAGGTTGGACATCGGAAGCCTCAGCTGGGATGGAAGGAAGAGTGGAAGGAAGAGTGGAGAGGGATTCCCTGACTTCAGTGTGGTCTGACAGAAATCGCAGTCTCACATAGTACCACAGCCTGGGGACATAAATGTCATCTGCTGCAGCTCCGGATCTCTGGGAATCCGTGACCTTCTTGCGCTCCCTAAGATATGTGCTCCTCAGGCCACCAATTTTGGCTTTTAAATAGGGGATGGTTGCCGTGGGGACCACCAGCGTCACCAACTCCAGCAGTTTCTCCAGGGCTGCCTGCCTCTTCTGTTTGTGGTTATAGTGGGGGTGTCTCACCTGCCACAGACAGGGCAGCTCCCTGTACTTGTCTATGAACAGGGGCAGGAAATTGTGGTCGTTGAAGCCATCCATTTTCTCTAAAATACACAAGACAAACCCTAATGTCAGGCCAAACTCCCCTAATCTTGTTACAATATAGGCTTCCATTTCGAAGCAGTATAGGCCCAAGTTTAGATCCTACCTTCGTTAGCACGATCAGCGTCTCCGATGCTCCTTCCTCCGCTCACAGATTGTACGTAAGACAAACGTGTGTTACGCTTTATACACACTGCGCATGCGTATAACTCTGCCCGCCCCTGACGTTCTTTCTAGTCTATTCCCCGCCCCTTTTCGTTCGGCGCAGTGGGGGAAGAGCACATGGCGGATAGACAGCAGGTGCGTGCTAATTGTAGCAACGAGGAGGAGGGGGAGGAAAGGCCGGAGCCTGAAACGTCCCGATCCAGAAGGAGATTAAAGGACTCCATTGGGGAGATGTTGGAGATGGTGGACATCCTGAAGAAGGCCGACTATGATGGAAAGTATGGGCCTTACCCCAACCCCAATGTCCGAAAGGCCAAGATCATGATGAAAGTGGTCAGGAGTCTGCACTGGAAATTCGGGGTACGACGATCGAAAGATCAGCTCAGGAAGCGGTGGTCGGACCTGAAATTACGAGAACATGAGCAGTACAGAAAGATCCGGAGAGTGCTGCAAAAAAGTAAGTAGTTGTGCTGTGTTCCTATTCTTTATGTTTATTACGTTCGTGCTGCTCCATGTGCTTTTAGGAACTGTTGTACAGTTTAAAATGGCAACTTTCATGTTCATGGGCACATTATTCGTTCGGATCACACATTTTTCTTTCGGACTATAAAATACCATTGTTTAGACCATATGCATTTGGCCAGCATTTTGAGGCCCTATACTTGTCTTCAAAGAATTGGGTTGTGTAGATGGCTTTGTTACTAGAATGAAATGCAAACTAGATTGTGTGTAAGGAGAGGACACTGAGCAGCTGTTTTCACATCTGGACACTGGAGCACTAGTGTGGGACAAAAGAACACCATTTTTATTAGGGGGGCCACACAGGTGCTCCAGTGTATACTATAGGGGGGTCTCCATCTGTGAAGCTTGTACCAAACAGGTAAAGTATTGCAGCTTGACAAAGGGCATTTAAAAAATTACATCTTGAAACTCGGCTAAAATAGACAATTGTACCCCACTTCCAAACAATGTTTCCTATTTCTAGTTCTGCCATTAAATATCTGTGTGCTAATTATACCATTTTTGTTTTACATAGGGGAGAAAAGACTCGGAGGACACCCCTCATCCGAGGAGACCAGAGACCCCCCACCTCTGGAAGAAGGTGAAATCCCCCCAACACAAGCTGAGCAGGAGAAAGAAGACATGGTGGAACTAGTCACCACAACAGGTGAGTGTCTGCAACCACAGGCTCAGATAAGAGATGGATGGCGGCATTTTTTGGAAACAAAAATTGTTTTGGGCTTCCTCTCTTTTTAGGTGATCGTGAGGTTGTGGATGAAGATCCTTTCACATCCGAAAGTGCCCAGATCCTGATTGGGGAGATCATGGGGTGTAATTTACAATTGGAAATCATCAAGCAAAACATTAATGATGTTATTCCAAAATATAAAAACATCATTGATGTTTTGGGGCGAGTTTAAAGCCCCTCCAAATCACTTTCTTCTTTTGTGTGCTACAATGTGCGAAATGTTTTTGTGATTTTTCCCAAAGCCAAATTTGGAAGATGCACACAGTGTGTCAACATGTGCTATCTGCCATCACGGGAGATCAATGGACGCGTTTTGGGGGTGCAACCCCTTCCTCAATAATAAAGTAGCTGAGAGGAAGGGCTTGCTCCCCCAAAACACATCCCTTGATCCCCCGTGATGGCAGCTAGCACATGTTGACATTGTTAAATTTGTGTGCATCTTCCAAATTAGGCTTTTCCAGGGGTGATTTCCCCCCATCTGAACGCTATATCAAACCCAGTTCCTAAATACTCATGTCTGATATAGCCTTCAAGTTCTACCAAATGTGAACTTTGTAAGATCCAGATTTGTTTTTTTTTTCTTGTTGGTTTTACACATGCCTGTTTTCTATAAAATGCACATTTTGATTTTGTATAATGCCACCACAAAAATTGGTATACAACAAACATGTTGGTTTGTCAGAAAAACCTTTGGTAAATGCACATGTGATTATTAAAAAGATTGTTCATCAAGAATGTGTGGATTATTGTCTCAACGCTACAACGTTTTTGGGGTGATGTAATTGTTGTTTTATGAGAAAATGGGGGTTATTTCCTAAGGGCAAATCCTCTTGGCACTACAAGTGCAGTTTAAGTGCAGTTGCAAGTGCACTTGTAGTGAAAAGTGTCTTTGCATTTAGTAAATACCAGCCAACAGTGCTTTGTATAAGGTTACACAATCACGCCATTTTCTGGACTCCACACATTTCTGTCAGGGTCAGCTAAAACAAACACAAGTAGTAAATGTCCACCAAGAATTTCATTTTTTTTTATTATAAAAAGGCTTCACAGATTGTCTGGCATATTGATAGCCCCCCTACCCACAAAGAGCTCCAGGTAGCGTAACCGGACATCACGGGCACTCAGGGAGGGCAAGCCAGGACGGCCACTTTCAAGTGCCATCAGTGTGGTTTGATGCATCATTCCGGCCTCAGGCCCAACTGAGCCAGCATAGTTGGCCGAATGTTTCCTTAAAAAGTTATGGAGAACACAGCACGCAAGTATTATATGGTTCAGTTTATACTCCGCCATATGGATGGGTGTCATAAATAGGCAGAACCGGCTGGCCAGGATTCCAAATGTGTTCTCCACCACTCTTCGGGCTCTGGCCAGCCGGTAATTAAAAACCCTCTGTTCCGGGGTGAGGGTCCTCATCGGGAATGGCCGCATCAGGTGGTCCCCCAGCGCAAACGCTTCATCAGCAACAAATGGGAGACCTTCCACATTGTCCTCTGGAGCTGGCAAGTCCAAGCTGCCATTCTGGAGATGCCTGTAGAACTCCGTCTGGGCGATGACTCCACCATCGGACATCCGGCCATTCTTCCCCACGTCCACAAACAAGAAGTCATAATTAGCCGACACCACCGCCAACATCACTATACTATTGAATCCCTTGTAATTATAATAGTACGACCCCGAGTTGGGTGGTGGGACAATGTGGACGTGTTTCCCATCAATTGCCCCTCCGCAGTTAGGAAAGTCCCACCGCTGGGCAAAGTGGGAGGCCACAGTCTGCTATTCCTGTGGCGTGGAAGGAAACTGTTGAGGAAAAAACAATAAACATTACTATTTTTTCACAGAAACATGGCAAGCAGATTATACACAAACATTATGGGGCAACCTCCAGATAGCATTTATTAAGGGGAATTTAACAAGGCCAAAGTATAAGGTACACCTATCATATCCCCCCCCCCCTCTCATGGGCCATTTCTAACATTATAGGGGGGGAACTCTTGGACAGGTAACCCTCTTCACTTCATTGAGAGATGAATGCCTAAATAATGGGTATTACTTGGAACAGCCCCTCCTTAGTTACACTATTGGCAGACCACTGGACAGGTAAGAAGTGTCATAATACAAAGATATAAATACACATTGTACACATTTGAGGACATTTGGACATTCTGCTATTACCTATCAAGATAATAATAGGATACAAAAACTTTAAACAGTACCATTGGAAAGTATACAGGCAGGCCCTTGCACTACATGCTTTGGGTAATTCATCCATAAATCAGAGCACAAAAGAGATGGTTATAGTGTGTATGGGTTTGGCAAAGTCAGCAGATAGATGATTGAGGATAGAGAATTGGGATCAGCTGACTTAGCAGTTGGGGGAGGGAGGGTTACTAAAAATTATTTGGGGACACCACAAAAAAAGCCTCTGGCACTCTGCCTGAATTTAAATCAAAAATAACATTTCCAAACATTTTAGGGGGTGTTTGGGGTAAAGCACTACTATGGAGCTGAAAAAATACATTGTTAAGTGACTACATGAGGTGAATATAGGGCAGGAGACACCATGCTGGGGAGGTTATTGAAGGGCAAATATGTATGAAGGACCTAAAATAATAAATACATAACAATCCAGCATGCATGAGGACAAAGGGGACATTCACAGCATATTATAATCATGGTAATTAGGGAATGAGGAAAGAAATACAAGATATTATCAAACATTCAATACAATAAAATGTGATATAAAAGGATAAAAATCTTACCTTCATATACTCCTTCTGTAGGACCTGTATGATGGCAGAACAGGTCTCTGGGATAATGATTCCCAGAGCCTAGGGGGAGATGCCTGTCAAGAACTTCAAGTCCTGCAGACTTCTCCCTGTGGCCAAATACCGCAAGGTAGCGACCAACCTCTGCTCCGGAGTGATGGCTTGCCTCATGCAGGTATCCTGCCTGCTGATATAGGGGGTCAGCGAAGCCAACAGACGGTAAAACACGGGGTCCGTCATCCTGAGAAAGTTCCTGAAATCATCAGGATTATTCTCACGGATCTCACGGAGCAAAGGCATATGACAGAACTGGTCACGCTGAAGCAACCAATTCTTGGTCCATGAACTCCTCCTCACCCTGTTCATGGACTGGACTTGTGTCAAGGTCAGGACTCCAACACCAAGCCCCCGCACAGCACGAACTCTATGAGGAGTACGCATACGAAACATGGCTAGAAAACGGTTGGCTGCTCAGAACGAAGTAACAGAACGCACTGAAGAACAGCAAGGCCTGTGAAGAGCGACCTGAAAAACAGCAACGAGCAGGCAAGATCACACAGAAAACTCGGATACGAACTGACTGCACGCACTGAAGAGCAGATACAAACCCACAAGCACAAACTGAACGGCAGAAAATGATCTGAAAGCCACGAGTCTGAAAAAGCGTGAATCGTCTCTCACCAAACTTTTACTAACACGAGATTAGCAAGGAGCCCAAAGGGTGCCGTGCTTGGTTCTGAACTGGTCTTTTCTAGTCTCGTCGTACGTGGTGTACGTGACCGCGTGGTTGGCGATTGGAAATTCCGACAACTTTGTGCGACCGTGTGTAGGCAAAACAAGTTTGAGCCAACATCCGTCGGAAAAAATCCTAGGATTTTGTTGTCGGAATGTCCGAACAAAGTCCGACCGTGTGTACGCCCTATAAAGCAATCTCATAGGTGCCTATTCTGGGCATCTGAATGTAGTCTATTTGAATTCTTTGGAAAGGGAAACCTGGCTTAGGAAAATGCTTTTGGGGAACATGGACAGGCCTCCCTGCATTGTACAGAGCACAAGTGAGACATAAAGCACAAAACCTGGCTGCAAATGCACTAAATCCAGGTGCTATCCAATAGCAGTAAGTAAGTGCCACCATCACGCCCTTAGCAAGATGACTGACGCCATGTGCCAGTTGTGCTAAAACTGGGTACAAACTCCTGAGTAGACACCACCTGTTGTCAGCACTCCATAGGCCCTGCTGATTTTGGGTAGCATTACATTTGATCCACTTATCCTTCTCTTCATCAGGGGCCTGGTTCTGCAACTGAATTAGAGTTTCTACATCCCACTGCTCTTGATGAGGGGAATCTATCCCCACTACCTGGGCGACCCCTACAGTGGGTGTGACTCCAAATGTCATAAGGGCAGCATCCTTTGCCGCTTGGTCTGCTAAAGCATTTCCTCTGGCTGTCATGTCATTTCCCCCTGTATGTCCTTTTAACTTCAAGATGGCAGCTTCTGCTGGTTTCTGAAAGGCCTCAAATAGCCACTCTATGAGTTTTGCATGTCTCACTGGCTTTCCTGCACTAGTCAGAAAGTTCTGTGCTTTCCAGATCAAATCATGAGCTATTCCAAATGCATATCTGCTGACAGTGTAAATGTTTCCCCTTTGATTCTCTAGGAGATGACATGCTTTGACTACAGCACACAACTCTGCTTCCTGTGCTGACATCTGGGGCGTCAATGCTTCCTGATGTAAAATGGTGTCTGTAGTGGTTACAGCAAACCCTGTGTGTGGCTGACCATCATCTGTGTAAAATCTGGAACCATCTACGAATAAATGTGTGTCACAATCTGATAAAGGCTCATCTTTTTCTGGTGTGACAGAGGCCCTTTCTACCTCCATCAGAGCCATACAATCATGAGAAAAACTCTCAGGTTCTACATCAGTACCATTTGTTGCATCTTCCTCATCAATTATAGGAAGAAGAGTAGCCGGATTTAAAGTAACACATCATTTGATTGTTAAATTCGATGAAGCAAAAAGAGCAGACTGGTACTTGTCAAATCTACTGGCAGACACATGTCTGGTATTTACTTGATTCATGATTTCCAGTACTGCATGTGGCACATACAGGATCAGAGCAGAATCTAATACAAGCTCGGTTACTTTGTCTAGCAGCAAAATGCAGGCTGCTATGGCTTGCATTCAACTGGGGGAGCCTTTGATGACAGGGTCTAATGAGGCTGATACATACATCACAGGCCTCTGTTTGTCTCCATGTAGCTGGGTGAGTACACCTGCAGCAAATCCATTGACTTCATGACAGAACAACGAGAAAGTCTTAGTATAGTCAGGAAGTCCAATGGCGGGAGCTTCAGTCAAAATTTTTTATAAGCTCCTTCATCTGCAATTCATTGTCCCTTCATCTGCAATTCATAGTGATAGCCTCATATAGAGGAGCCATAAGTTCTGATGCATTTGGAATCCAGTCCTTACAATATCCCACTAACCCCAGGAAGGCACATAGTTGCCATACATTTCTTGGCTATTCAAATTTTTGTAGAGTTTGAACTCGATCTGGGGTTAGGTGACGGATTCCATGTAAAATGCAGTGACCGAGGAAGATCACTTTCTCTTGGCAGTATTGTAGCTTATCTTTGCTAACTTTGTTGTTACTGTTATAGAGAAACATGAGAAGGCTTACTGTTTCTCTGCTACAAATGTCCTTTGTATCAGAACAAATAAGCAAATAGTCTATGTACTGAAGCAAAACTGTGTTTGGGTGTGAGGGGGACCATTGGTCCAATACTTGCTTTAACACAGTATTATATTCAGAGGGGCTACTCACACAGCCTTGGGGCAATCTTGTCCATGCTAACTTTTGGGCATCATGGGTAAATGAAAAAAGGTGCCAGGAATCTGGGGGCAGGGGCACCGAAAAGAAAGCATTTGTAAGATCAATCCCTGTAAAGCAGGTGCTGGAGGCAGGTATTCCACTTAGTAAAGTGCGGGGGTGGGCACATTCGGGGTATCTGCCTCAATTATATTGTTAATGGCTCTCAAATCATGCACCATGCGGTATGTCACCTTCCCACCTTTCTTGTCTGGCTTCTTTGCAATTGGGAACAGGGGTGTATTGACTTGGGACTTAATTGGTACAACAACCCATGCTGTTTTCAGTTGAGTGATTTGATCCTTTATCCCCTCAGTCTGAGCAATACTCAGTGGGTACTGTTTAATCTGTGGGAGATGGGCTCCTGGTTTAATTTTTATCATGACTGGGGTGCAATCCAGCAGACCTACATCATATTTGCTGGTGGCCCATAATTCAGTGAGAATCACTTTTAATTCTGGTGGAAATGGCGGAGTGGAGTCTTGGATTAAAAATACTCCACAGGCAGAATTTAAACCTTCTCCTAACAGACTACTGACCACTTGGACTCCTGTAGGAGTGTAGTCTATATTTGCTAAAATTTGATTCAAAATGTCAGCTCCCAAAAGATTGGTAGGAACTGTGTCTAAAACTAACTTCTGTTTGCTGTCCTAGCCTGAGTTTAAGTGGCTTGGACTCAACCAAATCAGTAGAGGTCCCGGTGAGGCCAACACCAGAGATAACATTTGTAGATAATAATCCTGGAGGTAAGTCCTCTATATTAAAAACACTTCGGCTTGCACCAGTATCTATTAAACAGGTTCATTCTGTTTCTCCTCCAGGAAAAGGGAGTTCTTGTAAAAACACTTTTACTCTGGCATCGGGACCATTGTCCCCCCTATTTAACATGATTGATACTGGCATGCCACTTTCCTATGCCTGATCCACTGCTTTGATCAGCATGAGGTGCCTCTAAGCTCTTTTCCAGTCTACACTCAGGAAGATGGCAGAATTTGGCTATATGTCCTTCCCCATTACAATTGTAGCATATAATTGGTCCCCGATTGCCATGATTTCTGAAATTGCCTTTGCCTCTTCCTCTCTGCTTCCCCATGTACATAACCTTGGGTTTGCTGTCTTTTGGGTTAATCCTGTTTTCTATGGATAACAGGATAGGCAGGACATCTCGAATAGACATATTGCCTGCCTCAGGCCTTGCTGTGAGCAACTTTTCTTTCAACTGGGGTATTAAACCATCAAGAAACCTTGAATGAATGAATGAATGACTTGCATAGCACTGCAAATGCGAACTGAATCTCCTCAAAGCGCTTGGTCCGTCCTGTGGGTCCAGCTTGTTAGAAGAGATATGTCTTGAGTTTTTTCCTGAAGGCCTGATGGTTTTCTTCCATGGTCGGTAGAGTGTTCCATAGCCATGGTCCTTGGACTGCGAATCTGTGTTCTCCCTTCGATTTGTAGTGGGATTTGGGAACGTGGAGGAGGTTTTGGTCAGTTGATCGAAGACTGCTATTAGGTATGTAGCATTTTATTTGTTTCACCAGTTGTGTAGATGGACTTGCAGTTTCTCCTGCCTTCTCTTCCTCTATTTTAATGCCTGCTTCCTCAGCCATATCACTTAACCGCCTCCAATAAGCCCCTGCTGCTTCCTCTTTCCCTTGCTTAGCATTAATAAATTCAGCATGTCTGGTTTGTCCATATATTTGGGGCAATTTTTCCTTCAATTCCTCACAAACCTCTCATCCACTAACCATCTTACCTAGATTTTTGACGTCTACACTACATTCTTTAAGTATACAGTATAGCCAGACATATTGCTTCCCACTGCTTTAATAAGAAGCTGATGGATGTCAGTAACAGAAGCCTCATATGCTTCCTGTGCAGCGCTAAGTTTGTTTGCAAACCCAATTGGATTCTTTCTAGGATCTACCAATCCCTCTAATATGGCTCTCATATCTTGGGGACTAAAAGGTACATGCCATTTAATTTGAGACTTACTGTCAACAGCATTACCTTCAAAAACTAATTGGGATCTGACAGGATAAACTGCAACAGATTTCTCTGTGCTAGGGGCCGAAGGGGTGGCATCTCCCTTCCTTTTCTCTTCATCTTGCTGCCACAATTTGGAAATTATGGTTTGCTCTGGAAGTTCAGACTCTATCTCTCTTTCTCTGGCCAAAGCTCTAAGTTCAGAGAGATCTAGTTTTGCATATGTGCCTTTTGATTTATGCCAATCATCTGTTTCCAGGACACGAGCCAAAACCCTCTTTGTAGGTTGATATGGGGCTGTTAAACCTCTGCTCTCTACTATATTGCCCAGCTCATCTTTTGTGTGTTCCATGTAATCTAATTCTTTTGCTTTTGTGCGTGGACCCCTTAAAGCCAAACTGGCAGCCACATAAGGTGGGGGGTCCTCCTCTACAGAGTCTTCTGGCCAAATATAGTAAATTTGGGCAGTACGTTTATTAAACATCTCCATCAAGCCAGTTTGATTTGTTACTTTAGCTTCTGTCTCCCACGTGCAAGCTATTTTCCACATTCCTTCACTGCACAGTAGTGGGCCATAATCGTGCAGAAAAGTTTGCTATACTTTTAAATCAAAAGTCCCTTCAGATTTTAAAGGTTTAGCTGTTCTCTTTGTCCATTCTACCCATTTATCTAGGGGCTCAGTATAGGCGAAACCGTACCTTCAGTTCATATATTCTCTAGCACTCATCTTGCACTGGGCATTTTCTGAAGGCCTCTCTCCATTCATTCCCTTAATTAATTTAATGCCCATAATGACTGGCCAGTCTTCTCTACTTGTGTCTATACCCTCTTGCCTCTAAAACAAATAGTACGGCAAACCTGCAGATTTACAAGAATAGTCCCCACTTATCTACGTGGCAATAGACAAAATACTCATTAAGAGACCCTTCTCGTCTCTTCTCTTCTCTGTGAGTTTTATCTGACCCTACCATGCGTCTCTGACCCAGGTCGCCCAAAAGGAGTCAACGCAGGGAACTGCAAAGGATTTTCCTTATCCATACACAGTCCAACCCGTGAAGGGGGACACAAACACATTCACACACACGTTACCCAACCAGAAAGGTCCGAGAGTGGTCTGGTTTCCTTGAGAACCGACAGATAGGATACATAGGAAAGGCAGAAATATAGCAAGCTTAAGGGCAGCTTACCTAGCCGGCATTTGAGGTCTGCGTTTCCCGATGATCCTGACTGATTTCTGATTGAGACTCTAAAACAAATTTATTACTGCAGCTGCAGGAACAGATTCACAGGACTCAATCACTGTGTTTCAAATGGCAGTTCAGTGCCAAAATGTATTATTACATGTTATTTTATACATAGATAAGAAAGGGGTGGTGTGAGATGTTATTAAAAACTAACAAATAGAAATATGTTATTAAAAACTAACAAATAGAAATATATTATTAAAAGCTAGTGAACAGAACAATTGCAAAAGTAAAACCTTGAGAAGGGAGGGGGGAGTAGAGAGCGTTTAGTAGGAGATGTGTCTGTGTGTTACGTGAAGTTTACAGAACATATTTCAACAGTGAGAACAAAATGGAGTCTCTTGTGCTTAAATGAACAGTACAGTGAATGTCCATGTCAGACGTGAGTGAGGAAAAGCCGATCAACGACTCTTCCTGTTTACATTGTGATCAGCTGTGATTGGACACAGCTGATCATGTGGTAAAGAGCTTCCGTCAGAGGCTCTTTACCGAGATCGGTGTAGCATCGTGTCAGACTGACACACCGTACCACCGATCGCCGTGATGTGTGCCCCCACGGGCGCACAAGAGCGTTCGTTCTGGAGGGTCATCATATGATGTCCACCCAGTACGAGAGCCATGCCGCCCAGCCGTCATTTGACAACCGGCAGGTGGGAAGTGATCAGTTCACTTCAATTGTTTATGCTTCTCATACTAGTGTAAACTGGTTATTGTAGCTGAGGACTTGCTGTCAAAAATTTAAATACTCCAGGATGAAACATACCGGTTAGATAAAGCAACCCAATTGACTTGTTTCAAGAAGAAGATCTGAAAAATAGAGCTGGTTTGCCAATGTATGAAATTAACTCATGTAACAGTATGTCAGAAGTGTATTCATTTATGATTAAATAGGAAGTAAACCCCGATGGGGTTTACTTCCTCTTTTGCTCCCCGCAAGGCCTGCAAATTAAAAGCATAATGGGCTAGTATGCATCACATACCAGCCCATTATATGACACTTGTAAATATAGGCAATAAATCCATAAAAACTACAATCGCGATGCAAAGTCTCTGATGTCTTATTGCAGCAGCGCTCTGTGTCAGAAACCTCCTAGACACATTTAAAATAGTAAAACCCAGTAGAAGAGGAGATCTAGGATAGCTTGAGTAGCTGTGTTCTGCAGGAGTAGGGAGCTTCTTCCACCCAAAAACAATCACCACGTGAGGGGGAGGTAACCCCAATGAGATTACACTCACCAGAAATTCAGCATACAAAAGTCTATATGATATTTGTAGTAGTTCTACACCTCCTCTGTTCGGCCACCAGATGTCAGTAATACTCCCAGGAAGTCCTTCAGAGTGTTCACCGTGTGTATGTGCATGTTTTCCGTATTTAGAACAGTCTGACAGCAAAATTACATTTCAAAGGAAAAAAAGTCATTTAAAACTACTCGTTGCTATTAATGAATTGCCGGTCCGACAATACACACGAAAGTTCATTGATAAAAACGGCATGGGAATTCTCCACAGGGGAACCTCGAACCAAAATTATAAAAAAAAAATGACGTGGGGGTCCCCCTAAATTCCCTTCAGGTCTGGTATGGATATTAAGGGGAACCCCGGACAATTTTTTTTTTAATGGCGTGGGGTCCCCTCAAAATCTATACCAGACCCTTCAGGTCTGGTATGGATTTTAAGGGGAACCCCGTGCCAAAATTAAAAAAAAATGGCATGGGGTCTCCCCAAAAATCCATACCAGACCCTTATCCGAGCACGCAACCTGGCAGGCCGCAGAAAAAGAGGGGGGACGATAGAGAGGCCCCCCTCCTGAACTGTACCAGGCCACATGCCCTCAACATTGGGAGGGTGCTTTGGGGTAGCCCCCCAAAACACATTGTCCCCATGTTGATGGGGACAAGGGCCTCATCCCCACAACCCTTGCCCGGTGGTTGTGGGGGTCTGCGGGTGGGGGGCTTATTGGAATCTGGAAGCCCCCTTTAACAAGGGGACCCCCAGATCTAGGCCCTCCCCCCTGTGTGAAATGGTAAGGGGGTACAAAAGTACCCCTACCATTTCACAAAAAAACTGTCAAAAATGTTAAAAATGACAAGAGAGTTTTTGACAATTCCTTTATTTAAATGCTTCTTCTTTCTTCTATCTTCTTTCTTCTATCTTCTATCTTCCTTCGGTTTCTTCCTCCATCTTCTTCTTCTGGTTCTTCTGGTTCTTCCTCCGGTGTTCTCGTCCAGCATCTTCCTCCGCTGCGTCTTCTTCCCTTCTTCTCCTCGGGCCGCTTCGCATCCATGATGGCATGGAGGGAGGCTCCCGTTGTGTGATGCTTCTCCTCTTCTGATGGTTCTTAAATACTGCCCGGTGACCCGGCTCCCTCTGACGCACGGGGACTTGACGGGGACTTCCCTGTGGCATTCCTCGTGATGTCAGAAGGGGCGGGGTTATGTAATGGGTCACCCTGCCCCCCTCTGACGTCACGGGGAATGCCACAGGGAAGTCCCCTTCAAGTCCCTATGCATCAGAGGGCGGCGGGGTCACCGGGTGGCCCCGCCCCCCGTTATTTAAGAACCGTCAGAAGGGGAGAAGCATCACACAGCGGGAGCCTCCCTCCATGCCATCATGGATGCGGAGCGGCCCGAGGAGAAGAAGGGAAGAAGACGCCGCAGAGAAAGATGCTGGACGAGAACACTGGAGGAAGAACCAGAAGAAGAAGAAGATGGAGGAAGAGGCCGAAGGAAGATAGAAGATAGAAGAAAGAAGAAAGAAGATAGAAGAAAGAAGAAGCATTTAAATAAAGTAATTGTCAAAAACTGTCTCTTGTCATTTTTACCTTTCCATTTCACACGGGGGGAGGGCCGGGATCTGGGGGTCCCCTTGTTAAAGGGGCTTCCAGATTCCAATAAGCCCCCCACCCGCAGACCCCCACAACCACCGGGTAAGGGTTGTGGGGATGAGGCCTTTGTCCCCATCAACACATGGGGACAAGGTGTTTTGGGGGGCTACCCCAAAGCACCCTCCCAATGTTGAGAGCATGTGGCCTGGCACGGTTCAGAAGGGGGGGTGCTCTCTCGTCCCCCCTCTTTTCCTGCAGCCTGCCAGGTTGCATGCTCAGATAAGGGTCTGGTATGGATTTTTGTGGGACCCCACGCCATTTTTAAAAAAAAAATTGGCACGGGGTTCCCCACAAAATACATACCAGATCCTTCGGGTCTGGTATAGATTTTGAGGGGGACCCCATGCCATTTAAAAAAAAAATTTTGTCCGGGGTTCCCCTTAATATCCATACCAGACCTGAAGGGCATATAAGCCTTTAAAATTAGCACTTTTGATTATTCATATTCGTGTCCCATAGACTTTAACGGTGTTCACATGTTCAAACAAATTTTTTGCCTGCTCGCAAGTTCTGGCGCGAACCGAACAGGGGGGGTGTTCGGCTCATCCCTAATCAGTAGTTAGTGGCCTATACTGCTTTAGAGATTGAGGCTTATATTGGGACAAGATTAGGAGAGTTTAGCCTGACATTAGGATTTGTCTTGTGTTGTGTCTTGCAGAGAAAATGGTTGATAAATTTGCTGACCCAGACTTCCTGCCCAGATTCCTGGACATGTACAGGTAGCTGCGATGTCTCTGGCAAGTGACATACAGAGAATACTCCAACAAGCAAAAGAGGAAGGCAGTTCTGTAGAAACTGATGGAATTGGTGAAGCCGGTGTATCCCACGGCAGACATCAACTATTTGAAGACCAAAATTGGTAGCCTGAGGAGCACATATAATAGGGAGCGCAAAAAGGTCCAGGATTCCATGAGATCAGGAGCAGCAGCAGATGACATATATTTACCCAGGCTCTGGTATTGCATTTTTTTGTCAGACCAGAGTGAACCCAGGCCATCACTATCAACACTTCCTTCTACACTTCCTTCCACACTTCCTTCAAAATCAGATGAGGCTCCGGAAGTCCAACCTGGGTCTTCCACTCAGGAAGATGTGGAGGAGCCCAGCTTGAAAAAATGCTGAGGTCAGAATGATAGTCTTTCTATTTGTTAACATTCAATTTGCAACAGTCATGAGCTCAAAATTGTGTGTGATTGATGAACAAAAACTAAAACTATGTACCATTTTCATACACAGGAAAGTCTCAGCCAGGAGGAGGCCGTGGCAGGCAGACTGACCGAATCCCAGGCTCCTCCCCTCCGCCCTCCAACCAGAGGGACCAGGAAGGCGGGGAAACTGGAGGAGTCAGTGACTACTTTAATTTGCCAGGCTACTGCGGTACTAACAACGACCCCTGGTGGCCCAGAGTCGTTTGGCTGTCTGACAGTGAGTAAACTGTAATGCATGGAGGAGGGCCAACACCTCATCTGTGAGGAGATCATTCTTCAGGCCCTAAACAAGGGAATGAGGGGCCAACTCACAAATAAAAGCCACCTCTACCACCTCCAGCAACACCACCACCACCACCTCCAGCAACACCACCAACAACACAGCCACCCAACCCACCACAGCAGCATGGAAGGAACCATGGAAGGAAGTGTTGATGGCCTGGGTTTGGTGTGGTCTGGCAAAAGATGCAGGCTGTTGTAAGACCACAGCCTCAGGACAGATATGTCATCTGCTGCTGCTCCCAATCTCTCAGAGTCCTGGGCCGTATTGTGCTCCCTATTAAAAGGACTCCTCAGGTTACCAACTTTGACAGTTAAATAATTGATGTCTGCCCTGGGGTACACCAATTCCAACTGTTTCTCCAGCATTGCCTTCCTCTTTCTTTTGTTAGGACCCCTATTAAATTTCTAATTTTTTCTTTGACAAATACTTGGCTTTGTGTTTTACTTCAAAAAGGACAATTTGTTTGTGAGTAGGCAGGTACATTTCAAAAATACAATGTCAAATTAACAAGGGACACCAACATAGTTGTATCTCTTTGAGGTTAAAAAATACAAGATAATATTGGTGTTGTGGTAACTTGACACACAAAATGACAAAAAATATTATGGAGATCACTAGAAAAAAAAAAATATTATGGAGATCACGAGAAAAAAAAAATATGGAGATCACGAGAAAAAAAAAAACAAAGATTATTCATGAGATCACGAGAAATAAAAATCATTATTCTAGCATTATAAATAAGAAGAGAATGCACTGCATTGAGAGATTTCAAAATTTGCTGTGTGATGAATGTGCTATCTCCATTACTGATGCTAGTTTTACAAGACCGAGCACTTCTGGCTCGTACTTGATTCCGAGCATGCGTGAACTTTTGTGCACAGACTTGTGTACACACGATCGAACTTTCCGACAACAAAGTTTTGTTGGCGGAAAATTTGAGAACCTGCTAAGAAACATTTGTTGGCGGAAATTCTGACAACAAATGTTCGATGGAGCATACACATGGTCGGACTTTCCGACAACAAGCTCACATCGAACATTTCCCATCGGAAAATCTGACCGTGTGTATGCGGCATTAGAGTATGTACAGATATATGTAGTAGTACATATATTATGCAGTGCATTTTAACTATGATTAATGCACAATATTTCATATTTTGATGCATGTCAGATATGTGTTTACGTCTCAAAGACTTTATGATTTATGCATATTTATGTAAAGCTTTCAAAAACAATTTATACATTTTAAAAAGGTGGTGTAGAACCCCATTCAAGTTTTCATTTCTTTTCTTCTCCCTACTGAGGAGTTCCACCCTTTCTGTACGTCCTGGTGACCAATGTCCCAGTGATGCAAAGTGATGGTAAACCTAGAAGCATTTAATGGGGACTCATGTTTCAGTGACAGCTGTCTAAAAGAGGACCTCCCCTCACTTTGTAATGGGGAGAGAGCCACTGTAGATAGCACAGCGTTGTATCGATTGTGGACTCAGGTGAGTATATAGGGAGAGATGAGGCAATAAAAATACTGGAACATTTTTTACCTTAATGTAGGCAATGCTTTAAGGTGAAACCTGTTTTCCTTTTAGAACTACTTTAAATAGTTTGTTTGGACCAAGCCGGTCCAAATGAACTATTACATTCACAAAGAGATACAGTGGCGAGCACTGTATAAACTGTATGTAGCCTCAGCTACAACAAACTCCAACGCAAAAATGCATAAAAAAGCAAAAGAAAAGGCCTTCAAAAAATACAAGGCTGAGGAGTCACTGTCAGCATTCCAACTTTATAAAGAATGCAATAAGAAACGCAAGAGTGCAATCAGGGCGACTAAGATAAAACACGAAAGGCACACAGCGGATGTGAGTAAAAAATAAAAAAAACAAGAAAGTATACAGTATAAACAGTAAGAAAGTGAGGCCAGAACATATTGGCCCCATAAAGGATGATGAAGGGAATTTGGCTACAAAGGACAGATAGAAGGCAAAGGCTTTGAATAAATTCTTCTCATCAGTCTTCACAAAGGAAATGGGGGATACAGTAACCAAGACTGTAATGTTATTTTAATAACACATCACAAAAAGCACCCTCATGGCTTAAAGAAGACCGAATCAGAAAAAGACTTGAAAAACTTAACACAAATAAGTCCCTGGGACCAGATGGCTTACACTCGAGGGCCCTTAAAGAACTCAGTCAGGTGATAGCCAGACCATTGTTTCTAATTTTTATGGACACTTTATTGACTGGAATGATACCAGCTGATTGGAGAAAATCCAAACTGTCACCAATATTTAAAACAGGGCCGCAATATACCAATGGTAACTACAGGCCAGTTAGCCTAAAATCAGTAGTCTACAAGCTATTGAAGGAAATGATAGGGGACTATACACAAAATTTTAGTGATGAAAACAGTATCATTAGCAGTAAACAACGTACTATTGACATAAACACATACACACATCATACCCTGTTTCCCCCCAAAATAAGACCTAGCGTGATTGTCATTGATGGCTGCAATATAAGCCCTACCCCCCAAATAAGCCCTACCCTGTTTCCCCAAAAATAAGCCCTACCCTGAAAATAAGACCTACAAGGACTTTAACTAGGGCTTATTTAGGGGGTAGGGCTTATATTGCAGCCATCACCAACAATCATGCTAGGTCTTATTTTCGGGGAAACAGGGTAGGTTTAACTGGATGGACTGGTGTTTTTTTTCAACTTCAGCAACTATGTAACTATGTAAATGATTTACAAAAATTTTAGCAGAATGTATAAAAAAATAGAGACTGCTTGGACCTTGACGAGAGGACATACCCAAAAGCTTGTCATGAAAAATTGTATGTTAGTGCGAATAAAAAAAGTATCATGGACAGTACTCAATTGTTTCTGTTGCAAGTGCACTAATACGGCTACAATCACCTCAATTAAAAAAGTTCTGAATTCAGCACCAATATAACCACCAAAACTTACAATCCACAGAGCATGGGAGAACAGAATGATGTCACTAGTCCATCCAACGTGTGTCATCACTTCCAGACTTTCACAGGAGCAGTTTTTTAAAGAAACTCTTTTACATAAATGCCTCCCACTAACTTGTCTACCTTTTCAACCATCTCACCTATTTATCAATTGAGTGTTGATTTTACATTTTTTATCTGGTTTTATCAATTTATTTGTATAATTATTATTGTATTATGTAGCTGGGAGCAATGATAATTGTATACAGATACTCCTCGTTTAATGGCTTACCTGTTTAATGACCATTTGGACTTACAACCAGCTCTCCCCACCCAAACGTCCCGCTATACATCTTTGTATTGTACAGTACAGTACATAATTTTTGTTTGTGTTCTGTACTTATGCAAATTAAAACAATGTTATTGAGCTGGAGTTTTGTGTTTAGACCTTTTTCCACAATACAGTACAGTACAGTAGTTAAGAATGCTTAAAATGTTGATTACTTGTGACTCCTCATATAACGATCAATTCATTTAACGACCTGGTCATTGGAATGGAACCTGGTCGTTAAGTGAGGAGAACCTGCACTAGACAATTGTAGGTCTCCTACATTATAAGTAGTTGGCATATACAGTTTATATTTTATGTTTTTGAGGTCCTACAAGTAGTGTCATATAAAGGATTTTTTATTTTAAGGTAGAAGCTTTGTAGTAGTTTGTAACAGCATAGTATTGTATACCCCATTTTTTGTAGCAATTATCTATTACATTTATACTTGCTGGATCAAGCTGGGAATAGGACATTAGGACATCCATTGTAATCTTTTCTGTATGGGTTGCTATGGAAAGGTACTTGCAGCACGGCCTTGTACCTCTGATTAGTGGGCAGGTTGGCTGAAATGGGGTAATTAGGTAGATGGAGCTGTGGAAGCTTGTTTGTATATAAAGAGTTGTTAAGGTCATTATTACTGCTTCTGAGAAAGTCCAGAAGTGACAAGATGCATTAGGTGAGACAAGTGACGTCATTCTGTTCACACTGGCTCTGGGGATTGGAAGCAGCAAATGAAACTTGGGCTGGTTTATTTGTGCTGACATCAGAATGTACATATATATATATATCTATATATAGATCTATATAGATCTACCGTATATACTCGAGTATAAGTCGTTCCGAGTATAAGTCGAATCCCTAATTTACCACAAAAAAATGGGAAAAACTTAGTGACCCGAGTATAAGACGAGGGTGAGAAATGCACAGCTACTGTAAGTGGAAAAGAGGGTCAACAATGCCCATTTGCAGCCTCACTGTGCCCATTTGCATGCCTCACTGTGCCCATTTGCAGCCATAGGTCCCCCGAACTTCAAACTCGGTAGTTAAGGGTTCCTAGATACGGTTCAGAAAATGTCAAGCACTTTTCTGCAGCAGAGAATGACATTTTCCAAACCGATTTTGGGGCCCTGTATTTCGGGGTCACTTAGAGCTAGAAACCCCAGCTTTGGGTATGTTGTGGTACAAGTTCCACTGGGTTTGCACACCAAATTTGGGGTTCCTAGCACAAAGTGACCCTGAGATATGGGGCCCCAAAGTCGGTTCGGAAAATGAATTTTTTTGCTGCAGAAAAGTGCTTGACTCGAGTATAAGTCGAGGGGGGCACTTTCAGCACAAAAAAATGTGCTGAAAACTCGACTTATACTGGAGTATATACCGTATATATAGATCTATATATAGATATATATACTGTAGTGGCGGTGCATCCATAAGGGTGCACGGGCGCCACCCCCTCTCTCCAGCCACCCCTCTAGCACCAAAAGATAGATTCATGCATTGAATAAATCTATCTATGGCCACAGCTGCCACCCCCTATTCAGGTGCCCGTCCCCTTTTCGGGTGCCTGAATTACAGTGGCAGGGTTTTTTTTAAGCACCTGATTAGAGCCATAGTTTCTAATAGGCATCAAAAAAGGTGACCTGCGAGCGCCATGCTGGGCACTCACAGGTCACTCACCTGTGTTAGAAAAGCGAATGTATATTTGCTTTCCTAACACTAAACCACCTCTCCACCAATCAGGTGCTCGGATCTGTTACCCGTCACCTGATTGGTTGAAACGACAGGCACTGTGATTGGACACCTATCAGGCATCCAATCATAGCAGAGGACAGGAAGAGAGTACAAGAGAAGACATTGAGGAGCTGTCCCACCGCCACCGAGACAGGGTAAGTACAGACGGCGGACGGGGGGCACACTGGCAGCATTTGATATAGCACAGTGGCTGCGTTTGATGGGGCACAGTGGGAGCATTTGTCGGGGCACAGTGAGACTGCATTTGATGGGGCACAGTGAGGCTGCATTCAATGGGCACAGTGAGGCTGCATTTGATAGGCACAGTGAGGCTGCATTTGATGGGGCACAGTGTGGCTGCATTTGATGAGGCACAGTGAGACTGCATTTGATGGGCACAGTGAGGCTGCATTTGATGGGGCACAGTGAGGCTGCATTTGATGGGGCAAGTGAGGCTGAATTTGATGGGCACAGTGGCTGCATATGATGTCACAGTGTCTGCATATTATGGGCACCGTAGCTGCATTTGATGCTGCACAGTGGCTGCTTTTGATGGGGCACAGTGGCTGCATAAGATGGGCACAGTGGCTGCATAAGATGGGCACAGTAGCTGTATTTGATGGGGCACAGTGACAACATTTGATGGCACTGTGGGAGCATTTTATGGCACAGTGGGAGCATTTGATATGGCACAGTGGCTGCGTTTGATGGGCACAGTGGCTGTGTTTGATGGGCACATTGGCTGCGTTTGATGGGCACATTGGCTGCGTTTGATGGTACAGTGGTGGCAATTGATGGGCACAGTGGCTGTGTTTGATGTCACAGTGGCTGCGTTTGATGGCACAGTGGCTGCGTTTATGGCACAGTGGCTGCGTTTGATGGTACAGTGGCGGCAATTGATGGGCACAGTGGCTGCGCTTGATGGCACAGTGGCTGCGTTTATGGCACAGTGGCTGCGTTTATGGCACAGTGGCTGCCTTTAATGGTACAGTGGTGGCAATTGATGGGCACAGTGGCTGCATTTGATGGCACAGTGGCTGCAATTGATAGTACAGTGAGGCTGCAATTGATGGGGTTTTTTTCAGAATTTTTCTGATTTTTTGTTTGTCCCCCCCCAAAAAAAAAAAATCTGAGCACCAGTCACCACTGATATACTGTATATATATATATAACTTATTTTGTGTTTTAGATTTTACACTATGTTAAGATCTTTCTCTGTTTTGATTGTGGTAGTATTATAATGAGATTGATGGAATGGAAGATTTGAGGGTAAAAAAAAAGCACATTCCAATCTTTTTTCTGTGAATAAAGATATCATTAGTTCTAGACTGGTTAGTCACTTTTACTTATAGTGGAAGTTTTCACTGTTTTGCACAGGAGGAGTTTATCGGTTGTTACTTTAGGTCACTACAAATATTGTGATGACTTGCACAGAAAATTGGTTGGTGTCAGTAAATGCACCACAGATTTGATTGAGTTAACAAGAACATTTATTTATTTTATTATTTTAAATATTAGTGTACACTAGCAAAACTGTGCCAATACCAGAAGGAAAGTCATTGGGGATATTACAAAGAATCTAAAATGTAAAGTAGTTTGTAGTATGAAAATTTGCTAATACAATAAGTATAGTAAGATTATGATGCCAGTATTCATCATCAGAACTGAACCATAAAGGGCATCTGCATCTCCTTTCTAATAATGGCCAGAGCAGCTGATACAAATGCAAAAATTGCAAAGATAAATATTAACCGTGTAGCAATAAGCACAATAATATGTATACAATTCAAATTATGGAAAACAAATTCTGTTTAGGGCTGTTTTAAGACTTAGGTGTTTTGTGTCTAAAGCCGGCCATAGCCGGATCCAAATTCAGCCAGTTCAACAGGAACCGGCCAAATTTTGATCCATCTATTGGCAGGCTGGTTGTACTGAAGTTGATCTATCAATAGACTTCAATACAACCAGCCAGCATTTTTTTTTTTTTTTTTATGTGTACCAAAAGTGATCATTGTATTTTGATGACTGGGAAACCTCCATTTCATAATACAATAGCACAGCGGGAGGAATAGCCCCATCAACACTGATTGTACTGATGGAGGAATTCCTCTCATTGCGCTATTGTAGTTGAAGGAAAGAAAATTGCATAAAGAATGGTCTGACTTAATTAGTAAGTAGGTAATAGGAATGTCCCTGGAGGGGTCTAACCTTGACAGGTAAGTGTGCCATAATATGCTGTACATACTTGCACATTATGATGAGAGTCCACCCCCATACAGCAGAATTTAGTTCCACTTTAGTTTTGGCAAAATTTGCAGTAGATCCCTAAAGGTAATGGAGAGCTATATATGATGGTTGGATAGTTTGCAGAAACAGACAGAATTCTCAACATCCCTGACAATTGTAAAAAGGCAAAAAGGAAAGAGACAAAGCTCTCTCAGAGAGTATGGGATTTTAATTTGAGATAGTATGTCTATTATTAAGGTGAGCACCAGAGGCGTAACTAGAATCTTCAGGGCCCCGGTGCAAGAAACCATGAAGGGCCCCCACCAGTGGCATTGCTAGGTCTACAAAAGATCTCGGGCTAGAGCCCATAGCAGCTAAGTAAGGAATGTCATACACTTTGGCGGGCATACACACACACACATATATATATCTCGTTACATATCTGAATGCAGATCCCTCACTTACATCAGGGTCCCCAGAAATCCACCACCTACATCAGGGTCCCCAGAGAGCCCCCCCTTACATCAGGGTCCTTAGAGAGCCTCCCCCTATATTAGGGTCCCCAGAGAGCCTCCCTCCTTACATAAGGGTCCCCAGGGATCCCCCCTTTACATCAGGGTACCAAGAGAGCCCCACTTACATCAGAGTTCCCAGGGAGCCCCTCCTCACATCAGGGTCCCCAGAGAGCCCCCCCTTACATCAGGGTCCCCAGAGAGCCTTCCCTTACATCAGGGTCCTTAGAGAGCCTCCCCCTACATTATGGTCCCCAGAGATTCTCCCCTTAGATCAGGGTCCCCAGAGAACCCTCCTTACATCAGGGTCCCCAGAGAGCCCCCCCCCCCTACATTAGGGTCCCTAGAGAGCCTCCCCTTACATCAGGGTCCCAAGAGAGCCTCCCTACTTATATTAGGGTCCTCAGAGCCCCCCTCATTACATCAGGGTCCCCAGAGAGCTCCCCTTAACATCAAGGTCCCCAGAGAGCCCCTCCTTACATCAGGGTCCCCAGAGAGCCTCCCCCTACATAAGGGTACCTAGAAAGCTTACCCTTGCATAACGGTCCCCAGAGAGCCTCCCCTTACATCAGGGTCCCCAGAGATCCTCCCCTTACATCAGGGTCCCCAGAGAACCCCCCTTACATCAGTGTCCCCAGGGAGCCCTCCATACATCAGGGTTGCCAGAGAGCCCCCCTACATTAGGGTCCCTAGAGAGCCTCCCCTTACATCAGGGTCCCCAGAGAGTCTCCCCTTACATCAGGGTACCCAGAGAGCCCCACTTACATCAGAGTTCCCAGGGAGCCCCTCCTCACATCAGGGTCCCCAGAGAGCCCCCCCTTACATCAGGGTCCCCAGAGAGCCTTCCCTTACATCAGGGTCCTTAGAGAGCCTCCCCCTACATTATGGTCCCCAGAGATTCTCCCCTTAGATCAGGGTCCCCAGAGAACCCTCCTTACATCAGGGTCCTCAGGGACACCTCCTTACATCAGGGTCCCCAGAGAGCCCCCCCCTACATTAGGGTCCCTAGAGAGCCTCCCCTTACATCAGGGTCCCAAGAGAGCCTCCCTACTTATATTAGGGTCCTCAGAGCCCCCCTCATTACATCAGGGTCCCCAGAGAGCCCCTCCTTACATCAGGGTCCCCAGAGAGCCTCCCCCTACATAAGGGTACCTAGAAAGCTTACCCTTGCATAAGGGTCCCCAGAGAGCCTCCCCTTACATCAGGGTCCCCAGAGATCCTCCCCTTACATCAGGGTCCCCAGAGAGCCTCCCCTTACATCAGGGTCCCCAGAGAACCCCCCTTACATCAGTGTCCCCAGGGAGCCCTCCATACATCAGGGTTGCCAGAGAGCCCCCCCTACATTAGGGTCCCTAGAGAGCCTCCCCTTACATCAGGGTCCCCAGAGAGTCTCCCCCTATATTAGGGTCCCCAGAGAGCCTCCCTCCTTACATCAGGATCCCCAGGGATCCCCCCCTTACATCAGGGTCCCCAGGGATCCCCCCTTACATCAGGGTACCCAGAGAGCCCCACTTACATCAGGGTTCCCAGAGAGCCCCCCTACATTAGGGTCCCCAGAGAGCCCCCCTACATTAGGGTCCCCAGAGAGCCCCCCTACATCAAGGTCCCCAGGGAGTCCCCTCCTTATGTCAGGGTCCCCAGAGACCCCTTTCCTTAAATCAGGGTCCCTAGAGACCCCTTTCCTTACATCAGGGTCCCCAGAGACCCCTTTCCTTACTTTAGGGTCCCCAGAGAGCCCCCCTAACATCAGGGACCCCAGAGACGTAAGCTAGCAAGTGGGTGTGGTGCTGCGCTAATCCTGGTAACTAAATAAATGTATGAGTGCAACTGTGCTACAATGTTGATGAGTCAGAGGCTAGTCGCCTAACGTGAATGTGGGGTGTGAATAATCAAACACCATTGTAAGAGAATAAAAATATAAATATACTCCGCCCAGTGTAAAAAGTGACTAAATTGGGTAAAAGTGTCCGGACTATAAAAATTGTAATAATAGCATTAACATAAGCGGTTAAAAGGCATGCAGTGTTGGACTAAACATATAGTGCATATGTAGGCAAGTGGGTGACTAAAACATTAATAGCACAATATACAACTTCCAGAAAAATAAAAATAAAACAAAAAAGTGCAATGTTACACTGTACGTCCGGAGAGATCACAATGCCTGTGGTAATGCAAAAAAGTGTCCAGTGCAAACAATAAGTGCTCAAAAATGGTCTAAAGACATAAATACAGTCCAAAGAAAGGTGGCTTGTGTAAGAGCAAAATCTCCAATGATTCATCAATCCTCAAAGTGCCAAACAGTGAGATGCAAAGCAGCAAACTGGATTCTAAAATCAGTCACTTTGAATAGGTGAAAAGTGTGAAGTGTATAGACCAGTCCTCTTCATGCAGCAATCCTACACTGGTGTATAATGGCCCCTTACCTCATTATACTGAGGATACAGCATAAGTCAGTCACCGCTTATGGCAGCTCCTATGGAGGTTGGTCCTGGGTCCCAGACTATGTCTCTATATGCCTCAGGTCCACAGGGGGCATGGCGGCCGAAAGGGGAAAAAGGACGCCATATAGTGTAGTCATTTTTAAAACATCTAAACTTTATTCAAAAGGTAAAAGAAGGGACTCACACAGTAAAAATGGCAGAGGGCGCATATAACCAAACGAGCGGCGAGCTCGTACACTGCTGACGGTGGAAGGTGCCTGTCCCTGGGACTGACTTATGCTGTAACCTCAGTATAATGAGGTAATGGGCCATTATCCACCAGTGTAGGATTGCTGCATGAAGAGGACTGGTCTATACACTTCACACTTTTCACCTATTCAAAGTGACTGATTTTAGAATCCAGTTTGCTGCTTGCATCTCACTGTTTGGCACTTTGAGGATTGATGAATCATTGGAGATATTGCTCTTACACAAGCCACCTTTCTTTGGACTGTATTTATGTCTTTAGACAATTTTTGAGCACTTATTGTTTGCACTGGACACTTTTTTGCATTACCACAGGCATTGTGATCTCTTCGGACATACAGTGTAACATTGTACTTTTTTGTTTTATTTTTATTTTTCTGGAAGTTTTATATTGTGCTATTAATGTTTTAGTCACCCACTTGCCTACATATGCACTATATGTTTAGTCCAACACTGCATGCCTTTTAACTGTTTATGTTAATGCTATTATTACAATTTTTATAGTCCGGACACTTTTACCCAATTTAGTCACTTTTTACACTGGGCGGAGTATATTTATATTTTTATTCTCTTACAATGGTGTTTGATGATTATTCACACCCCACGTTCACATTAGGTGACTAGCCTCTGACTCATCAACATTGTAGCACGGTTGCACTCATACATTTATTTAGATACCAGAATTAGCGCAGCACCACACCACTATACTGACTACATGGTAGCACAGGAATAATACACTTTACAGGGTCCCCAGGGAGCCCCTCCTTACATCAGGGCCCCCAGAGAGTCTCCCCCTTACATCAGGGCCCCCAGAGAGTCTCCCCCTTACATCAGGGCCCCCAGAGAGTCTCCCCCTTACATCAGGGCCCCCAGAGAGTCTCCCCCTTACATCAGGGCACCCAGAGAGTCCCCCCCTTACATCAGGGTCCCCAGAGAGTCTCCCCCTTACATCAGGGCCCCCAGAGAGTCTCCCCCTTACATCAGGGCCCCCAGAGAGTCTCCCCCTTACATCAGGGCCCCCAGAGAGTCTCCCCCTTACATCAGGGCACCCAGAGAGTCTCCCCCTTACATCAGGGCACCCAGAGAGTCTCCCCCTTACATCAGGGCCCCCAGAGAGTCTCCCCCTTACATCAGGGCACCCAGAGAGTCCCCCCCCTTACATCAGGGCACCCAGAGAGTCCCCCCCCTTACATCAGGGTCCCCAGAGAGTCTCCCCCCTTACATCAGGGTCCCCAGAGAGTCTCCCCCTTACATCAGGGCCCCCAGAGAGTCTCCCCCTTACATCAGGGCCCCCAGAGAGTCTCCACCTTACATCAGGGCCCCCAGAGAGTCTCCCCCTTACATCAGGGCCCCCAGAGAGTCTCCCCCTTACATCAGGGTTCCCAGAGAGCCTCCCCCTTACATCAGGGTTCCCAGGGAGCCCCTCCTCACATCAGGGCACCCAGAGAGTCTCCCCCTTACATCAGGGCCCCCAGAGAGTCTCCCCCTTACATCAGGGCCCCCAGAGAGTCTCCCCCTTACATCAGGGCCCCCAGAGAGTCTCCCCCTTACATCAGGGCCCCCAGAGAGCCCCTCCTAACATCAGGGCCCCCAGAGAGTCTCCCCCTTACATCAGGGCCCCCAGAGAGCCTCCCCCTTACATCAGGGCCCCCAGAGAGTCTCCCCCTTACATCAGGGCCCCCAGAGAGTCTCCCCCTTACATTAGTGTCCTCAGAGGGCCCCTTCCTTACAATAATGTCCCCAGAAAGGCCCCCCCCTACATCAGGGTCCCCAGAGAACCCCCCTTACATTAGGGTCCCCAGGGAGCCTCCCTCCTTACATCAGGGTCCCCAGAGAGCCCCTTCTTACATTAATGTAACCAGAAAGCCCCCCCCCCCCCTTACATCAGGGTCCCCAGACTGCTGCCCCCCCTCCTTCAAGAAGTTCCCCATGTACCTGGCTGGTGGAGGTGGGAGGCGGCGATCAGCAGCTCTATAGTGTCCACAGGCAGGGAATCTCCATGTGGCTTGTAGTTCTCCTGAGTGTACAGTGGAGAGGGGAGGGGCCTCTGACCCGGGATGTATCAGCAGCACAAGCAGAGCCGACTCACTGAAAGTGAAACTGATACCTGCCCGGGCCCCTCCCCTCCTCTCTCCACTGTTTACACTGACACTGGGAAGAGAGATCCCATCGCATACAGGCACAATAGTGCTGCCGATCGCTGCCTCTCACCTCCCCCCACTGCATTACAAACGGCAAGCCAGAGGTGCAGGGAGAAATGCCAGGTCTTGGGCCCCCCCACAGCGGCAGAATGGAAGGGCCCAGTCGCAAGTGCGACTGCAGCGACCCCTATTGTTCCGCCACTGGTGAGCACAAAAGACAATGATTTGTTTAAGAAAATGTAAATTTATTTAATTAAATAGTATCAAGTAAAAACAACACAGCCATTATACATATTTTGGACCATAAATTGATGCTTGATGTATGAAATCAGATGCGTAGATATGCAGGGGTAGCCAACATGTTTCGCAAAATGCTTCATCAGGGCACCGCATACATCTATGATTTCATCTATGTTACACAAGACAAACATGTCATTAGTATAATATCAAACATACATTTATAAATTCATTAACAAAAATAAGAAAAAAATATTTTTACATTACACAGTATGTAATGATGACAACTTGGACTACATGTGCTCACCTGGTCTTTAAGGTTGGACGGTTTAAACACAACATTACACAGTCATCCATCCGTCATGAGATACACTGACTGGGGCTAGTTCCCGATGGAAGTCAGATCCAAACAGAATGGCTGGTGGGAAAATTGGATCATGCTAATTGCCCATATTATAAGAGTAAACCAATCTATAACATAAATTAAATTAGAGATATGATAATAATAGTTGATGATAATAATAATAATAGCAATAACTGTAATAGTAGTATGTCTTGATCTTAGTCTGTAGCATTAGCAGTGGGAGTTTTGTAGACATTAGTAATACAAGACTGGTTCATTTTAATAAAAGTGAGTCAGCCATCACTACTGCTGCTCTTTCTTTCAGGATTTGGAAAATTTGAGGCACATTGATCATTTGAGTGAATAACACCACCATCAAAACATGTGGCAATGTGGTTCTTCCTCAGTAACTCCTCCAAGTGAACCATTTTGGGCCTTTCTTTTGGGAAGCTGGAAGAAGATCAACCATTTTACCCATATATCAGGGATCTAGAAAGTTGGCCATCCAATAGTGGTCCCTTTCTTTTAGGCCCTGAATCCAAGATTCCTTGTGCAGGCATTGGAGCAGATGCCATTCACCATAAATTGCCTGAATCAGAGGACTGCAATCTCTTTGTGTTGCTAAGGACCTAATTTTTCTCAATATTCTCACCACACCCACATATACCATCTAAGGTTTGAGAAAGGTAAAATATATCCCTAGAAGCCTGCCCCATTTTCTCCTCCTTCACCTTGCCAGCACCCCAGCCCTCCTCCTCAGATTCGTTCTGAACCTCCTGCTGCATGGGAGGCAGTAGTCAAAGGAGAAAGCAGCAAGCCCTCCTCCTGGCTCCAGTGCCCTTTCTAACAGGCCTTGAAAGTGAGAGGAATTGTATCACTAATCCATGCCTCACTGAGGCTCAGCATTTTGGTTGCTTCTTCAAAAGGTGCCAAGATGCTGCAATAGTCCTGAATTATGAGCCATTGACAAGTTGAAAACAACTCATATCCACACAGCCTGTTCTTGTACCATAATCACACAGTATGTAATTTCATTAAGTAATATAATTATTTTTAAAAATAGGTTAGGCTGCTCAGATAGAGAGGGCTACTCTCCAGTAGGTATCTAACAGGTTACCTACTGAAAAAGACACATAGAAAGATCAAACAATTACAGTCATCCTCACTCTTTTTTCAATCACACATTGTGAAGTAACCTTGAACAATCTCCTTGTTTGTAAATTCTACTGGTTTTCAGCTGAATAATAGCACCATCTTTCCACACACCCTAGCTCTCATGTCTGCCCTACCACTGCCACTACCACCACACACTCTCCCCACCACCACACACATACTCTCCCTTTTTGTTTTTACATCTGTTGCTGATCACACTGCACCTGTTGTGAAATACCTCTTCAATTCCTCCTACTTCCAGAGCCTCTGGATCTCCTCCCCACAATATTGGCACCCTTTTTGATTTAAAGTGAAAGTAAAGTTAATAAAAACAAAATGCTGACAGGTAGAGTATTTATGACAGAAGAGACCCTATTAGTCTCTACTGCCACAAGTGCATCCTCCTGCCTGTCAGCTGTCATGTACACTGAGTTGTGCATGCACAGCTCAGCAAGCATTTATGGCCCGGATCCATGCTGTGGAGATGTGACTCCCATGTGTATGCACAGGAGTGACATAATTGCGGCCCGGCCCATTAAACAGCCGAAGGCACGGAACCCAGAAGGAAGACCGGGCAAAGATTGAAGTGCCGGGGACCCACCCGATCGATCCCACCGCAGCGCTAGAGGGCAGGTAAGTCTGCCATATTGTAATAATATGCTGTGCACACTAGCACACTATGGCATAGCCCACCTGGGAGGGCCTAAAAAGAAGCAATTATAGCTGAGTTAACTATCGTTTTAAGCCAGCCATACATGGATCGAAATTTGGACAGTTCAACAGGGACCAGCCGAGATTCGTTCCTTGAGGCTGATTGTACCCAAGTCAGTCGATTGATACAACCAGACTGTTCTTTACATGTGATTACTGCTGGCTGGAAAGGCTCCCCATGTCCCTCTGCTTGCAGGACACAAAAGCGCTTCAGGAGGCATTCCCCCATCAACACTGTGTTGACTTAGGAATCATTATTTTCTTTCCCGCCACCCATCTTTGGGGTCTGCAGATTTATATATTTTCCAGTAGATGTTTTGATTTATCCAAATCTTTGCAGCATTCTGCTACCTGAGGCTGTAACATGGTTTTTCTAAGATAGCCTCAATATGCACCTCTTAATTGTCTAATTTCACAACACTATTTTTCAAAGTACAGCTATTTTAAAATGTATCTTTTCAGTTTTAGACACATTAATTAACATTTACACCACTGCACTCTAGTGGTATGCAGGCAGTGTATTCTAAAAAAAGTATTGTATGCAGTACTTTTTTAGTGCAGAGCAGTGCCAGCCAATCCACCACGTCGCATTGCGATTCAGCAACTTGAACTTTATAAAAATGTCTGTGTGATATTTCAATAAAGATTATTTTTTAAAAAAGTGAAAGATGCGATGAGGTGATCTTGCTCAGTGGCTGGTGTGAATAGACCCTTAGGATTTTGTTGCACCATATAAGAGATAAGCATTTTTAAATTGATTTTTAAACCGCGGGTTCTATTTTCAAGAACTGTGCAATAATGATGAATTTCATTGTATTTATTATTTGCATTCATTTTAGTTAATTGTACAATGGTACTTGTAGGATTTGATAAAAATCACTTTTTATCTAATATTCCTTTATTTTTATTACTATGTGTATGCACTGTATATGTATGTTTATGTGTGAATATGTATGTGAATATGAATGTCTATAAGTTCACCCATGACCTTTTATGTTTCCAGACTTATGATTATACCAATTGCATCTACATTTATATTATGCATTGTTGTAGCCCTAATAAAGGGGGAGTGTTCTGGCTCCTGAATCACATTGAATTTTTTTTAAATGCAAATCAATAAATTAATTTGAACTTTATAATTTGGTCTGGTGCTCCTTCCATTGACAGATGAGTTAGTTGTTAGGCAATGAATGTTGGCACTGCATTTCTAACAGTTCTTGTTGCCTAGGTATACCATTTTCAACAATACAGCATGACAGGGTTTAGCCCTGGGTATGGCATATGCCCTTGGGATATAGGGAGGGTTCGCTGGTTTCAAGAATTTCAAAGATGGGGCTAATGAGGAGAAGGGAGTACAAGAGACTGCATTGTCACGTTTGGACAAGACACATGGCAGTCTCACCATCCCCAACAATTTTCTCCTTCCTGGATCCTTCCCAGCCATCAGAATTGACCCAGTGTGTCAGGAAGTGTGCACCTGCTTTAGGAAGAATGCTGCTAGTGATGGTGGCCTGGGTGTAGTAGAATTTAGCAGAGGTTAAAGCCTTTGCTTGACCCCCTTATGCCCCGTACACACGGTCGGATTTTCCGATGGGAAATGTGTGATAGGACCTTGTTGTCGGAAATTCCGACCGTGTGTAGGCTCCATCACATATTTTCTATCGGATTTTCAGACACACAAAGAGCAGGATATAAAATTTTACGACAACAAAATCCGTTGTCGTGTGTACACAAATCCGATGGACAAAGTGCCACGCATGCTCAGAATAAATAAAGAGATGAAAGCTATTGGCCACTGCCAATTACCTCGTTTATAGTCCAGACGTACATGTTTTACGTCACCACGTTCAGAACGATCGGATTTTCCGACAACTTTGTGTGACCGTGTGTATGCAAGACAAGTTTGAGCCAACATCCGTCAGAAAAAATCCTAGGATTTTGTTGTCGGAATGTCCGAACAAAGTCCGACCGTGTGTATGGGGCATTAGTGTTTTTCTCCAGTCAATCTTACTTATTTGACATGGTAAATCCTAAGCTCCTGAAACCCTTTATGAGAAGTTTCTTACTGGAGTTAGAAGCCTCAAAGTTTGCTTAGGATATAGCAGGAGTATGGGGAGGGGGGTGCATAAAGCAATGAAAGAGGAGCAGAAGGCATGCTGCTGAGCTGTCACATTGAGGTGATGTTCTCTTCAATCTCTGTGGTGCAGAGTCATGTGTTTCCTTATGCATATGGTAGCCAAGTGTTTCCTCATGCATATGGTAACCAAATGGCTGGTACTTTTACCACAGCTTATATGCTGAAGATAAAGGCTGCAGACCCCAATGGCACTGTTAACAGCAGATATATTAAAAAAAGGGCCACTGAGCGTGGGGGTAGCAGAGGCCAGACCTTTGACCCTGAAAAAAATCCTTTGTTAATTCTGTTCTGCTTCTCCCTCAGAACTTTCAGTTGGTAGCTCCACAGATGGTCTGCAACCTTATAATCCACCTATCCTCATTGCTGGAGTCCATCAATAAGCCCCAAATACTAGAACATAACTGCCTCTTGCTCTGTTCCCCTGCATAACATTCCCTTGCTGCTGGTTGACTGAACTCTTAGCTCCCTCTATGGTCTTGGCACTATCTTCCTCATCCTCAGTATCTGAAAGGAGGAATGGTTGCATATTACTAAGATCATTCTCCTGCAGCAAGTCATTGATTGCATGCTCAAATAATCCCTCAAACTTCTCATAGGTAGTTTGCAGGGTTATGGTGGGATTAATAGAAGAGGAAGAGGAGAATTAAAAACCTCATTAAAAACAAACAAAGCCTGTGTAGGGGAAGGGGGACTTACACAAGAATATGTAGCACACCACAGGCTCTCAGCGCTCCCTAAACTACTCCAACAACCACAGATGAGTGGCTACTGGGAACACACCCTTTTAAAGAAAGGGATCTGGCACATAACAAATCCCCCATTACTGGCTATTCCAACCCTGCTGATCACAGTTGAAAGGTAAGGCATTATAGGACCTTGAAATATTTTTCTGGCAAATATTAACAGACATCACATGCTGGAACCATGAAACATGCTACAAACACACCATGTGATGAATGCAAACCCATTCTTATTTTTTTTAGATGTCTTCAGGTGGGTCACATAATAAACAGGGTCCTCTTTACCTTTATATCATCCCTCCGTGGTGGGTCATCCACTATCTATTAAATGGTATGGTGCTGTGGTAATGGAATCCCTGGGATGGGTACAAGACACCCAGTATGTCCTGAGTCTTTCAGGGTTTTTTTTGTTCCACACATTTAAAGCCCAGGTCATATGATTTTTTTGCCACTTTTTAAAAATCTTTTTGGACTATAAAATACAAGGACCATTTTAGGAGTAAAAGTAATGTTGTATTAAGTAGTAGGAAAACCATTTAAATTAGTCCACAATACCCATAAACTTGTGATTAGAGTACAAGAAACAGTATAACATTCTTACACGCTTGTATAAATGTCCCATCATCCTACACAAAATTTTCTCCCAGTGTCAAGTTGTTGTTTGTGTTGCATGACAGATAAAATACTATGCTCCACACCTAGTAGTTTTTCCCCTCAATATTAACCTTCTGGATGCGGGGCGTGGCCTGACCTGGCATGGAGACAGTCGCCTAATCTCGGAGCTCTGTCCGCCACAGGATAAAGCTGCCTAAATATAGAGGTACCCACGACTCACACCTACACTAAACTATGGGGACAGCATCACGGAACTCGTCGGCATCGCGCTCGAGATCCCCGAGAGATCTGGCCGGGACACAGGGGCAGAACATCCCGGAGATGTTCCGGACGGGCAGAGGCAACATGGCGCCCTCCCGCCAGACATCGTCTCACTCTTCACAGCCGCCCTCACAACCGCAACATCAGTCAGTCATTCTGCCTCAAACGATCGACGGGGGTGAAGGGATGGAACTCAGGCCCCACCCGCCCCTGAACATCAAAGACCTCTGCTCCATAGCGGAGGACATCAAATGTACACTGTCGGCAGCCATTTCCGAGCTCAAACTTGAACTCAGATCGCTTAATGACAGGGTACAGGTGATAGAAAAGGTCACGGAAAGGCATGAGTTCACCATACAATCGGTCACAGAAGATGTAGACTTTCACACCAGGCAGATGAGGGATATGCAGAGGCACCTTGAGGACCTCGATAACAGGGGCAGAAGGCACAACTTACGCATCAGAGGCCTTCCAGAATCGATTGACGGAGAGCAGATCTCCACAGCTGCAATATCTATCTTCAACAACCTCCTTACCCGCCCGATCCAAACCCCAATAGCTATGGAACGTATTCACCGGGCCCTGCGCCCTAAGGGCAGGGAGACCGACCCTCCGAGGGACATAGTCTGCTGCATCGTGGACTTTAGACTTAAGGAGGACATACTCAAAATGGCGCGGGGCAGAACACAGATAGTGTATGAGGGAACGCAGGTCCAAATTTTTCCAGACCTCTCTGGAATCACGCTCCAACACAGGCGCGACCTCAGACCTCTGTTGGAGGCCCTGAAGGACAAACAAATAGCCTATAAATGGAAATTTCGCTTCTGCCTTCAAGCTACGGCTCATGGCCGTACTGCCAGCCTCAAGGTTCCAGAAGACCTACCCCATTTTTGTGCCACCCTCGGTATCCCATCAGTGCCGGTTCCCAATTGGTACGCTGCCTTTCGCCCCCGGAATCCTACTCGGGAGATGATGAGAGAGGATCCTATGGAGACACAAGCACCCCGCCTGCCAGGGCACAATCTCCTTCATCGCGCAGAAACCATACCTCACACCGTTCCAACTACCGGGCCAACAGCCCGGACCTCTCGCTGCGATCCCGGGGGCCAAAGAAGAGACCGCCACAGGCATGTTTGATATGCACTTGTAGACGTCCCTCTGTCTCTTTCACGACCGATCCTGCCTGCTAGCTCCAGTTTACAGATCAAACCCCAGTTATACGTTTAATATTTTTCGTTTTACACATTTTTTTCTTGTTATTCTTCTGTTTTTTCGATATGCCAGTTTTTGGGGTATACTTTGGAAGCCTATCTCTAGCTATATAGAAAGGTCGCCTACGGACACCTCTGTCCTTGCACCTTTTTGAACCTTTTCCACACCATATGCTGCGTGGAGAAAACTGTTCGCTCATAGGACACTCCCATTCACCGCCCTTCAGACCGAAACTGAAGCCCACTCGGATGGATGTTCACACCCCTTCCAGCCGGACTACAACCGAACGTTCTCTCCCTCCCTCACAACTACAAAACCCAGAATGCACACTGACATCACCGCACGCGTGCGTCTCACAGGGCTCCTACGCAGTCTGCTACAGTACGTCACTACGCTGCAGAGAGGAGCTCCAATCAGCCTTTGATACCACGTCTCTATACATGGAGCCTGCATGCTTCTCCTCCGTACGGTCACAGTCGGGACCTCCACAGCAATCCCAGTCTTGCGATAGACAACGCATTGGCCCTTATCTACCTACTGCACCGGACTTCCTTCAGTACGGAGGGCATCTCACTCCATCCACCGGCGGAACGATATGCTGGACAAGCTTCGTAACAGTGAGCCCCATGCTAATGTACAGGAGTAAGAAATGACCGGTAGACCTTACTTATGTTTTACTGCTCCCTCGCCTAATGGCAAGTTAGTATGCTATCGATTCTGATGACAAGTTCAGGCTCCGGGCTTTAGACCCGGTTTGGCCCACATGGTTACTCCAAAATGTGCTGCCACTATTTTGAATAGTATATTTTCGAGTTTGATTCTGTTAACCTTGGGAGAGGCAATTTCAGGTTGCTGTATTGGGCTCCATCCCTAATCTGCTAGCACCGACTCCCACTTCCGTGGGAGAGACAAAATACTTCCTGAGTAATTGTAGCTGAATCCGACCCGCACCGCATTGCGGGGCTGGGGACTGATGGACCTTAATAATCAGCACTTTTGGTCGCTTCACCTAAAGGCATGTTTATGTTATTCTTTTTTTTCTTGTTTTCCATTTTTTGATGTTCTGCTGACTCTCAGCACCCTAGGGTGCCCATGGTGACATCTGAACCCAGGATAGCCCCCTGAAGTCCCTTTCGCACACGTCTAAACACTTTCCTGAAGCTATATACCTCACTCATTTGCTGCATATCCTCCTGTGGCGGAGGACTGTCTACTCACCTTAGCCACACACACCCGCTCTCTTCTCCATCGCCTGGTTTTAGGTCAACTCCCACACAGGCCTGTCACGGGTCTCTACATCCCTTCAGGGACGTGGTGCCTCACGCAGGACCTGTACCTCACCGATTTATAGTTAGGGGGGTCAGTGGACATAAGGTTCCACTCCTCATCGGTACATTTCTCATAGATCACACAGGTGTAAAATACATCACTTCGTCAGCTCACCTAAACACACCCACCCTCCCCCCTCCCTCCACCCCCCTACCATGGCGGACATGACGGACACACCTTCATCTCAGGGTCTCTCACCCTCCATAACACAAGCACTTAAATTACACTCGGTGAATATAAGAGGTCTTAATACCCCTGAAAAACGCTCAAGACTACTACTCTCCCTCCAACAGTCTCGAACACACACACACGCTCATACAGGAAACACACTTCCGTACGGACTCTATTCCTAAATTGCAAAGCAACTACTTCCCCCTGGCGTTACACGCCTCAAATGTGGAGGCAAAATCCAAAGGGGTCACAATCCTAATCTCAAAACACTGCCCACTCCAGATAACAGATACGGTAAAAGACCCCCAGGGACGATATCTTTTCATAAAAGGTACCATACATCAATTACCGTACACTATTGCGAACATCTATGCTCCCAACACAGGCCAAGTGCCCTTTTTCAAGAAGACTCTGCAATTGCTAGCTGGCTTCCAGACTGGAACATTTATCATTGGCGGGGATTTCAATATCCCACTGAACCCGTCGATAGACACTTCGAATGGGTCCTCCTCCATCTCATACAGAGCCCTAAGGGCCATTAAAATTCAACTAAGTAATCTGCTTCTCCATGACACTTGGTGTACACTGCACCCCAAGGAAAGGGATTACACGTATTATTCGCCGCCGCACGATAAGTATACCAGATTGGATCACTTCTTTCTTTCCCAGAATGATCTGAATAATCTTACCGAAGCCACCATTGAACCATCCATTCTCTCAGATCACAACCCCATCTCCATGACACTACATTTACTGACAAAGTTTACAAAGACGCATATATGGCGTCTAGACAGCTCCCTACTGACAGATGAGCTCAATATAGACAGATTGACTAACTGTCTAACTGACTACTTTACCATAAACTCCACTACTGACATCTCCCCCGTGACCGCTTGGAATGCCCACAAATGTGTCATTAGGGGTGAATTGCTATCTATAGCGGCTAACCGTAATAAACTAAAACATGCCCGCATCACTGAACTCACCGCTCGCATACATAAGTTGGAACAGGCCCACAAAGCTTCCACTGCAACAGCCTCGCTATCTGAACTGACACAGGCCAGAGAGGATCTCTTGGATGTATTGAATAAAACATTGAAGCGTAAATTCCTGCTAACACAAAAATTGTATTATGAATATGGTAACAAAGCCAGCAAGCTGTTAGCTAGAGCACTCCAATCCAAAAAGGCCTTTCATACTATTCATAAAATTACTAATGCAGCGGGGGAAGTTTTCGTTAAAAATAATGATATATCAAAACAATTCGTACAATACTTCACCAAACTGTATAATTTATCCTCAAATCAACACACCGACGTCCCACTGAACAGAAAAACCACTCTCTTGAACTTCCTAGAACAATACGGGCCGACACCGATCTCTGCAGAAGACGCAAACTCCTTAGACACCCCCCTTACTACAAACGAACTCTCTACGGCACTAAGACAAATGAAGACAGGTAAAAGCCCCGGTCCCGACGGCCTCTCAACTTGTTATTACAAATCCTTCCCTTCCCTCTTGCTATCTCAGCTTGTGAAAGCCCTTAATGCTCTGACCCCCTCCTCAGACAACTACAATGAAATGCTTACGGCCCACATCACTCTCATCCCCAAAAAAGACAAAGATCCCACCAGAGTGACGAATTACCGCCCCATCTCCTTGCTAAACGTGGACCTCAAACTCTTCGCGAAAGCACTAGCTAACAGACTATTGCCCTTCCTCCCATCTTTAATATCGCTTGACCAGGTAGGCTTTGTCCCAGGTCGAGAGGCAAGGGACAACACTACCAAAGCCCTGAACATACATCACTGGCTCACGAAAACGTCTACAAAGGGATTCTTCCTTTCGCGGGATGCAGAGAAGGTGTTCGACAGGGTAGCTTGGGACTACATGGAGGCCACCCTGCAGGCGATAGGCTTGCCGCCAAGCTTGCTCAGAATGATTTTAGCCCTTTACGCTGCCCCGACAGCTAGGGTTCGAATCAACGGCGGACTGTCGGACGCCTTCTCTGTATCCAATGGAACTAGACAGGGGTGCCCTCTGTCACCGCACATCTTTATACTAACCCTGGAACCCATGTTACGCAAACTCAATGACAACCCCAATATCAAGGGTGTAGATATTCATCGCAAACATCCCACTCTACTTAACGTCTTCAGTTCCCGGCCCATTCACAGTATTGGTCCCATTAGGGGTGAATGGAACCGGGAAATGCCCATGACATTCTCGATGTGACTGTTGCTGTTCTCATGATTCCACCCTTTAGAACCATTTTATTATCTTTTAATTTTCACTGCAGCTCGAGGAATCCTAGTTACTTCTGAACTACATGTGCATTGACGGGAATTGATTTATTGTTCAGCCCCAACGTGAAGATTACTATGGCATTTATAGATATGCTCGCAACTGTTGTACACTTACTGCATGAGATGTATGTCACGTATACTTTGTACATCTGTAAAACTTAATAAAATCTTTTTGAAAAAAAAAAAAAAAAAAAACCTTCCGGATGCATATTTTCACAATATATGAACAAGGGACAAGCCTTTTCATTCCAGGACTACCAGTAATTGCCCTCCTCTCTATGCTGCCGGGATCAACATCAAGTGCCAAGAAAGGTTTCCTTCTCTTCTTTCTTGTCATAAACATTTTATTGAAAGTTTTTTTACAAGCATTACAAATAAAGGTATGTCAGACCTTGGAGCCACAGAAAGGTTTTCTTTGGACCTTTCTGATTGCCTTTCACGTAATCGCCGATCGATCTGAATGGTTAGATCGATCAGGTCTTCCAGGGATGCTGGAACTCCCACTCTGGCAAGCTCATCCTTTAAGGTGTCAGACAGTCCTAGTCGAAACTGGCAAAGTGCGGAATGATTCCATTGGGTATCTGCGCTCCATACACGGAAGTCAGTTACATATTCCTCAGCAGGCCTTGGACCTTGCTGTAATTTGCCAAGCATGAATTCGGCAGTCTGCTGGTAGAAGGGGTCTGCATAAAGCTGAGCCATGGCTGAGAAGAAACAATCCGTAGTTGTCAGGACAGGGTCATGTTGTTCCCGGAGATGATGAGCCCAGGAAAGTGGTTCATCCAATAGTAACGTATCGATAAACCCACCTTGATGTTTTCAAACGTGAAGGTCCAGGGTAACAGGGAGAAATATAGTTCGCAGGAATTCCAGAATGTGCGAAACTTCTTGCAATTTCCGGAGAATCGCTCAGGCATAGGCACCCTGGGTTCAGGAGCGGAAGCAATCTCATGGAACAAGCCGGGCTCTGTTTGGGTAAATGAATCAGAGACCAAAAGCGGAGCACAGGCCAATGCGACATTCTCATCGTGGGGAAATCGCTCTTCTATGCGACTCAGATTTTCTTGTAACTTCTGCACAATATTGGATAGCACAGAAATAGATCTGTAAATGTCCTCTAGTGGAGAGGCCTCCCTTTCAGACTCCATTTGTGGCTGCTTGATACTGTCACGTACCTGGTAGGAGTCTGAAATGACAAGGTCAGCCTCTCTTGTCTCTCCAATCCAAGCCCCACTGGAGATGGAACAGATGGTGGCAAGGATCAGGAGGAACACGAGTGCCTGTGAATGCTGCGTGCAGAACTTGCCAGAAGTGTTGCAGACTGGGGAGTGCAGGCAGGGTTTCTGGTGAAGAGCTGGAACCAGCAAAGCTGAGAGGATGGACGGCCAGCACAGGTACTCGGAAACAGCGTGGAGCCAAACAGGAGACAGGAGAGAGGTCATCAGGTAAGCCGGGTTCAGTAACGGGTGGGCAGTGAGGTACCAAGGTATAAACAGGAGCAAGGTCAAACAGGAAACCGTAATCAGAGTAGTCAGAGTCCAGAAACAGGGTCAGGAAGGCCAGGGTTTCAGCAACAGGAAGTCAAGTCAAACAAACAGGGTTTCAGAATCTCAGAACACAGCTGAAAATCAAGCAACACCTGTCAGAAATCAGAGCAACCCTTAAATAGGCTGTCAGGCGCCAATTGTGGCCAGATGTGTGTTCCTGCGCAAGGAAATCTGCCGATGCCTGTGAATGCGCGCATGCGCACGTGTGCGTGCCGGGCGCATCCTGACAGTTCTCTTACAGTAAGCTAGTCATGTTGCCAAAATCTGAGAAAATAATTTCACATCCTGGTTTAAATGGGATATTGGCCTGTAGTTAGCAACATTAGCGGGGTCTTTATTCTCTTTAGGTATTACCGAAATGTATGCTTCTAACAGGGTTTCAGAAGGGCAGGAGTTAGTAGATAACTGTTGAAGGCCTTAAGAAATGCTGGGGCAAGAAGATCTGCAAAACTTTTATAGTATTGTGCTGGATAACCATCCAGTCCCGGACTAACTTTGTGGCCTTCAGTGCCACCTTCCATTCCTCTAATGACAGCCGTGCTTCTAATGCTTTCCAGTCTTCTGTAGACAGGGCACAAGGACTATATTGGGCCAAGAACTCTTGAATCAGCAGCTTGCATGTATCCTCTGCTAGGGAGACTGGTTCACTAGATCTAAGATTATACAGTTTACTGTAAAAGCATCGGAACTGTTGCGCAATATTTTCATTTTTGGAATGGATTACACCTGATGCATTAGTCACATGATGCACAGTGGAGGTGAGGGTGTGTTGTTGTGTGAATCTGGCCAAGAGCCTGCTTGGCTTATTGCCCTGTTCATAGAACAGTTTTTGAGATAAGACCTGGTGTCTCCGTGCTCTCACGAACAATTCTTCCAACAAAAGTGTTTGTGCATCTGCTAATTCTTCAGCTATCTCAACAGCTAGTGAACCCTTGTGTTGAGCCTCCAGTTTAGTTACCTTGTCAGAAAGTTCCCAAACCAACTTCATGAGGGTAACACAGGTCAGATTGGCATATGAAAAGGTTGTCTAACCTCGAGTATCGATTATATGGGGATGAGAAGAAAGTGTAATCTTTCTCTCATGGGTTGAGAGTTCTCGAACTATCATGGAGTGCGAGAGAGGCCAATTGAAGTTTTACTTGACGTAAAGCAGAAAAGGGGAGTTAGGAGGTACCTGTAGAGATATCAAAAAGTGGATTCAGAGCCATATTGAAGTCCCCCCTAGAATCAAGAGACCTGTCTGAAAGGTCACAAGTTTCAGGATGACACCTTGAGGGAGAGAGGAGCCGAGCTAGCCATAATCGATGACATAATAAAAGGATGCACAAATTTGTCAGTAAATTATAGACGGAGAGGGCCGAGGAGATAAAGAAAAAAAGGAAATTGGTGGGGGGCTGGGGGAAGAAAGAAAATAAAGGAAAAGGGAGTAGTTGAAAGAGAAAGAAAAAGGGGTGGGGTATCAGGGGAAATACTTATCCTATGGAAGCAGTGGTAAATCCCTGAAGAGCAGGTAGGGATATGCTGTCCTTAGGGGAGGGGACCCCCAAACATGGGTGTCACACAAATATACCAGAGGTGGTTTCAGACCTTCAAATTCACCTAATAGGGAAGATTTGGGGAGGGGAAAAGGAAAAGGAGCCGGTATGATTCAAAGGGGAACCTGCCTCTCTGAGGCGGGGAAGAAGTCTAACACTAAACACTCAATCATCTAGGGACTTCATGCTTAAGCTCAACTGGATGGAAAAAAGCCTCAGCTACAGAATATAGAGAGATACAGACCAGGCCCACCCCCAATTAGGGAGTAGGCCTCTGCCTGACTCCCTTTATCTCAGGATTTCGAAGAAAACCAGTATGAACCAAGAAGTCAGCTGAGGCAGAAGGCCACTAGCTGCACTTGTCAGCTTTGCTGCACGACAGAGTTATCTACCTCCACACCAACAGGGTATAGTACCAAAAGATAGACACCCCCATCTACAGCCCAATCACAAACCCCATATCCTCAGCCAACACAGGTACAAAATTGCAAATCTATTAACATATGAACTCACACTACTTAAAACAGGTATACTTATCTAGATATAAACATACAGTTTAGAGCTTTCCAGATCATTGAACATAACAGTTGGATAACAAGCAAGAAAACAAAGGACTTCGCCTGCACGGTCTTCTCAGGAGCCGATTAAGCAGTTGGTTTGGCTAATAGCCAATATATTTTTTCCCCCTAAGACCTCAGCACCTAAACATATAGGCCAAAGAGACTAAATGAGAATAATGTAAGTAATGATGAGGTCTCAGAGGAAAGAATATTAAGGATCATATAAAGCAAAAAACTGTATTGTATTAAGAACTAATGCAGTGGTCTTCTATATCTCCTGCAATAGTTACTTAAAGCAGCAACATGTCTAGATTCTATTCTATACCATACTGTCAGCAAAGCTATATTTAGTAGGCCCCATGTAGGGCCTCTGAGAACAAACCAATCAAAGTACAAAAAAACCCCAAACAAACAAAACCCATAGCGTTATCAGAGACTATACAGCGGTCAGTACCCTACCACACCCCACTTGTTGTTCTGTGTGTGAATGAATAGTGACTAAGTCATTGTAGAAGGCAGTATCAGAAAAGATGCACAAAGTCAGTTCATCTCATAATAGCTGCCAAGTAGTTGTCATGTGTCTCAGTGTAGCAGAAAAAGCAGGGTATGGAGGAATAGCCCCTCCTGCAGGTCCTACTGTGTCCTTGTATAAAGAAAACCCCCCTTTTCAAGTGATAGGCACAGAGCACAGAGCAGAAGAATCTAGCAGTCATAAAGTTGAAGGCATAGCTTTGTCTAGTATTAGAAAGCCGGACAACGACTACACTTTTGAAAAGATCAGGCTCTACTGATACTTTAAGTTGGTATAAGAGATAAACCCCCTTGAGCCGGGGGGGGAGGGGTGATCCAATTATCCAGAGCAGAGTGACATGGGCCACACAGTCAGGTGGGGTGATGTAACTTCCATATGCAAGTAGGCACATCCCAAAAGATATTCACGGTTGGCTCTCAGGAACAGCATTACCGTCAGTGATAGTAGGCATAGAGAGATCCAGGAATTAGAGTCATGGAGGAAAACGATCTGGAGGTCAGCTCACCAATTAGTCGACTTTATATCCGATGGTCTGTCTTGCGCAGAACAGATGAAGCAGATATGGGGGCTCTCATCTGTATCCATGTCGAATCCTCAGTGGAGAATTGAACGAGGGCTTCCGGCACCTCTGCCCGTTCCACTGCGATTGAGGAGTATCTTTGGGCTGGGTTGGAGTCCAGGGTTCAGGTTGCAGAAATGCACTGTACCAATCTGGACCATTAACCGCTGGGATGCCAAGGGTATCACAGAATTGTTGCAGATCTGCAGGCACCTTTAGCGAAGCAGTGCGATTCCCAGCCGTCACTTGTAAGCAGAAGGGAAGCTACTGGTAGGGGATATGCCTGTCCCACAGTACATTTAGAAGAGGCCGTAGGTCTTTCAAGATCTCTCAGAGAGAGATTTTGGCAGAGAGATCTTGAAAGATCTGTATTTGTGCTCCCTCCTGTTCCAAGTGACTATGGTTCCGTGCTGAACATAAAATGTCCTCTTTTTGTGTAAAATTTACTAGACAACACACAGCATCTCTTGATGGGTCAGTGTCTCGCCCCCTAGGCCTGAGCACTTTATGGCATCTTTCCATGTCAACAGGTGTGTCTAGCGGCCTCCCCAGCAGTGTCTTGAAGATGGCCCAGACCACTGGTTGTAATTGCAGACCTTCCACAGACTCTGGAATTCCTCTTAAACGTACATAGCGCCTGCGACCTCTGTTATCTAAATCTTTCATGTGTCAATGCATGTCTATAAGGTGTTGAGAATGTACACTTGTGGCTGTTTGGACTTGCTGGATAGCCACACCATGTGTCATGACTGCCGACTCCATGTGATCCAGGCGAGATGCAACCACCCTGAGAACTGTTTTAAAGTCTGATATTGCTGCAGACAGGGTGTTTTTATGTCCATGGCCCCCTGCTGAAGGTCGGCTGTGCTTAGGAGAGGGGACTTGTGGGATATTACGCATACCTTCCACAGATGTGCCAGGGGAAGCCGTTGTGGCAGCGTAGCTGGCTGCACTGTTATCCGAGGCTTGTGATGTGGCCTGGGAATCAGCTTGCTGAGTGTGGAACATCGCTGGTATGTTCCTGCTGAGCTGCATGGAGGAGTCCATCTGGGATCGGGTTGCAGACGTGCTTCTCCCGGTCATATTTTGAGGGTAGGCAAAACTGAAGCCCTAGATGATGGAGCTCTCGGTCTGAGCTGCCATCTTACAACTATATCAGGCCATGCCCTACCTTCTCTTTTCAAATATTTTATTGGTAATTAACAAGCAACTGTTCCATACATTACAATAAGGATAGCCAGGTAGCATAAGACAGTGCTTTTCATTGACATAGATAATATCATTAACAACATGGCATATAAAGGATTATACCAACAAGTGAATACTCAGTCAAATCGCAAGTATAAACGAATAAGATTGAATAACTAGAAATTTTAGAGGGAACCGGGTCCCCCAAATAAGTATTAAATGTAAAGGTTCCGAGTCACTCCCTAGAAAACAGACGTGGGAGCCACCAGGACCATTGTATAAGACCGAGTACAATACCAATAGGTATTAATGGTAGAAGAAGGGAGAAAAAGAGAAGAGAAAAAAGGGGGGAAGGAAAGAGAAAAAATAGATAGAAAAAAGAGGAGCAAGGGGGGGTATGGGTTGGCCAGGTCGCACGGGCAGAGGTGTGGCATCACCGTCTCAGGTTTAGGACCAAATAGATTTAGAGTCCCAACAAATGTTCATCAATACCAGCTGGCAGGAAGTGATCTATCCATGGTTGCCAGATTCTGACATGGTGGGGGACCTTATCCAAAATTTTCGCCTCAATCTTGCTATGAACCATTGCTTGTGTGACCCGATTTTTAGTTTCGGTTGTACTGAGCGTGGGTGTTTTCCAAGCCTTAGCGATTGTTTGTTTAGCTGCGGTGAACAGCTGGAGAAGGAGGCGAAGCTGTGCTCTTGTGTAGTCCTGGGGAATTAAATTGAGCAGGGCTATCGTTGGGCTGGGTTTTAGGGTGACTTGGTGAAGGGTGGACGCCATTTGGAATATAGTTTCCCAGAAGCGTTGCGCCAGTGGACAAGTCCACCAGATGTGTAGATGAGTACCTCTGTCGCTACATCCCCTGAAACAGTTTGGGGAAAATTCAGGCAAGAATTTAGCAATTCTAGCCGGGACTAGATACCACCACATCAACACCTTGTAATTTGCCTCCGAGGCAATCACGTTCTGGGAAGCATTTTTTGTGTTGGTCCAGATAGTTGCCCAATCCTCCGCTTCGATATTAATATCTAGATCATTTGACCATCTCTGTGCATACGCGGGTAGACGCGAGGATGGTGTAGTGAGGTGGGCGTAGAGACGGGAGATAGCGCCTGGAGCGTGCGGGTCCGAGTCACACATAGCCTCGTACCCTGTCATAGTATCCAATCCAGTGAAAGATTTTATTGTTGATTGAGTAAAGTGCACAATTTGGAGATAACGGAAGCATTCTTTACTGGGGAGCTGTGTTTGTGCTTGGATACTGGCAAATTATTTAATAGCGTCAGTATTGACTATATCACATATGCGAGTCAGGCCCGCACGCTCCCAGAACTGAAATGATAAAGGTTCAGTATAGGCTGGGTAGAATTGTGGGTGACCTAGAAATGACAGGAGGGGGGAGTGCGGGGAAATCAGTTGGAAGGGTGTTTTCAGTTTATCCCAAAGTCTGAGAGTGTGTTGTGTGATTGGGTTAGATATGGGGCCTCGAGATGCTGGGGAAAGCCATAGCAGATTAGTTATAGTAAGCGGAAATGAGTCAATAGCTTCAAGGCTAACCCAGAGTGGTATTTCGAGTTTCGAGTGGTAGAGAGCCGTCTGGGCCAGCCTTGCAGCCTGGTAATAATGTTGAAAGTTTGGGATGCCAAGGCCTCCATTAGACTTGTTACGAAGAAGGACGGATCTAGCAACTCTGGGTCTTTTAGATCCCCAGATAAATTTAAAAACTTTACTTTGTATGATCCTATGATAATATGAAGGGACTGTGACAGGGAGGACTCTGTATAGGTATAATAACTTCGGAAGCAAAGACATCTTAACAGCCGCAATGCGGCCGAGCCAGGAGATACACAAGGCCAACCAAAGGTTAAGAAGGGAAGTTAGTTGAGTAAGCATTGGGAGGTAATTGTATTGGAACAAGTGGGATGGGTCACTTGTCAGCTTAATCCCTAAATAGGGAATAGAAGTGGTAGACCATTGAAAAGGAAAATTTTGACGTATCATTTCTAAATCAGCTTGCGGCAAAGACACATTGAGAGCCCTCGATTTGGTTTGGTTGATTTCGAGCCCCGAGACCCTGGCAAATCTATCTAGAGTGTGCAAAAGGATCGGGACGGTAGTATGGGGAGATGTGATGAACATAAGAGCATCATCGGCAAAAAGGCAAAGTTTATGTGAGGTAGAAGCAATCTCCAACCCCCGAATATCAGGGTTACTCCTTATCAGGGCAGCTAAAGGTTCAATCGCGAGTGCAAACAAAATGGGGGATAAGGGACAACCTTGCCTAGTTCCTCGTGAAATGGGAAAGGGGTCTGAGCACATATGCTTGTGGTTGATTGTACAGAGCATTGACCCACCCCAGAAAATGTGGGCCGAAGCCCCAACATTGGAGAATATAAAATAAGTAAGGCCAGGAAACAGTATCGAAAGCTTTCCGGATGTCTAAGGAAAGGAGATGCATCGGGATTTTACGGGAACGGGCTAGGTGTTGGAGGAGAATTACACGGCGGATGTTGTCACTCGCCTGTCGTTTAGGTATGAACCCTACTTGGTCCTTATGGATCAGTCCTCCAATTATAGGGTTGAGACGTAGGGTTAAAATTTTGGCTAGAATCTTGATATCGACATTTAAGAGTGAAATTGGTCTGTAGTTAGACCATGAGGTGTTGTCCGTGTTTGGTTTCGGGATCATCGATATGAGTGCCGTCAATGTGTCTCTGCCGAAGGAGTGTTGTTTGAGTATAGCGTTAAAGGAGTTGGTAAGGAGGGGGGCTAATTCACTGGCAAATTTTTTATAATAAAGGCTCGGCAGACCGTCCGGGCCTGGGCGTTTATGAGGCTTAAGTGACTTGATGGCTGATAAGACTTCCTCCGTGGTGATCGTGCTCTCCATCAGATCACGACTAGTATTAGATAATGTAGGAATAGGAAGATTGCTAAAGAGCCTTTCCGCCTGATTCGGCGAAAATGCCGTTTTAGACTCATACAAGTTTGCTAGTTGTTTACGGAATTCAACGAGAATTTTAACAGGATTGCTAGTCACATTATCTTTAGACAGTCTAAGTCTGATAGGGACACGAGCACGGTCTGGTCTACGAAGGCGTAAGGCCAGATATGTGTCAGGTTTGTTTGCTTTGGTGTAGATCGTGTGACTAGACCTGCGGATAGTCTTATCAGCCGCTTCAGCCAAAAGTAGGTCTAGTTCAAGTTTCGTCTTTTCTAGAGTTATTTTATGGGCTTCAATTGGGTTAGTTTGAAATTGTAATAAGTGGTTCTGGTATTCTGATTCAAGTTGGTGTATTCGGAGATTTTTATCCCTATTGAGGTGTGACGCCACTGAAATGCATGTGCCTCGTATGACTGGCTTATGGGCTTCCCAGAGTAGTATAGGGGAGATATCGGGAGTGGCATTATGAGTTAAGTAATCTTTGAGAGCTATCTGGATATCTAAGCAGTATGATTGGTTAGTTAGGAGGGAGTCGTTCATGGACCACCACTTTTGAGGGGCCTGTGGTATTAAAGAAGATACTGTGGTGATAACAGCACAGTGGTCTGTCCATGTGATTGGGTGAATATGTGAATGGAGGAGGAGTGGGGCGGATGCTATAGGAATAAAAATGTGGTCGATTCTAGAGAAAGATTTATGGGGGTGTGAATAAAATGTAAAATTTTTCTTAGTGGGATTGGATTCTCTCCATGTGTCTAAAAGGGAGGCCTTAAGTATTTGTTTACGGAATTGGATAGAGGGGGTGTGGTGCTCGGGGGCATAGGGGGATTTATCTGTATGTGGTTGTAAAACAGAGTTGGAGTCACCACATAGGAATAGGGTTCCCTTACAGTGGGTTTTCACTATTTGTAGTAGATGTGAGAAAAAGGGGTTTGGGTTTGAATTAGGGGCGTAATAAGACACAAAAGTTGTTGTAACATCCTGCAATAGACCTACAAGGAGTAGCTAACGACCTTCTGGATCTTTTATTTCAGTTAAGGGGGTGAATGGTGTGGTGTGATGGAAAGCTAGAAGGACCCCTCGGTGTTTTGTGTCTGCTGAGGCGGTAAAGACTTGCGGATATTTAGAGCTAAAGAAGTTGGGGGTGTGGCGCTTTGAATAATGGGTTTCCTGAAGAGCCACTATGTTGGCTTTTAGGGATGCGAACGTTTGAAAGGCTTTGACCCGTTTATGTGGAGAATTAAGCCCTTTAACGTTTAGAGTGAGTATATTAAGTGGTGCCATGTTTAGGTATGTGGAGAGTTATTAGCCAAGGATACCAAGCCCGTGCAAGCCGACCAACAGAAGAAATGGGGAAAAGTAGAGGGAGAGAGTTTGACAGAAGAAAAAGAGAGGGAATAAAGAAAGGAGAAGGCATATGGTGTAGGGCACGCCACCGAGATCGTCCCCTATCAGGGAGGCAAACGGTCAGTGGCGCCCGACCAGTAAATGCGCCATCCCTGCGATCAGTTGACCAATCAGAGAGAGGACAGCACAATGACAGCTCCCCGCCGCAGTCGGGATTAATCAAAACAATTTAAAGTTAAAGCCCACAATGTTGTAACATATAATAAGGCATAAACCTAACACAGAACATGAGGGAGGGGGGGGGAATTGGGAGTGGAGGGAGGGGGAGGGGGGAGAGAAAAACAAAAAAAAAAAGGGGGGGAATAAGGGGAGGGAGGGAATTGGGACATACAACATAATCAGTCAATTTTTCTTCTTTTTTTTCTACCCCTAACATTACTTGTATTCAGGGTAAAATCTCGTAAGATTATGGTTGCTATATTGTGATGATATAGTAGTGGGAATGGCTGAATACTAGGGTTAACCTGGCACACTTTGTGTATACCAGTTTAAGCGTATGAGCCAAAATACAATGTGTGTATACATTATACATTATACAGGCAGGTAGAAATACAGTTTGGATGTTAAACTGAACCTGAGTAGGCCTTAAAAGGCCTAGAAGCTCTGTAGAGGAGGCTTGCAAGAAGCTGTATTAGTTCCTAAACCAACCGATGTCGTCCAGCAGCTCCTGGTCACTGAAGCGTTCTATGTGAAGAGAGTCATGGAAGATGCAACCGGGGAACTGTATGCTGGAAAAGACAAGGGGGGAAGGAAACAAAAAAGAAAAAAAGAATATATGTCTGTCATGCTTTCAGCGGAGGGCTTGAGATTTCGGGCTGGGATGGTAGTCTCCAGATGATCGTGCTGGGGTTCCTTTCCGGATGGACTGTGGATCGGGGTTGTTTCTCTTCGGGGTCATGTTGTATGGTTGGGAGATTGATCTGGCTGGTGTGCGAGGTAGAGATGTTTCAGGCTGACGCGTCTGGGGCGACAGGTGCAGAGATTCTAGTAAGCGTTGCAGCGACTCAGGGGTGGTGCAGGTATGCTGTTGTCCTTGATAGGAGAATTGCAAGGCAAATGGGAATCTCCATATGTACTTGAGATGGTGCTGTTGTAATACTTGCAGCTGTGGTTTCATAGCACGCCGTTTAGCGATGGTGAGGGGCGCTAAGTCCGTGAACAGTTGGTAGTCGTGACTCTGGAACTGAAGGGAGTTTTTATTCCGTGCTGCTGCTAGTATTTGTTCCTTCGTGCAGAAAAAGTGTAGTTTGACTATGATGTCTCGCGGTGGCCCGTCTGCTTGTCGGCGGGTTAATGCCCTGTGAATTCTGTCAAACTCCAGGCGTTCGATGGGTATAGAGGGTTCAAGCTCTTGAAATAAAGCAGTGGTAAATGATTGTAAATCATCAATCGCATCTGGTATACCCCTGAGTCGCAAATTGGACCTGCGAGATCGGTTCTCAGCGTCTTCCAGACGCGATAACAGCATAGCGTTTTCCTCACGGAGGGCAATATGTTCTTGGGCCTGTTCTTGCAGTGTGAGTTCTATGTCGTCGACCCTGGTCTCAAGGTCTGCAGTGCGTTGGCCTATTTCACGGATCTCACGTGTCAAATTGTTAGTGATTTGATCAGAGGTTGTTTTCAATGCCTTATGGAGCATGGTTTCCATCAGCCTTATAAAAGCAGTCTGTGACATACCTGCTTGCGGTAGGGAGGGAGAGCCGCCTGAATGAGATTTCATGTCTGTGTCATCTTCGCTCTCCAGCACCTCTGAGTGTGCAGGAGAGGACGCTGCTTGATCGGCCAGGGCTCGGGCCTTCGCCGCCATCTTGGAAGAAGCGCGGGCCAGCGCTTCTTTTATGGGTTTCGGCTTTGTTTTGCCGTGATGACTCGTGAGTACCATACCGGAGGAAGCACTGATGTCCGGGGGAGGTAATCTCTGGAAAACGGGAGCCGGATCGCTGCGTTAAAGGTGCTTTAAGGTCCCGAGTGTGCGGCGGGGAGTGCGGAGCTTCACAGGGAGACGTCCGCCATGTAAAGCCTCGCGCATGCGCCCCGCCCTACCTTCTCTTCTTTCTTATAGCAGCTAGAACAGTAAAAGTGAGACACTGGAAAACTAACAACCCTCCTACCATCAATAAATAGGTTATTGAATGCACTTACTTTAGTGTATCTAGATTTAATTTGATACAGTTTCCCATAAGCGCTTAATCTACAAGCTGAGGTCTGCAGGTATAGACCAAAAGGTTTGTTCTTGGGTAAAAAATTTGTTACAAGGGCGTGTCCAAAGGATGGTGATAAATAACATGTACTCAGACTGGTTGAGAGTGGTAAGTGGGGTACCCCCTTTCCTGAACTGCATGCTCAGATAAGGGTCTGGTATGTATTTTGGGGAGGGGTCCCACGTTGTTTTTCTTTTTTAATTTTGGCGTGGGGTTCGCTGAACTGTGGGGGGACCCCACGCTGTTTTTTTTTCTTTCTTTTTTTAAACAGCCGTGTGCTGGCAATTGCAACTGTGAGTCAATTGAAATGTGATTTGACTTGTTTTTTTTTTTTTCTTTAGATATGTAGTTTTGCTGCCACTTTACAGGCAGACTAAGGGCATTGCTTGCATATAAGCCTTGAAAATGGACACTTTTGATTTCTCATGTTCGACTTCCATAGACTGCAACACAGTTCGCTGTTCTGGACAGAAGTTTCCCCCTGTTCGTGAGTATGTTTACTCTACTGATCAGTTGGCCCCCTCATGCTGCCCATACTGTATATCACCTCCCAAGTCAGGGGCTCCATTTTTATACCTCTTCAGTATACCTGCGGACCTCGACGGCCTTCTGAATTGGTCTTTATTTTTGACGTTTGAAGCTACTCGTCCTGGCTCCTTCAGGCCACCTAATACTTATCTAATTCGAGTACCTTTCCCTCTTGCTGTCTGTACTATTTAATGCAATACACAGCTCGGTTCATTGTTTCTGTTTAGTGTGAACCCCCTTACCTGTTTGTAGTTACATGCTACCCCCTGGAGTCCTTTGGTGTCTTCTGGCCCCACAAAATGCTTGCCCCATAGTGGCAAACACAATATTACCCATTCTAGAGCTTTCTCTCTCTCTATTAAACTCTTTTCTCTCGCGGCACCCTTTGGGCTCCTTTTGCTAATCTCGTGCTTGTAAAAGTTTGGTGAAAGACGATTCGCGCTTTTTCAGACTCGTGGCTTTCAGATCGTTTTCTGCCGTTCAGTTTGTGCTTGTGGGTTTGTATCTGCTCTTCAGTGCGTGCAAGCAAGTTCCACGTGACTTTAAGTAGTCATTGTATTCTTGTTCGTTCGTTACTGTTTGCAGGTCGCTCTTCACAGGCCTTGCTGTTCTTCAGTGCGTTCTGTTACTTCGTTCTGAGCAGCCGACCGTTTTCTAGCCATGTTTCGTATGCGTACTCCTCGTAGAGTTCGTGCTGTGCGGGGGCTTGGTGTTGGGGTCCTGACCTTGACACAAGTCCAGTCCATGAACAGGGTGGGGAGGAGTTCATGGACCAAGAATTGGTTGCTTCAGCGTGACCAGTTCTCTCATATGCCTTTGCTCCGTGAGATCCGTGAGAATAATCCTGATGATTTCAGGAACTTTCTCAGGATGACCGACCCCGCGTTTCACCGTTTGTTGGCTTCGCTGACCCCCTATATCAGCAGGCAGGATACCTGCATGAGGCAAGCCATCACTCCGGAGCAGAGGTTGGTCGCTACCTTGCGGTATTTGGCCACAGGGAGAAGTCTGCAGGACTTGAAGTTCTCGACATGCATCTCCCCCCAGGCTCTGGGGATCATTATCCCAGAGACCTGTTCTGCCATCATCCAGGTCCTGCAGAAGGAGTATATGAAGGTGAGATTTTTATCCTTTAATATCACATTTTATTGTCTTTAATGTTTGATAATATATTGTATTTCTTTCCTCATTCCCTAATTACCATGATTGTAATATGCTGTGAATGTCCCCTTTGTTCTCATGCATGCTGGATTTTTATGTAATTATTATTTTATGTCCTTCATACATATTTGCCCTTCACTAACCTCCCCAGCATGGTGTCTCCTGCCCTATATTCACCTCATATAGTCACTTAACAATGTATTTTATCAGCTCCATAGTAGTGCTTTACCCCAAACACCCCCTAAAATGTTTGTAAATGTTATTTTTGATTTAAATTCAGGCAGAGTGCCAGAGGCTTTTTTTTGTGGTGTTCTCAAATAATTTTTAGTAACCCTCCCTGCCCCAACTGCTAAGTCAGCTGATCCCAATTCTCTATCTATCCTCAATCATCTATCTGCTGACTTTGCCAAACCCATACACACTATACCCACCTCTTTAGTGCTCAGATGTATGGATGAACTCCCCAAAGCATGTAGTGCAAGGGCCTGCCTGTATACTTTCCAATGGTACTGTTTAAAGTTTTTGTATCCTATTATTATCTTGATAGGTAATAGCAGAATGTCCAAATGTCCTCAAATGTGTACAATGTGTATTTATATCTTTGTATTATGACACTTCTTACCTGTCCAGTGGTCTGCCAATAGTGTAACTAAGGAGGGGCTGTTCAAAGTAATACCCATTATTTAGGCATTCAGCTCTCAATGAAGTGAAGAGGGTTACCTGTCCAAGATTTCCACACACCCCATAATGTTAGAAATGGCCCATGAGAAGGGGGGGGGGATATGATAGGTGTACCTTATACTTTGACCTTGTTAAATTCCCCTTACTAAATGCTATCTGGAGGTTGCCCCATAATGTTTGTGTCTAATCTGCTTGCCATGTTTCAGAGTAAAAATAGTAATGTTTATTGTTTTTTCCTCAACAGTTTCCTTCCACGCCACAGGAATGGCAGACTGTGGCCTCCCACTTTGCCCAGCGGTGGGACTTTCCTAACTGCGGAGGGGCAATTGATGGGAAACACGTCCACATTGTCCCACCACCCAACTCGGGGTTGTACTATTATAATTACAAGGGGTTTAATAGTATAGTGTTGTTGGCGGTGGTGTCGGCTAATTACGACTTCTTGTATGTGGACGTGGGGAAGAATGGCCGGATGTCCGATGGTGGAGTCATCACCCAGACGGAGTTCTACAGGCGTCTCCAGAATGGCAGCTTGGACTTGCCAGCTCCAGAGGACAATGTGGAAGGACTTGTGTTTGTTGCTGATGAAACATTTGCGCTGGGGGACCACCTGATGCGGCCATTCCCGATGAGGACCCTCACCCCGGAACAGAGGGTTTTTAATTACCGGCTGGCCAGAGCCCGAAGAGTGGTTGAGAACACATTTGGAATCCTGGCCAGCCGGTTCCGCCTATTTCTGACACCTATTCATATGGCGGAGTATAAACTGAACCCTGTAATACTTGCGTGCTGTGTTCTCCATAATTTTTTACGGAAACATTCGGCCAACTATGCTGGCTCAGTTGGGCCTGAGGCCGGAATCCTACATCAAACCACACTGACGGCGCTTGAAAGTGGCCGTCCTGGCTTGCCCTCCCTGAGTGCCCGTGATGTCCGGTTATGCTACCTGGAGTTCTTTGCGGGTAGGGGGGCTATCAATATGCCAGACAATATGTGAAGCCTTTTTCAAATAATAAAAAAAAAGAAAATCTTTGTGGACATTTACTGCTTGTGTTTGTTTTAGCTGACCCTGCCAGAAATGTTTTGAGTTGAGAAAATGTTGTGATTCGGTAACCTTATACAAAGCACTGTTGGCTGTTATTTCCTAAATGCAAAAACACATTTCACTACAAGTGCACTTGCAACTGCACTGAAACTGCACTTGTAGGGCAAAGAGGATTTGCCCTTAGGAAATAACCCCAACTTTTGCATCAAACAGCTATTACATCCCCCCAAAAGTGTTGTAGTGTTGAGACAATAATCCACACATTCTTGAGTAAGCCACTTTTTTATACCTGCACAATCACATGTGCATTTACCAAAGGTTTTTAAAACAAACCAACATGTTTGTTGTATAACAATTTTTGCAGTAGCATTAGCAAAATTCGAAATGTCCATTTCAGATAAAACAGGCTTGTGTAAAACCAACAAGAAAGCCAAAAAACTTGAACTTACAAAGTTCACATTAGGTAAAACCTGAAGGCTATATCAGACATCAGTATTTAGGAACTGGGTTTGATATAGCGTTCAGATGGGGGGAAATCACCCCTGGAAAAGCCAAATTTGGAAGATGCACACAAATTTCCCAATGTCAACATGTGCTATCTGCCATCAGGGGGGATCAAGGGACGTGTTTTGGGGGAGCAAGCCCTTCCTCAACGCGACTCTAGAATTGAGGAAGGGGTTGCACCCCCAAAACGCGTCCATTGATCTCCCGTGATGGCAGATAGCACATGTTGGCACACTGTGTGCATCCTCCAAATTTGGCTTTTCAAAACATTTCCAAAAAATTTAAAATATTGAACCACAATACAAAAAGTGATTTTGTGGGGTTTAAATTCGCCCCAAAACATCAATGATGTTATTATTTTTTTTAATAACATCATGGATTTTTTGCTGGATGTTTTGCAGTTCGGCATTACACCCCATGATCTCCCCGATCAGGATCTGGGCACTTTCAGAAGTAAAGCGTTCGGGATCCACAACCTCACGATCACCTAAAAAGAGATAATTAAAAAAAAAAAGGTCTCAAAAATCTGCCACCATCCATCTCTTTTACCTGAGCCTGTGGTCGCAGACACTCACCTGTTGTGGTGCCAATCTCCACCACATCTTCTTCTTCCTCCTGCTCTTCTTCATTTGGGGGAATTTCACCTTCTTCCATAGGTGGGGGGTCTGTGGTCTCCTCGGATGAGGGGTGTCCTCCGAGTCTTTTCTCCCCTATGTAAAACAAAAATGGTATAATTAGCACACAGATATTTGATGGCAGAATATAGAAATAGGAAACATTGCTTGGAAGTGGGGTACAATTGTCTATTTTAGCAGAGTTCCAAGATGTATTTTTTTTATTGCCCTTTGTCAAGCTGCAATACTTTACCTGTTTGGTACAAGCTTCACAGATGTAGCCCCCCCTATAGTATACACTGGAGCACCTGTGTGCCCCCCCTAATAAAAAGGGTGTTCTTGTGTCCCACACTAGTGCTCCAGTGTCCAGATGTGAAAACAGCTGCTCAGTGTCCTCTCCTTACACGCAATCTAGTTGGCATTTCTTTCTAGTAACAAACCCATCTACACAAACAAATATTTGGCATCCAAGTAGGCTCAAAAAAATGTGGGAAAATGCATATGGCCTAAACAATGGTGTTCTAGAGGCCGAAAGAAAAATGTTTGATACGAACGAATAATGGGCCCATGAACATTAAAGTTGCCCTTTTAAACGTTACAATTAATAAAAGCATATGGAGCAGCACGAACGTAATAAAGACAGAAAGAATAGGAACACAGCACAACTACTTACTTTTTTGCAGCACTCTCTGGATCTTTCGGTACTGCACTGGCTCTCTCAACTTCAGGTCCGACCACCGCTTCCTGAGCTGATCTTTAGATCTTCATACACCGAAATTCCTGTGAAGGCTTTTGACCACTTTAGCAATGATTTTGGCCTTTCTGATGTTGGGGTGGGGGTAAGGCCCATACTTCCCGTCATAGTCGGACTTCCTCATGATGTCGACCATCTCCAACATCTCACCAAAGGACATGTTAGTGGCCTTAAAACGTCTCCTTCTGGATCGGGACGTGCCTGGATCCGGGCTTTCCTCCTCCTCCTCCTCGTTGCTATAATTAGCACACACCTGCTTGAACTCCGCCATCATGCTCTTCACCCACTGCGCCGAACGAAAAGGGGCGGGGAATAGACTAGAAATAACGTCAGGGGCGGGCGGAGTTACACGCATGCGAAGTGTGTATAAAGCGTAACACGCGTGCGTATTACGTACGATCTGTGAGCGGAGGAAGGAGCATTGGACGCGCCGATCGTAAGAACGAAGGTAAGAGACAAACTTGGGCCTATACTGCTTCTAGATTGAGGTCTATATTGTAACAAGATTAGGAGAGTTTTGTCTGACATTAGGCTTTGTCTTGTGTTGTGTCTTGCAGTGAACATGGATATGCTACTCAAAGATAATGACTTCATGTCAGTATTCCTAGAGATGCTAAGGGAGCTGCCCTGTCTGTGGGAGATTAAACACCCCCATTTCAAGAACCAAGCAAAGAGGAAGGCAGCACTGGAGCAATTGTGTGAAATTGTGAAGCAGGTGATCCCCACGGCAGACATCACCTATTTAAAGATATTAATTGGTTGCCTGAGGAGCACATATCTGAGGGAGCGGAAGAAAGTCCTGGATTCACAGAGATCCAGAGCAGCAGATGACATCTATGTCCCCAGGATGTTGTACTACGACAGGCTGCACTTTCTGGCAGGCCAGACTGAACCCAGGCCATCCCTCTCCAGTCTTCCTTCCACGCTTCCTTCCCCCCTGGCTGAGGCTTCTGACGCCCAACCTGGGCCTTCCAGGCTACATGTGGAGGAGCCCAGATTGAGCCAGGTATAGCATTCCTCTAAATATTTCTGCTTGTCCAATCAATGATGTTAGCTAGATGTTAGTTGAGAGTACTAATTTAGGATTGTGATTGATGATGCAAAAACTAAAACCATGTCCCTTTTTCATACACGGGGAAGTCTCAGCCAGGAGGTGGCCGGGCCCAGCCGGCTGGCTGATCTGCAGGTCCCTCCACCCCCCCTGAAAAGAGAAAGTGGCAGTAGGAGGAGTGCCCTAGAGGAGGCTGCTATAGGATTCTTTTGGAGGGCTACAGAGGTCCTGGGAGCACCCCACACCATGGAGGAGAACATTGCTGCCTTCATTGCATATAAAATGCAGAGGATGGAGGAGGGCCAACAAGTCACGTGTGAGGCCCTCATATTGGAGGCTCTTGAGAAAGGTATGAGGGGCCAAATGACACCTCACACACAGCTTTGGGATGGTCCTCCTCCTCCTCCTGCAGGTCCTCCTCCTCCTCCTCCCTCTCCTCCAGGTCCTCCCAGTCCTCCTCCAGGTCCTCCCAGTCCTCCTCCAGGTCCTACTCCTCCTCCTGCCACATCTCCAACTGCACAGCCCGGAAGGAAGCGTGGAAGGAAGACCAGACAGTGATTGCCCTGGGTTCAGTCTGGTCGGCCAAAAGATGCAGCCTCCTGTGGTACCACAGCCTGGGGACACAGATGTCATCTGCTGCTATCCGGATCTCTGGGACTTCTGGACCAGACTGCCCTCCCTTACATATGGACTCCTCAGGCCACCAATTTTGATGTTCAAGAATTGATGTCTGCCGTGGGGGTCCAAGGCTTCGCTAATTTCTCCTGTTGATCCAGTGTTGCCTTCCTCTTTGTTTGGTTCTGATCCCTTAATAAAGGATTTTTGTTTTGAATTATACTCTCCTATGTGTTTTACTTCAAAAATGACAGTTTGTTTGTGAGGATTCAGGTACATTTCAAATATACAATGTGAAATGAACAAGGGACACCAACACCAAACAATCTCCTGGAGATTAAATAATACAAGATATCAATGGTGTTGGGGTAACTTGACACACAAAACACACACAAAAATATTCTGGAGTAAAAATAAAAATAACATTGAACAAAGATCAGCCTTGGAAAAAATCCAAACATTAAAGGAAAAAAAAGGCTGAAAATCCAAAAAAAAAAAAAATATATAAAACTGTCAGATGTGACAACTAATAACAATATATTCAGGGAATCCCACAAAAAAACACAAATAAAACTTTGTGAGAAGTGTGTGTGAATATGAGCAGCAAAACGACTTAATTCTTGTCACATTATAAAGAAGAAGAGAGTGCGCTGTATTAAACCATTTTTAACATTGCAGCGTGACGAAAGTGCTGTATCCATTGCGAACGCTAAGTTTACCAGAACGAGCTGTCCCGTCTCGGAATTTCTTCTGAGCATGCGTGGCACTTTGTGCGTCGGAACAGGCCACACACGGTCGGAATTGACGCGATCGGATTTTGTTGTCGGAAAATTTTATCTCCTGCTCTCCAACTTTGTGTGTCGGAAAATCCGATGGAAAATGTCCGATGGAGCCCACACACGGTCGGAATTTCCGTCAACACGCTCCGATCGGACATTTTCCATCAGAAAATCCGACCGTGTGTATGGGGCATTAAAGTTAACTAGAAACAAGTTAACTAGTACGAGACAGGGATGTCTCATATCCCTGATTGTCTTCCTGTTGGAACTTTTAGCAGGTTACAATTTTCACTAACCTGTCTATCTGGGGTCTCGAGATCACAGATGTACAGCACAAAAGAATGTTTTTCACAGATGATATTCTTTTCCACATCTTTTCTCCAGACACTTCCCTACCAAACCACTTTTGCATGCTTGAAGAGTTTGCTATTATATCTGGATTGATGGTTAATGAGAGTAAATCTAGGGCCTTGAACATAACTTTAAATCTCCACTGTTATGCTCAATTCTGGGAAAATTAAGATTTTGGTTGATCTCTCACTTTGTCTTATCTAGGAGTACACGTCACATCCTTCCTGGACTCTATGTACATCACCAATTACCCCCTTTTCCAGAAACAATCACAACTATTGTCCACTTGGTGCTCATACCCCCTTTCCTGAGTTAATCAGATATGTGGAATAAAAATGTGATCTTCCTATACTACTATTCTTTTTCAGAGTATTGCCAATCCCCCTTTCAGCCTACCTAATATATTGACAATAAAAACTTGGGTGTCCTTAATGTCCCCAATATATCGAAAAATCATTTAGCTGCACAGATCATGCCATTGGTGAAACTTCATGCTACTTTTGATCTCCTGATCTGGACCTACCTTACCTTTATACAATGCTCACCTGTCCACATCTATAAGTTAATTTAGATTGGCAACCAACAACCCTCTGCTGATGACCCTACATTACGGCACTCCCTTAAATGCTGGGATTGGGTACATTTTCCAGCCAGCTGATCTCACCCCATCACTTTCAATAATCCATAGGCCTTTGTGTGGTGGTCAAATAAAGGTGTAAAATATGTACACAACCTTTTAGCACTAGAAGGCATCAAAATGTCTTCCTACCTTCTGGAGCATTGGCCTCTTCCATCATCAGAATCATTCTATTTGCTTTAAATATCCCACTTTGCTCACACGCTTCTCAATAACGCAACAATTAGTCTGGTTCTCTTGACCCCTTTCCAGAGTACATGTAAAAATATCACTTTTATGCTTTGCTCTAGTTTCCCCTCACATCTACACTAAACCTAAGTATGGTGTAAACTCTTGTTAGCCATAGCCGGTTGTTCCATCAATGCCTTGGCCCAGGAAAATACCCACCAATTGTTTTTCCGTGGGTGCATTGCTCTGCATCAGATTGGTAAATTCATTCCCTCAGCCTCCATTCTGTGTTTCAGGGAAGTGATGCCCATTGCATGCTATTTCATATACTGTATGGCTCATAGCCCAGAAGTTATGGACAACATACTACAATGATTCTTAATGTCATTAACAAACCTCTAGCTTAAAATCCATGGGAAGTCCTGCACCATAAGCCTAATTTTGAACAGAGAGTAAATTGATATGTTTTAAGCAACATGTCAGACCTGTCACCCCTGAACTTTGAAGAAGTAAAGCAGAGGATCACAGAAACCATGGTCCATGAAAAATTAACTTCTATCTTGAACAACACTCATTAACCACTTCCCGACCAGCGCACGCCAATGTATGTCGGCAGAATGGCACGGCTGGGCAAATGGGCGTACAGGTATGTCCCTTTGAATTTCCCACCGTGCCTTTGCGTGCGCGCCGCCTATGGCGGGCGCGCGTCGGCCGGGAGCTCCATGAGTCGGGTCGCGGGTCCAGCAGACTCGATCGCCGCGGGGATAGCCACAATTGCCTCACGGAGAGGACGAACGGCGAGATGCTAATGTAAACAGCATCTCTCCATTCTGCCTAGTGACAGTGTCACTGATCTCTGCTCCCTGTCATTGGGAGCAGAGATCAGTGATGTGTCACAGCTAGCCCATCCCCCTACAGTTAGAAAACACTCCCTAGTACTGACTTAATCTCTCCCCGCCCCCTAGTGGTTAACCCCTTCACTGCCAGTGTCATTTACACAGGAATCAGTGCATTTTTATAGCACTGATTGCTGTATAAATGACAATGGTCCCAAAAATCTGTCAAAAATGTCCGATGTGTCCGCCATAATGTCGCAGTCACAATAAAAATCATTGATCGCTGCCATTACTAGTAAAAAAAAAATATTAATAAAAATGACATAAAACTATCCCCTATTTTGTAAACGCTATAACTTTTGTGCAAACCAATCAAAAGATGCTTATTGTGATTTTTTTTTACCAAAAATATGTAGAAGAATACGTATCGGCCTAAACTGAGGAAAAAAAAATGTTTTTAATTTTTTTTTGGATATTTATTATAGCAAAAAGTAAAAAATAATGCGTTTTTTTCAAAATTGTCGCTATTTTTTTGTTTATAGCGCAAAACATAAAAAACGCAGATGTGATCAAATACCACCAAAAGAAAGCTCTATTTGTGGGAAAAAAAGGACGTCAATTTTGTTTGGGAGCCACGTCGCATGACCGCGCAATTGTCGATGTGCTGAATCGCAAAAAACGCACTGGTCAGGAAGGGGGTAAATTCTTCCGGGGCTGAAGTGGTTGAAACTTCTTATAAACATGGTCTCTGTGGTTGGACTATATTGCCAACCTCAACCTTGATCGATCATTGCTCTCTCTCTAATAGGGATGAGCCGAACACCCCCCTGTTCGGTTCGCCACCAGAACATGCGAACAGGCAAAAAAAAAAATTGTTCGAACACTCGAACACAGTTAAAATCTATGGGACTCAAGCATGAATAATCAAAAGTGCTAATTTTAAAGGCTTATATGCAAGTTATTGTCATAAAAAGTGTTTGGGGACCTACGTCCTGCCCCAGGGGACATGGATCAATACAAAAAAAGTTTAAAAACGGATGTTATTTCGGGAGCAGTGATTTTAATAATGCTTAAAGTGAAACAATAAAAGTGTAATATTCCTTTAAATTTCATACAGTACCTGGGGGGTGTCTATAGTATGCCTGTAAAGGGGCGCATGTTTCCCGTGTTTAGAACAGTCTGACAGCAAAATGACATTTCAAAGGAAAAAAAGTCATTTAAAACTACTCGCGGCTATTAATGAATTGTCGGTGCGACAATACACATAAAAGTTCATTGATAAAAACGGCATGGGATTCCCCCACAGGGGAACCCCGAACCAAAATTAAAAAAAAAAAGGCGTGGGGATCCCCCTAAAAATCCATACCAGACCCTTCAGGTCTGGTATGGATTTTAAGGGGAACCCTGCACCAAAAATAAAAAAACAAAATGGCGTGGGGTCCCCCCAAAAATCCATACCAGACCCTTATCCGAGCACGCAACCTGGCAGGCCACAGGAAAAGAGGGGGATGAGAGAGCACCCCCCTCCTGAACCGTAGCAGGCCACATGCCCTCAACATTGGGAGGGTGCTTTGGGCTCCCCCCCAAAGCACCTTGTCCCCATGTTGATGGGGACAAGGGCCTCATCCCCACAACCCTTGTCTGGTGGTTGTGGGGGTCTGCGGGCAGGGGGCTTATTGGAATCTGGAAGCCCCCTTTAACAAGGGGACCCCCAGATCCCGGCCCCTCCTGTGTGAAATGGTAAGGGGGTACAAAAGTACCCCTACCATTTCACAAAAAAAGTGTCAAAAATGTTAAAAATGACAAGAGACAGTTTTTGACAATTCCTTTTTTTTTAAGTCTTCTTCTTTCCATCTTCTTTTTTCTATCTTCTTTCTTCTATCTTCCATCAGTTTCTTCCTCCATCTTCTTCTTCCTCTGGTTCTTCTTCCGATCCTCTGCTTCTTGCTTCAGTGTTCTTGTCCAGCATCTTCCTCTGCTGCGTCTTTTTCTCTTCTTCGTTCTTGGGCCGCCATCCATGATGGGAGGCTCCCGCTGTGTGACGCTTCTCGTCTTCTGACACTTCTTAAATAACGGAGGGTGTGGCCACCCGGTGACCCCGCCCCCTCTGATGCACGGGGACTTGACGGGAACTTCCCTATGGGTTTCCCCGTGACGTCAGAGAGGACGGGTCACCCGGTTATGTAACGGGTGACCCCGCCCCCTCTGACTTCACGGGGAAACCCATAGGGTTTCTATATTTTCTGGTCATGCACTTTTTGTATTACTATAATCATAAAGGGTCGAAAACTGTTATGCCCCGTACACATGAGCGGAATTTCCGTCATAAAAATCTTGGATGTTTTTTCCGACGGAATTCCGCTCAAGCTTGGCTTGCAAACACACGGTCACACAAAAGTTCTCTGAACTTTCGACCGTCAAGAACGCGGTGACGTACAAAACTACGACGAGCCGAGAAACTGAAGTTCAATACTTCCGAGTATGCTTCAAATCATTTGTTTTTCTGCACGTCGGAATTGCATACAGACAATCAGAATTTCCGATAGGAACTTTTGCCGACGGAAAAATAGAGAGCCTGCTCTCAATTATTTGCTGGTGGAAGTTCAGCCAGCAAAAGTCCGATGGAGCATACACACGGTCGGAATTTCCGACCAAAAGCTCATATCGGACTTTTGCTGGCGGAATTTCTGCTCGTGTGTATGGGGCATAAGGGTCTTTGTCAGCAGGCTTTGGGCTTATGTTAATAGGCAATTTCAGCATGTAGGTGCATTCTGCTTGCATTTGGCATCTGTTTCAAATGTTTCTGAGATCATTTACAGTTTATTGACAATAGCATTTGAGGTGCAGTTACCTTCCTTTTGGCCTACATTTCACCTTCTTCTAAGATGTATAAACCTGTTCTGTGTTGCTTTTGCATTTCAGTTAGCTTAAATGATGGAATAGGCAGTTCTGATGTGAACAAAAGCCATTGACACCAGCCCTTATACTCAGGGGCGTACTGACCATTCGGGCATTCGGCACTGCCCGAGGGCCCCATGCCACTAAGGGGCCCCATCAGGGTTGCCAGCCTCAAAAAAAACAGGGACAGTATGTAAAAATCAGTTTTTTTTAAAATCCCAAGATTATAGCTGCCCCGCCTCTCCAGTACATTTTCAGTGTGTGTATGTGTATTCTGTGTGTGTATACTGTATGTGTGTGTGTGTGTATACTGTGTGGCCCCATAATATATTGCCTGGGGGCCCCATAATCTTCTATTTCCTGGGTGCCCCATAATCTCCTATTGCTGGGGGCCCCATAATCTTCTCCTATTGCCCGAGGGCCCCATAATCTCCTATTGCCCGGGTGCCCCATGAGTTGTCAGTCCGCCCCTGCTTTTACTTTAAATATTTAGAATTTATACATACAGTACTACAGTAGCAATAAAAAAGACTGCAGTATCCCAGCTCTTGTCTGATTTATGTCTACTGATGCTGGATCTCTGTGCTTCAAGTTGTAAATGACAGAGAGGTGACTCTAATATATATAAAAGTGACATGTTAATTCAGTGCATAGATTATAAACAAACACAGCTTGCATGTCTTCTAAATACCTCCTAATCGGCTCATGTCTCTTATCAGTCTTTCTAAAGGTGTGGGTAAGACTTTGCTATCTTTGACGCCATCCATTCAACTAAAAACTGCACTTCTGCTGTATACTTTATGTTTTTCATTAGCCTTAGAAATAAATCAAAAAGCAGTGATGTTTAATATAAAATCATGGGCATCTAGTGCAACTCTGTGGCTAGCTCATGATAACAGATATGCATCAGATTTTCACTCAGTGACAGAATTAATCCATCTCATTGCTGAGCCAGGCTGAAGAAACTCATATTGATGTCATTTGCCCTTTACAAAACATAAGTCATTGAAAGGAATGTACTTTTTGTGGTTGCTGTCATTATTGTGGAATTTCTAAATCACTTATACGAAACACAGCATTGTATCAGCATGCCATGCACAGTCAACAAATGAATATTGATGTGTGCAGTGTCACAAAATATTTATTGATTTCTGAGAGATCTTGTATATTTCAGAATTATTTAGAAGCAATAGCTAAATGTGCCATTTTATTTAGATCTTTGTTTACTGAGTACACAAAGATCTAAATAAATTGTTGCCCCAGCAGCTTACTATGGTGTAAGCATGTCCCATAATAGAGTTTAGATTTAGTATTATGCTATATAGAGTGTAAATCTCACAGTAGGGTAACACATTGTTTACAAATTCAGCAGTTTGTTGTGAAACAAATACCAAAACATAGAAGAGTGATAGTAGAAAAAGACTAAGTGGTCCATCCAGTCGCCCCCTTTTTTTCCTCTGCTGTAAGTGTGCTCCAAGCATCAACTACTTTTTCTGTAAAAATACTTTCTAAGATTAGTTTTGAGCTTTATTCCTGCTAGTTTGAGGTCATGTCCCTGTGTCCTTGATCTTAGCCCCATATTGAAAATACTGCCATTCTGAACCTTATTCACACTTTTAATGTATTTGAAGTTTTCAATCCTGCCCCCCCCCCCTCCTTTAATAGTTCTGTTTGATTAGACAGCAAATATATGGCCAATCTGGAATTAAAGGGCCCTGTCTAAGCCCCTGGTCAGTAGGCCTATAAACACTCTGTTGGAGCTGGGGTCCTACAGCTCCTGTAGGAGTGCTCAACCAACAAAGAGTCATAGAACTCAAGTGACAAGGAGGTCTCTCACCACTAATGAGAGCCTTGGTTTCTAGGCCAGGCAAGAGGTTGTGCCATACATACAGGCTTCCCTTTCCTGCCAGAGTTGCTGTATTAAAGACCTTTTGCATTCCCAAAGCTGAGGACACCTTTCTTTTGTGGGTCTGCCCTATATGTCTGTGTCATTGTAGCTTTCTGTAGTCAGTCTCATTCAGGGTCCCACAGCTCTAAAGCAGCTCTGTAGCACCACAAAGATTTCTGCTCACCCATGACTGTCTGCTCAGCACAGTACAGCACAACACACCACAACCTGTAGGCTCTCCTCTCTTTGCAGCACATCTACACCAACAGCACAGCATAGTACACACATAAAAAGCCTTTGGCCAGAAAGGCACAATCCTAGGCTGTAACTGCAACCAATACATGTCCTCATGTGCTGCTCTTCTCTCTTTGCACTCTGTCAAACTCTGGCAAGGAGAGCAACAATCTGCAGCCAGGAAAGACATTCTGCTGCATGGCTACACTTTCTTTTAACAAGACTGTACATTTTATCCCAGCAGTCTCTCTTGATATGTTTTATTCCTTGGGCCTCCCACCATTTTGCTGCTTGTTTCTGGACTCATTCTACCCTATCAATCTTTTTGCAAGCGAGGTCTCTGGACATAGTAGTCTAATGCCCCATACACACGGTCGGATTTTCCGATGGAAAATGTCCGATCGGAGCGTGTTGTCGGAAATTCCGACCGTGTGTGGGCGCCATCGGACATTTTCCATCGGATTTTCCGACACACAAAGTTGGACAGCAGGAGATAAAATTTTCCGACAACAAAATCCGATTGCGTCAATTCCGACCATGTGTGGCCTGTTCCGACGCACAAATTGCCACGCATGCTCAGAAGAAATTCCGACACGGGACAGCTCGTTCTGGTAAACTTAGCGTTCGTAATGGATAAAGCACTTTCGTCACGCTGCAATGTAAAAAATGGTTTAATACAGCGCACTCTCTTCTTCTTTATAATGTGACAAGAATTAAGTCGTTTTGATGGTCATATTCACACACACTTCTCACAAACTTTTTTCATTACTATTTATCGGGATTCCCTCAATATATTTTGATTTCTCACATCTGACAACATTTTTTTTTTTTTTTTTTTTACTTTAATGTAGAATCTTTTTTTGTGTTTCTCTTTTTATTTTTTTTGGTGATTTTGATTTGTACTCCCGAAAATGTTTGTGTGTTTTTTGTGACAAGTTCCCACAACACCATTGATATGTTGTTCTATTTAATCTGTAGGAGGAGATTGTTTGGTGTTGTTGTCCCTTGTTAATTTCACATTGTACTTTAGAAATGTACCTGAATACTCACCAACAAACTGTCCTTTTTGGATGAAAACACACACAGGAGAGTAGAATTTACCTAAAAATATTTTATTAAGGGGTCACAACTATAAACAAAGAGGGAGGCAACGCTGGAGAAACTGCAGAAGTGGGCGAAGCCTTGGACCCCCAGGGCAGACATCAATTATTTAAAAGCAAAATTGGTGGCCTGAGGAGTCCATATCTAAGGGAGGGCAGACTGGTCCAGAAGTCCCAGAGATCCGGAAAGCAGCAGATGACATCTGTGTCCCCAGGCTGTGGTCATACGAGAGACTGCATCTTCTGTCAGACCAGACTGAACCCAGGGCAATCACTCTCAGGTCTTCTTTCCACGCTTCCTTCCAGCCTTTGGCTGTGGTGGTGGAGTTGTGGCAGCAGGAGGAGGAGGAGGAGGAGGATCGTCCCTCTCCATGACATCCGTCTTGTGTGTCAGTTCCCCACTCTCCCCCTTCCGAAGGACTTTATAAATCAGGTCCTCAGAAATCTTGCGTTGGCCCTCCTGCATGCCCAGCAATTTGGTGGCAGCCATGCAGGCAAAGGCCTCTGCAGGACTGGGGAAGACTCTGAGAGACGCCGAAGCCTCCTGGATCAGCCTGTACACTGAATCCTGCACAAGACTGGGAGTGGCCTTCCTGGCCCTTTTATATGGCAGGTGGAGGGGAGGGACCTGAGACTCAGTCAGGCTGCGACTTGTCCCAGGCTTCTCTTGGCTGACACTTAGCCCCGCCTCCTCCTGGCTGCCACTAATCCCCGCCTCCTCCTGGCTGCCACTAATCCCCGCCTCCTCCTGACTGCCACATTCCACAGCCTCCTCCTGGCTGAGGTCTTCCTGTGTATGAAAAAGGGACATAGTTTTAGTATTGTTTTCATCAATCACACACAATTTTCACCTCCTGACTGCTGCAAATTGAATGTTAACAAATATAACAGACTATCCTTCTGAGCCCAGCAGTTTTCATTCTTGTCCCAATTTTGGGTGCCCACTACTGTCTATTGATATGTAAAACACTTTATGAAATCAGCAAATAGTGATCAATAATAACATCTAGTAAACATCATTTATTTATTGGCCAGAAATCTGTAGAGGAATGCTATACCTGACTCCAGCTGGGCTCCTCCACTTCTTCCTGGCTGGAAGGCCCAGGTTGGACGTCGGAAGCCTCAGCTGCTGTGGAAGGAAGCGTGGAAGGAAGAGTGGAGAGGGATTCCCTGACTTCAGTGTGGTCTGACAGAAATCGCAGTCTCTCGTAGTACCACAGCCTGGGGACATAAACGTCATCTGCTGCAGCTCCGGACCTCTGGGAATCTGTGACCTTCTTGCGCTCCCTGAGATAAGTGCTCCTCAGGCCCCCAATTTTAGCTTTTAAATAAGGGATGGTTGCTGTGGGGACCACCGGCTTCACCAACTCCAGCAGTTTCTCCAGCGCTGCCTGCCTCTTCTGTTTGTGATTATAGTGGGGGTGCCTGACCTGCCACAGACAGGGCAGCTCCCTGTACTTGTCTATGAACAGGGGCAGGAAATTGTGGTCCTTGAACCCATCCATTTTCTCTGCAAGACACAACACAAGACAAACCCTAATGTCAGGCCAAACTCCCCTAATCTTGTTACAATATAGGCTTCAATTTCGAAGCAGTATAGGCCCAAGTTTAGATCCTACCTTCGTTAGCACGATCGGCGTCTCCGATGCTCCTTCCTCCGCTCACAGATCGTACGTAAGACGCGCGCGTTACGATTTATACACACTGCGCATGCGTATAACTCCGCCCGCCCCTGACGTTCTTTCTATTCTATTCCCCGCCCCTTTTTGTTCGGCGCATTGGAGGAAGAGCACATGGCGGAGAGACAGCAGGATAGTGCTAAGTACAGCAACGAGGAGGAGGAGGAGGAAAGGCCGGAGCCTGAAACGTCCCGATCCAGAAGGAGATTAAAGGACTCAAATATGTCCTTTGGGGAGATGTTGGAGATGGTGGACATCCTGAAGAAGGCCGACTATGATGGAAAGTATGGGCCTTACCCCAACCACAATGTCCGAAAGGCCAAGATCATGGCGAAAGTGGTCAGGAGTCTGCAACGGAAATTCGGGGTACGACGATCGAAAGATGAGCTCAGGAAGCGGTGGTCGGACCTGAAATTACGAGAACATGAGCAGTACAGAAAGATCCGGAGAGTGCTGCAAAAAAGTAAGTAGTTGTGCTGTGTTCCTATTGTTCTTGTGTTTATTACGTTCGTGCTGCTCCATGTGCTTTTAGGAACTGTTGTACAGTTTAAAATGGCAACTTTCATGTTCATGGGCACATTATTCGTTCGGATCACACATTTTTTTTTCGGACTATAAAATACCATTGTTTAGCCCATATGCATTTGGCCACCATTTTGAGGCCCTATACTTGTCTTCAAAGAATTGGGTTGTGTAGATGGCTTTGTCACTAGAATGAAATGCAAACTAGATTCTGTGTAAGGAGAGGACACTGAGCAGCTGTTTTCACATCTGGACACTGGAGCACTAGTGTGGGACCCCAGAACACCCTTTTTATTAGGGGGGCCACACAGGTGCTCCAGGGTATACTATAGGGGGGGCTACATCTGTGAAGCTTGTACAAAACAGGTAAAGTATTGCAGCTTGACAAAGGACACTAAAAAAGCTACATCTTGGAACTCGGCTAAAATAGATCATTGTACCCCACTTCCAAGCAATGTTTCATCTTTATAGTTCTGCCATCAAATATCTGTGTGCTAAGTATACCGTTTTTGTTTTACATAGGGGAGAAAAGACTCGGAGGACACCCCTCATCCGAGGAGACCAGAGCCCCCCCCCCTCTGGAAGAAGGGGAAATACCAACACAAGCTGAGCAGGAGGATGAAGACGTGGTGGAAGTAGTCACCACAACAGGTGAGTGTCTGCAACCACAGGCTCAGATAAGAGATGGATGGCGGCATTTTTTTGCAAACCTAATTTATTTTGGGTTTCCTCTCTTTTTAGGTGATCGTGAGGTTGTGGATGAAGATCCTTTCACATCCGAAAGTGCCCAGATCCTGATCGGGAAGATCATGGGGTGTAATTTAGAATTGGAAAACATCAAGCAAAACATCAATGATGTTATTCCAAAATATAAAAACATCATTGATGTTTTGGGGCGCGTTTAAAGCCCTTCCAAATCACTTTCTTCTTTTGTGTGCTACAATGTGCGAAATGTTTTTGTGATTTTTCTCAAAGCCAAAATTGGAGGATGCACACAGTGTGTCAACATGTGCTATCTGCCATCACAGGAGATCAATGGACGCGTTTTGGGGGTGCAACCCCTTCCTCAATAATAAAGTAGCGGTGAGGAAGGGCTTTCTCCCCCAAAACACATCCCTTGATCCCCCGTGATGGCAGGTAGCACATGTTGACATTGGGAAATTTGTGTGCATCTTCCAAATTTGGCTTTTGATTTCCCCCCATCTGAACGCAATATCAAACACAGTTCCTAAATACTCATGTCTGATATTGCCTTCAAGTTCTACCAAATGTGAACTTTGTAAGATCAAGATTTGTGTCTTTCTTGTGGGTTTTACACAGGCCTGTTTTCTATAAAATGCACATTTTGATTTTGGATAATGACACCACAAAATATGTTATACAATAAACATGTTGGTTTGTCAGAAAAACCTTTGGTAAATGCACATGTGATTGTGCTGGTATTAAAAAGATTCTTCATCAAGAATGTGTGGATTATTGTCTCAATGCTACAACACTTTTGGGGTGATGTAATTGTTGTTTTATGAGAAAATGGGTGTAATTTCCTAAGGGCAAATCCACTTTGCACTACAAGTGCAGTTTCAGTGCAGTTGCAAGTGCACTTGTAGTGAAAAGTGTCTTTGCATTTAGTAAATAACAGCCAACAGTGCTTTGTATAAGGTTACACAATCACGACATTTTCTGGACTCCACACATTTCTGTCAGGGTCAGCTAAAACAAACACAAGCAGTAAATGTCCACAAAGAAGAGCCTGGGGGGAGATGCCTGTCGAGAACTTGAGGTCCTGCAGGCTTCTCCCTGTGGCCAAATACCGCAAGGTAGCGACCAACCTCTGCTCCGGACTGATGGCTTGCCTCATGCAGGTATCCTGCCTGCTGATATAGGGGGTCAGCGAAGCCAACAAACGGTGAAACACGGGGTCGGTCATCCTGAGAAAGTTCCTGAAATCATCAGGATTATTCTCACGGATCTCACGGAGCAAAGGCATATGACAGAACTGGTCACGCTGAAGCAACCAATTCTTGGTCCATGAACTCCTCCCCACCCTGTTCATGGACTGGACTTGTGTCAAGGTCAGGACTCCAAAACCAAGCCCCCGCACAGCACGAACTGTACGAGGAGTACGCATACGAAACATGGCTAGAAAACGGTCGGCTGCTCAGAACGAAGTAACAGAATGCACTGAAGAACAGCAAGGCCTGTGAAGAGCGACCTGAAAAACAGCAACGAGCGGACAAGATCGTACAGAGAACTCCGATACGAACTGACTGCACGCACTGAAGAGCAGATACAAACCCACAAGCACAAACTGAATGGCAGAAAACGATCTGAAAGCCACGAGTCTGAAAAAGCGCGAATCGTCTCTCACCAAACTTTTACTAACACGAGATTAGCAAAAGGAGCCCAAAGGGTGCCGCGCTTGGTTCTGAACCGGCCTTTTCTAGTCTCGTCGTACGTGCTTGACGTCACCGCGTTCTTGGCGATCGGAAATTCCGACAACTTTGTGCGACCGTGTGTAGGCAAAACAAGTTTGAGCCAACATCCGTAGGAAAAAATCCGAGGATTTTGTTGTCGGAATGTCCGATCAATGTCCGACCGTGTGTACGGGGCATAAGTGTGATCTAACTAACATATATAGTATATATATATAAATATATATTGGTGGTGACCAGGGCCGGTACAAGGCAGGGGCGGAAGGGGCGGAAGGGGCGGATGCCCTGGGCGGTACAATTTGCTGGAGGGGGGGCGCACTCGCAGGTGTCACTCTATACACACATACACACTAGCCAGCGCCACTGCCTGTACCTGAAAATCTGTCTGTAAGTGTGCCGAGTGTGCTCCTGCACCTGGCACAACAAGTCCTTCACCTCCCTTCCTTGTCTGCACTCTGTGCTTCACTGTGCACTCCCCCCCTATGGAGGAGCCTCATTAGTCCTGGCTTGGCGGCGTGACATCACTCACGGCCGGAGGCAGGTGGGAGGACTCAGAGGAGCGCAGAGAACTGTGCTGGCGAGTGGTGGTGACGCTGTAACCTAGAGGAGCCGTGGGGCCTAGCTGGAAGGAAGCAGTGTGCGACAGTGTGCTACAGACTGTACTTGTTGTGTATTAAAGTAAGAAAATAGCAGATATTACTGATTGCATCTGCAGGCTGCAGAAGCAGATTAATAAACGAGCTGTCTTGATTGGGGGTGAGGCTGAGGGGAGGTTGATTACCAATCCCATTTAATTTGTGTAATATGCAGCATTAACAGGGATCAGCAAGGTGTCCGCACACGGACACTGGTGTCCGTGAGCGGTCCTTGCAATGCCCGTGGCATCAGTTACTTTGTTTTGTTGAGGCTGCTTTTACACTGGGGCGGCGGGTTCATTAGCGGTAAAGCGCTGCTAGTTTTAGCAGTGCTTTATCATAGTTTTAGTGGCGATTTTCACTCGCTAGCGGGGCACTTTTAACCCCCGCTAGCTGCAGAAGAAAGGGTTAAAGGTGCCGTGTTGCGGCGCTTCAGAATCGCTTTTCAGGCACTTCAGAAATGCATTGCAATGGGCAGGGGCGGTGTCGGAGTGCTGTATACAGCGCTCCTACACTGCCCCAAAGATGCTGCTTGCAGGACTTTTTTCCCGTCCCGCAAGCGCACCACCCCAATGTAAAAGCACTCGCCTTTCACACTGGGGAGGTATGAGAGGCAGTCTTCAGGCGCTATTTTTATTGTTAAAATGCCTGAAAACTGCCTCAGTGTGAAAGTGGCCTTATAATAACTTGATTATTGATGACTTGCTGCTCTCCTAATGTATGTGTGTACTGTCTGTGTTGTAGATCCGGCCAGGGCACGTGGGACATCCCACTAGTCCTGCTGCGTGGGGAGTAACCTCTCTTTTGGAGGGAGGGACTGGGACTCTGTGCAGCAATTGCCCAGACAGCACGGGAGAACCCATGCTGCCTGAGTGAGGCAGCCCAAGCAGGGGTGGATCCAGAGCCTAGTCTCGGGAGGGGCACTGCCAGAAAATATGTTTTTTTTGCGGACAATTTATCGGAGAAATGGCTGTTGTTGGTGCTTTAATCATCCCGGCACCATGGTTGTTATGGTGTCAGGATGATTGAAGTGCATTATTTCTATTAATACTTTGTAATATAAAATGAAATCATTCAACTCACCATAATGCAGAATCAGTGGGAACCCCAAGCGTGTCACTTGCCACCGTTGCCTGCCACATGTTGCGGATTGTCACTTGCTACGTCAGCTGCCACTAGATGCGGATTGTCACTTGCTACACCTTGTGGATTGTGACTTGCCATGTCACCCGCCACTGGATGCAGATTGTCACATGCCACGTCATATGCCACACATTGCGGATTGTGACTTGCCACGTCAGCTGCCACTAGATGCGGATTGTCACTTGCTACACCTTGTGGATTGTGACTTGCCACGTCACCCGCCACTGGATGCAGATTGTCACATGCCACGTCATATGCCACACATTGCGGATTGTCACTTACCACGTCATCTGCCACTAGATGCGGATTGTCACTTGCCACTTTATCTGCCACTAGATGCAGATTGTCACTTGCCACCAGATGTGGACTGTCACGTGCCAGGTAAGGTGGTGTTTTACTTGTCTCTTGTTTCCTTGTCCCAGAGACAGGCAGCAGAGAGATAATGTAATCTCCCTGCTGCCCACGCTACCTGAACAGTGAGGGCGGAAGTTAATGCAGAGATGTGGGGGCGGTGAGAGATGATGTCATCTCTCTGCTCCGCTGCCCGTCAGCTTGCTGATTGGCCAGCAACCCCCACACACACACCTAGCCTGCCTCAGTCTCACCCACCCATCCACACACGGAGCCACCTGACCTGGCAGCCAGGCCAATCCGCTCTCTCTCCCGCCTGCCTGCCCGCCCTCAAACGGAGCTGCCCGGCACTCCCGCGGAGCCGGCCGCTCTCTTATCCTCCCGCGGTGAATCCGCCCGCGGAGGTCACCTGCAACAGATTTCTCGGGGGTGGCAATTGCCCCGTTGCCCCCCCCTGGATCCACCCCTGAGCCCAAGGAGCCTCACTCAGCCGAGTGTGACTGTCTGTCTGAGAGGAGTAGACACTGACAGAGTAAGCTTACATGCACAGTGCGGACTGCAGTGTGTGTTTTTCTGACTAAATCTGAGGGAGCAGGGACAGGAGGGAGGGACTGGGAGTAAGTGCAGTGGCCGCCCCAGTGCAGAAGAAGAAGAACAGAGCTGAGGAGGAAGGTTGTCAGAGAAGCAATAAGAAAAGAGCCTGCCAACATCGGAAGGTTCCTGTGCGTTTGCGCGGCGGAGCCGCGCTTCGGCGCATGCGCGTCAGCAAAGTAGCGGCACACACGGGTTCACTACACGGCGTAACGGCGTAATGGTGTACGAATGTTCGTTCGTCAGCGTTACGCCCCCTTTCTGGCCTATATAAGGACTGACTTGTTCTCTGTTTAATTGCTGGTTTGTCTTTCAGCTTCCAGTATTCCGTTCCTGATTCCTGCTCCTTGTGTTTACTTGTTTGACCCAGATTTGCCTGACCTACCTTGCTTCTCTCCAGTGTTTGACCTCGGCTTGTTGAAAGGACTTCCCCACCATCTGCTTCCAGTGTTTGACCCTCTGCCTGTCTCCGGATTCTCCTGCCTTCTCGTGTATGACCCCGGCTTGTTTAACGGACTCCTCTGCTGACATCTCCAATACTCTACCTCTGGCTTGCCTTCAGGACTTCTCTGCTTACAGTCTGCTGTGTTTGACACTCGGCCTGTTTAAAGGACTTCCTCATCTACCAGTCTCCAGTATATGTTATCGGCCTGCACCACAGACTCTCCATTACTGGGTTCTCCGTGCCTGATCTCCTGCACCTCTTCCAGCTCCCGTTGTGTTTACGGGTTAGAACCCCAGCCGGGTCTTCTTCTCCAGTTCCAGGGGCAGAGCCACCATTGCTCTCATCTCTACGTTACAGAAGTCCTCCTCTCAAAAGCTTCCTGCCTGCTGGCAACCCGTGCCTCTCTGTGCCCTATACCCTCTTTACCATCACCAGGGGTATAGTGCACTTAGCTGCAAGGGAAGCCACTCCCAGCATCTCGGCCTCGGTGAGTATCCGTGATAAAGGTGCTGCTGGCCTGGGTACCTACCTAGGTGTTTAGCTTTAGCATGTATGATAATATTAATGATTCATTTGCAATCATATCAGTACAGGCCAGGGCCCTGCTAGTTGAATCAAAATGTGTGAGTAAACTCTGTTCCTATAAAATTAAACCTATTTCAATTGGTATGCTTTAAGTATTTTCTTGTTTTGAAATAATACTGACTTTTTCTTTACACCTGGGGGGGGCGCAGTTTGCCATCTTCGCCCTGTTCTCCGAATGACCTTGTTTCGGCACTGTGTGTGACCACATGTTAACAAACAAAATTGCATCAATGTGATCCCTCTCTGCTCTGGCCAGTCCTTACTTACTACTTTGTTTAGTGACTTAGCCAATCATAAGACTTGATAAGGTATTAAATATTCCAGGAATATGGTCCCCATATGCATCTTCATGGTGAGGATGGCACTGTGATAACTGTGTTTCTTCCAAGCCTATGGTCCTACTGTTTGGTTGGCTCCAGGGTTCTCCCCTCCCAGGAAACCCTGAAGATGCTAGATATAAATTTGGTCCTGTTCCACCCAAAAGGAAGAAAACTGTTTGCAAGAGACCGGTTGAATGGAAAGTTTACACAGCAAACATTCCTTGAGGGCCTTCCTAGGAACATAAAGATTGATTTACTAACTTAACCTCAGTTACTAGGGAACTACTTTCTAAGTTTAGTGTCGAGCCAGCATACCCTGAGAGAGGGATCAAGAGAAGAAACATGTATAGAAGAGTGAAGACTTATGCCCCGTACACACGGCCGGACTTTGTTCGGACATTCCGACAACAAAATCCTAGGATTTTTTCCGACGGTTGTTGGCTCAAACTTGTCTTGCATACACATGGTCACACAAAGTTGTCGGAAAATCCGATCGTTCTGAACGCGGTCACGTAAAACACATACGTTGGGACTATAAACGGGGCAGTGGCCAATAGCTTTCATCTCTTTATTTATTCTGTCCGTCGGATTTGTGTATACACGATCGGAATTTCCAACAACGGATTTTGTTGTCGGAAAATTTTATAGCCTGCTCTCAAACTTTGTGTGTCGGAAAATCCGATGGAAAATGTGTGATGGAGCCTACACACGGTCGGAATTTCCAACAACAAGGTCTTATCACACATTTTCCGTCGGAAAATCCAATACGGGGCATAAGGATGAGCCGAACCCCCCCCGGTTCAGTTTGCACCAAAACTTGCGAACGGGCAAGAAATTCAGACAAACACACGAACGCCGTTAAAGTCTATGGAACACGAACATGAAAAATCAAAAGTGCTCATTTTAAAAGCTTATATACAATTTATTGTCATAAAAAGTGTTTGGGGACCCGGGTCCTGCACCAGGGGACATGTATCAATGCAAAAAAAAGTTTAAAAAACTGCAGTTTTTTCAGGAGAATTGATTTTAATAATGCTTTAGGTGAAACAATAAAAATGAAATATTCCTTTAAATATCATGCCTAGGGGGTGTCTATAGTATGCCTGTAAAGTGGTACAGTTTTCCCATTTTAGAACAGTACCACAGAAAAATGGCATTTCTAAAGGAAAAAAGTAAGTTAAAACTGATCACGGCTGTAATGAATTGTCGGGTCTCGGCAATATAGAAAAAAAAACTCATTAAAAAAAAACAGAAACTCATTGAAAACATTTTTTTTTTAATTGCCTGGTATAGATATTAAGGGGAACCTTGCACCAAATTTAAAAAAAAATGGCATAGGGGTCCCCCCAAAATCCATTCCAGACCCTTCGGGTCTGGTATGGATTTTAAGGGGAACCCCGTGCCAAAATAAAAAAATGGCATTGGGGTCCCCCCAAAAATCCATACTAGACCCTTATCTGAGCAAGCAGCCATAGCAGGCCAGGAAAGGGGGGCGAGTGAGCACTCCCCTCCTGAACCATACCAGGATGTTTGTCCTCAACATGGGGAGCTTATCGGAATCTGGAAGCCCCCTTTAACAAGTGATGTGGGGTGGGGTCACCTGGTTACATCACTGGGTGGCCCCACCCATGCCTATATAACAGCTGTCACAGCCAAGAGACAGCAGTTGGCGGGACGTCTCCCATTGAGGTGGAGCTTTTTTTTATATATATTTTTTAGGGTCGGGCGCCAGGATTGAAGATGGATGGACATTGCAGGACACTTTTTTAAAAATAAAGGAATTGTCAAAAACTGTCTCCTGTCGTTTTTTACTTTTTTTTGTAAATGGGTATGTGTAGATGGGCAAGCGGCCTGGTATGGTTCAGGGAGGGCGGCGTTTGCTCATCCCCCTTTCCTGACCTGCCATGGCTGCTTGCTCGGATAAGGGTCTGGTATGGATTTGGGGGGGACCCACACACCATTTATTTTAATTTTGGCGCAGGGTTCCCCTTAAAATCCATAGCAGACCTAAAGGGCCTGGCATGGGCTAAGGGGGGCCGCATGCTTTTTTTTTCAATGGTTTTTCATCTATACTACCGGGAGCCAACAATACATTACAGCCGCAAGCAATTTTAAATGACATTTTTTCCTTTAGAAATGTAATTTTGCTACGGGACTGTAAAACCCATTGAAAAGAAGTGCTACTTTACAGGCAGACTAAGGAAACCCCCAAGGCATGATATTTAAAGGAATATTTCATTTTTATTGTTTCACTTTGAGCACTATTAAAACCATTGCTCCTGAAAAAAACGGTTGTTTTTAAGACTTTTTTTTGCATTGATACATTTCCCCTGGGGCAGTACCCGGGTCTCCGCGCCACTTTTTATGACATATAAGCCTTTAAAATGTGCACTTTTGATTTTTCATGTTTGTGTCCCATAGACTTTAACAGTGTTTGCATGTTCGCACACATTTTTTGTCTGTTCGCATGTTCCGCGAACCGAACCGGGGGGGGGGAATTATGTTCCACATGTGTTCAGAAATCATCTTCTTTATGTTCTTTAATGATGTGTCTATGTACTTTCATCCTTGTTTCACCAGCTTAGGATCCTTAGTTGCTTCTTGTGCATTGGATGAAGTACACAACATTACTGGAGGTACAGCTGTATGATCCTGTGATACTAAAGGTCCCATTTGTGTGTGTGACAGTTTTGGATGGATTGATCTGGCTGCCAAAGTTTCAGCGTGTTTTGTTGCAAGGCTTGATTACTTCATGTGTGACTTCATGATCAGAATAAAGGTTTTTTATATGGTTGAGTGGTTGTCTAAAAGCTAGCCAGGTGTTTTTTGGAATATTTCTTTTAATGTTTCATCCCCTGTTATGATAGGTTTAAGCTCCTTGATTGTTCTTTTTATTCCTCATAGTGCTGGGTTATATGTAGTTACTAGAGGTACACTTATTTGTATTTTTCTCTTGTATTGTAGGAGATTTTCTCTTCGGGTTTTTAAGGCCATGCTTATACTTACGTTGATGGTTTTGTTATTGTAAACTTTCATTTGGAAAGAATCTGCTAATATTCTGAGATGATTATTTCTGTCTTCTGGGTCAGAGCATATTTGCTGATATCTGGTGGCCTGGCTGGGTATAATGGCCCATTAGTTTCATTGGTCAGCGGGTTTCCTGTATATTGAGGTGGTTAGCTTGTCACCCCTGATGGATACTGTAGTGTCTAGGAAGTTGACATGTGTGCTTGAATAGTCCATTTTTAGTTTGATTGTTGGATGAAAGGTATTCATCAATGAGTATCATTAATATAGCAATAGTATCCATATGGCTTTTGTTATATGCTGTTAAGAAATGTGCCTTCCAAGTCAGTCATATATAGGTTTACATATTGGGGTGCCATTTTACATCCCATAGGAGTACCCATACACTGATTTAGATTTAGATGACAGGGAATTGTCAGTTTCCCTCTCCCCTGCAGACCTGTTATGTACTGAACACAGTTATGCTCTCTACACACAGCACTATGTTCATTTCAAAAACAAAAAGACAGTAAACAGGTGACAGCATATGGCAGCATACCCATGAGAAGTGTTCCCTGCTCATTATTGTCGACCTGACCATAGCCCCCCTCCTCTCAGCAGCTGAAGAAGTGGACGCAAGCTTTGAAAGCCCCTGAGTGATGAGAAAGAGGGTGGAGGGAATCAGAGGACACAGGGATGTCAGAGTCCACAGGAGAGGTATTGGAGTTTGGCAGTGGGGAGAAGAAGAGACATCCAGGGAAAGTGTAGCTCAGAGCAAAAGACCACTGGTGGTGAGGAGACTGCATTGCTTCTCACGCTGCATCCGCTTCAAGATTTTAGCTGGGGACATGCTGTCATGGAAACAGAGCCACGTGAAAAGCGTGCCCACTCTAGATAGCAGCTCAGGTGTGCATTCCTTCACCATGTGAGGCCACATGTCAAAAAGAGGGAGGAACTGAAAGAGGGGGTGGATTGCTGGAGTTGTATCCACCCCCTCTAAATTTCAAACTGAGAGAGAACCATTAAAGGCTCCTTCCTGACAGTTCAGATGTCTGTACTGCAGAAACTAAAGGACTGGGAAAAGACAGAAATGTAATGGAAGCATGAGGGTAACATGTACTACCTATTTCTGCTTTCCCATACTTCTCTTTTAATATGCCATTCTCTATTAATAGGCCAATAGGTGGCCAATAGTTGATAAGGAAGTAGAGTATATGGTCCCCTCGTATCAAACCTGTAAACTTGTGCACAGCAATCTGAAATCAGAATCAGTTATACAAAAACCTGACATACCACCTTGGCACCAATTTTAGATGTTTGTTGATTTTTTATTCACAGTGACAGAAAGCAATGATTGGAAATGAATGCAATTTCTTTTAGATAACTGGGCCATACCCCATGCTGCTAAATGTGCAAACATGGAAATGTTTATAGTTGCAAATTCAGGACCAAAATGCTGGGCTTTTTGGCCCACTCTTCAAGGTCTACTGCACATTTCCAAAAGGCTGGTGAGCAGAAGAAGTTTCCTGGCTAGCAAAATGCAGACTGAAAGCATTATTGTCAGACTAGTGTCCTCCAACAAAAAAATAAAGTGCTGTTCCAGAAGGCTCTTTTGAAAAAATAATTTATTTTTATGAACTGGAACCATATAGTGTACACAACAAGATAGGTACCTAAGGGATATTGGAGGATCCCCAAAACTAGTCAGAACTCATCTTCTGTTAAAAAATTTTTTTAAGCAGCATAAGTCATAATCCTCTTGTCGCAAACCAGAATCCTCAAGAGCTAGGTGGTCAATCAAGACATCATTATACTTATATTTCCAATAAGTATTTCCAATAATTTTTTGGCTATACTTTTTTATTGGGTCACAGGAGTGTCGGCTGACAACATAGAGCTGCTCCAGGCTCTAGAGGGATCCTGATAATATTGTTGGGATCCACCCAGCTGCCTGATTGACACCTGGCTCTGACTCCCTGCACCCAGTACGTGCTGTAGGGGAAGAGCGAATAGTGGTGACTGACAATTGCTACTCTCTGCTAAGGGAAGACCAAGAACTGAGTGATCAGTGGTCATGTGATTACTCAGTTCTCAATCCTAGAGCCAGCAGGGGACAGCTGCAGCATCAGACCAGTACTACATCATGGAAGTGAGTAAGTATGTTTTTTTTTTTTTTTAAATATCCCAAATTTCTCCTCAATAACTTTGTGAATAGACATGAGCTGAAAGTTTAACATATTATTTATTTTAGTGTGTATCCCAAATGTCTCCTCAATAACTTTGTGAATAGACATGAGCTGAAAGTTTAACATATTATTTATTTTAGTGTGCAGTTAGTATTATCTCTGCAGTTTGTGGTAATGTCATATTTTGTTTCATTTTAGGGAAGAAATTTGGTTTCTGAGTTATGGAAAGTTGTGTCTTTTTAGTAGCCCCTTTTTCTGTCTGCCCTGCTGAATGTACCCTATAAATATTTATATCCAGAGGTAGACAAACAGAAAGGGGTTGTAAATAAGGTGAAGTTGTATCTACTTTGAATATCCAATCATGTGATTGCAAAATTATTGTTTTTTTTAAACTTCCCACATCATTGGATATTCAAATTGATCATAGGTTCACTGTATTTACTAACATTCACTTTTCGAAGTGAACATTTACCTTGCTAAGTGAACAGTCTATACTCCTTTAATAATGCAACCCAAAACTGTAATGTTTTTGAACTGCCGCTGTTTACCATGAATGACTAGATACTGGTACACATGTACCTGATGTTGTAGTCATTACATTTCTCAAAAAGTGCTGCCTAAACTTAAAGCAGATGATGCTGCTCTAAAAAAAATGCATTTGTTTTTACAACAGATGGTCAATAAGGATGCTCAGTTTTAAAATATCAGGCAATTGAGTTGATTTACCAGAGGAGTGGAGACTGTTAACTTAGCAAGATGAATGTTCCCTAAGATCAAGGAATATTTGCTTAACATAGGGAGTAAGATGAAGTTGTTAAAAGAGAAGTATGTTTTTGTTTTTTTCCCTAGATTCATACTTACCTAGGTGGATGCATCATCTGTCCAATGTTGCATCTGTCCCCACCGCCTCTGCACTGGGAACCGAGCAATCTAACACCAATGGCTCGGTTCTCACAGATCCCCAGGCAGAGAGCTGCTGACTGTCAATCAGCAGCTCTCCGCTCTGCCTCCCCCATGCTCATTGGAGCACTGAGCTGTGGAGGGGCGGGAAGCAGCTGTCTCAGTCTCTCAGTGGCTCGCTTGAGAGGCTGAGACAGATATCAGTTCAGGCAGCTGGCGGATCCAGACTTTATTGTCATGATGACGTGGTGCCTGGACTGATTCCAGTGACGTCAGCAGAGATCGGACTTCAGACCACTCTCTGCTGAAACCGGGTCACAAGAGTGCAAAACTAATTGCACTCCTGTGACCCATTGGAGAATTACAGCCAAACGAGCTCAGGCTGGACTTCTCCTGTAAGTGACGTGTTAACGCTGATCATCCAATAATGTGCAAACAAAAATCCTATTAGTTTACTTGTTTATTTTTATTTCCTTTGCATATGATAACTATTCAAATTGAACACAGCGTCAGCTTCAGTTACTGCTTAGTAAATCTTCCCTGTACAGGTGTTATTAATACTATTGTTAATATGATAATTTCACAGCAGAGTAAACAATTACATCATATACATATATATATATATATATATATATATATATATATATATATATATATATATATATATATATATATATATATATATATATATATATTGCATTTATTAATTTATTATTGCTTTGATGTTCAAATTGTTCTCTCTCTCTGTATATATGCATATATAGGCATGCCATAGCAGGTTTGTATATGTTATGCTTTACCAAAGCATGCATGACAATCTTTGTTTTTGAAGTGACTTTAAAAACAGACATTTAACAAAGTTTTATGCATAAAGCAGATGTCAGATGGTAAAGATCGACTGCTTGCAGATCAAGTTGCTGCTGCCAAGTCTCGCGAGCTTTAATTCAGACACAGTTTCTATTAATGTCCGTACTATCCAATTTACAGAACTGAGGCAGCAGATGTACTTCTAGGCACCGAGCTACTTAAGATCCTCGCTGTTTAAAACTTTGTAATTTTACTCGGGTAAGTGCCTCAATAATTCTGTGTTTCAGTGAAGCTTTTAATCCATGTTAATTTGCACTTTCTATTAGTTCAGATATTGCAGACTGAATTAAAACAGTTTCGGTACTTATACACATACAATACAGATTGTCCTATTCCCAAATGCATCCTGAGCAGATACCAGAGATTAATGCTTAAATAGATACCACCGCTGAATTTGCTGTCTGATAGCAATGTTATGGTTTGTGTTCTTCATATAAATATGCAGATTTGTTATTAGCTGTGTGTAAAAAAAAATCATGTGGATATGTAATGAATAACTGTATGCTTGTTCTCAATTGAGAAGCAGGTTTAAGCCTATTTAGTACATATATTTAAAATAACTACAGTAGCAATGCTACATATATTACTGAATAAATTATATTTATAACAAAATGAAGACAGAAAGACTGATACATGCACATATATTCTCTTGCACCCTTACATTTTTAACAAAATAATGTTTTGTCCCTACATTTTAAAATTATTAGTTTGCTTTGTCAAAATTGCAATATTCTCCAAAAATGCTATCTTTTTATATTTAAAAACTAGAGCTGCCAATGGAATTAATCAATGTGGTCACATGCTGCAACTCAGCTACTATTAAAAAATGTCCTACAATTTTTTTATCTATTGCTATGGTATTAGTCCCCTAGTTTTTTCACCATAAACTATTAATAATCAGCAAAGCACTGAAGTGTAAGGATTTGTTATAGCACTCACACTCAAGCATATTACCATAATTGGCTTTATTTATGTTGACACTGCTCTATTGTTACGCACAGTCCTAGAAAAAATGCTGGTAAAAATAAATGAACAACTGCATCTTCACATCGCTGTGTTTTATTCTAGCAGGGAAATGAAAACTGAAATAAAAAGTAGGAAATTATTATTACTTAATCTCAGATGTACTTTGCATTTGCAGACTAACAACGTTCTTTTGTTAACCAATTAACATGTGCTAAGAATAGACTTATTGTTATGGTAGTACAAAACTAGACCCTCAGTACAGCTTTGTTTTATATTTTTATAAACAGCAGTTTATTACCATCCTTTCTGTTTTAGGCGCTTGTTAAGCTTTACTAATTCCTTCTCTATTATGTAAAAACTTTTGAACTATTATAGCAGGAGTGATAGGATTAGTGCATCTAATATTAGCATAAATAAAGGTATTAATATGTTAAGGTCACATAAGGGGAATTATGCACGATAGGTTCTCAGTATCAAGACAATACAAGGGATTATAGACTTATAAATAATGGCAGATAATGATTTCCCTGCCTATATATACAGTACAATGCTCAGTGCAATTTGTGGTTATCTTGATTTTGACAAGCACTAAAAGATTTTTTTTTTTTTTTACAGAAATAATTAGCAGAAACAATATAAAATCTCTAGCACATTGCAATATTTGAACACCACAAACACATGTGAACACACAAAAACACACACACACACACATGTACACACACACACAAACTGTTGGGATAATGCAGAAACAAATGGGGATGTGCACAGAAGCTCACTACAAGCAGTCAGAATTTCCCTTTAGTGTAGTATTATCAGTGAATGGAAATTGCAGGTTAGTTGCTATAGATTGCCACACTTTCCATATTACTCTATTTCCTATTGAAAAATTTTGTGTATTAATAGATATGAGTATACATTAATTATAGTGTCCACAAACATATACTGTTTCCAGGTTCACTAGGTACTTGTGCGTACCAAGAAGAAAGTTGTAAGGTGCACTAAAATACCAGTATACCATGATAAAACATGTGACACATTCAGATCCCCTAGTACTAACATATTTAAACATTGAACCCTTGGGTTGCTCCAGAGCTTAGTAAATGAGGGAAAGCACTGATGATTTCCATCATCCAATCATATGCAAGCAAAAATGCCAGTTTTTAATTTTCCTTGCATGTGATTGCAAAATGAAGCTTCGCCTCATTTACTAAGATCTGGAGCACTTGCAAAGTGCACAGCCAAATAGCCTTTAGTAAATTAACCCCATAGTGTTTTAATTGTATCCAAAATCCACTTCACAAAGATTTATACACAGTTTTTTAAAGCCTTAAAGCTTTGCACCTGATTATCCCTAGTCCTGATTTGAAACCAATTTTTGCTTGTAAATGGCATAAAATACATTTTTCTGTCAGTGTCTTGCTACTTCATTTCCTCCAAATTCCAGTGCTCTATGCTGGTAGAGCTGAGCAGCAGTCACACCCCTCAGCACAAGGCTTGTCAAATAGACTTGAATTGTAGAGCAGGGGGAGCTGTCTGATCAGTTCTGTGTGGATTACTGAGAGCAGTGGATCTTTTATGGTGTCCAAAACTGCACAATCATATTAAGACACCTTGCACAATTGAAAACTGATATATCTGAAACACAGAGGTGAGACTATGAAAATAGAGGTATATAGTATATTGTGTAATTACCTGCATATCTATCTATGTTACTTCAATAGAGGTATAATATACCACTACCCTTTGACTTGCAATAACTATGACATTTTAAGAAATGTATATTGAGAAGGACAGAAAAGTGATTTATGTGTGAGGTGTAGATGAAATAGTGCTTTATGAGATAAAATATTTCATCATAAAAAATTTAAATGTACTATTCAATGGGGAAAACAATTCTACCAAATGCAATTTTATGGTATGTGAGTTGAATGTTTTGAGGATACAGTTATTATCTGATAAATTAACAAACACAGAAATATGACTCATACAGCTTAGTGATTTGATGCTAAAAAAACAAGACTACAGGGTATATGATATAAGGGACAAAGCATTTGTTAATCTCTAGGGTAAATTTGAAACTTTTTCACATTAATAAATCAGTGATGCTAATTAAATATGTGTTTGCCACTTCCATTCTGGGGTTTGACTTTGCAAGTTTGCCTTTCTCGTAATTTGAAGGGATTTTACCAGGGAAATCTTCTATATATGCAGTTTCATAATAAACACTAGAGACGAAATAATATATGCAGAAGAAAACATACCAGACTGCTTGTTTGTTCCAGAATAGAAACACTAGTTCAGCATTACAGTGAGAATGTTGACTACCCAGGAGCCACTATGCAGTTCCTTAAAAGGCTTCTTAGACAGGTATTCTGATTACTGATAAATCCCCACTGATAAAGTGGTAGAAAAGTTTCCAAAAAAAAAAAAGAAAAACTTTCCCCCTTGCAAGTTAATGTCATAATGTGCTAGTATGCACAGACTTTCCTTTAAAAGAAGCCCTCCGGCAGCCTACTATCACCACTGATAGGGCTTTCATCTTCCTTCTGGGTTTGTGGGCCTGGCCATTTGAATAGCCGAGCTGTGATTATGTTACTCCCGCGCATACGAACAGAAGCCATGATCACAGCACAGTGCTGCTGTCCCTTCAGAGCGCAGTACACATGCGTCATTGCATTGGGAGCTATTATTTGTACCTACAGATAAGCTTTATTGTAAGAATACCTATACTGTAGGTACAAGTAAGCAAGAGGTGTTTACTACTGCTTTAAGTATTGTTACACAATATACCATCAGGGCCGTCTTTAATATTGATTGGACCCTGGGCAAAAATTTTCTTGGGGCCCCCCCCCCATGCAATTTCACTCTCCACCAGCTCTGAGACATACAATAAATAGCAGCTAGACTTAAAATCAGTTTACTGTATCAGATCAGGCAGCAATTGCGACTGGTTGCCAGCATATCATTACTGCTTACTAACTGGTTGCTAGAGGTTATAGCACACATTACGGCTCACTGATTAGTTGCCAGAGGTTAAAGCACATCTTCTCCTCACTGCAGGGGAGCATGATATATATATGAATGCCCCCTTTATTTACATATCAATGCCGCCGGCCGCAGCTATTTACTTAGTAATGCCGCCGCTATTTACATATGAATGCCGGTTATTTACATGTAAACACAGGGTCTGCTGGTGAGTCATCTGTACACAACAATAGGGCAAAGCTGGGCAGCATTAGTACCAGCACTTCATACTGAGATATCGGGACACAGCACTGGACTGAAACTTCAAGGGACAAGGGAATTTAAACTTGGATAGTTGGCAAATATGAGGCAGCTGCTTTGGGCCCCACAACAATGACAGGGCCCAGGGCAGCTGCCCCTTTTGCCCTGCCTTAAAGACGGCCCTGTATACCATCTAATACATGTTAATAGATAATTTTATTATAAAGACTCCGGAAATATATATATATATATATATATATATATATATATATATATATATATATATATATATATATATGCCAGGAAAATGTGGTTTTTTTTTGTGTGTTCCTGCTTAAAAAAATTCTCATCACATCCCACTCTGACAGCAAGTGAGGGTATTGTTTCTAAGTAGTGATGAGCTGAACTGTTCTGGATTTGGTTTGAGCAGAGTTTGCTTAATTTCAAAGAATTTTGGATGCCAAACCTGAACCACAATAAAATCTATGGGATCTGAAACTGTCAAATTAAAAATGCCCATTTTCTAGGTTATTGGACAAGGGTGTGTAAAAAAATAACACTTGGGATCTCTGCCCTAGGGAATATGTACCAATGCAAAAAAAATTATATATATATATATATATATATATATATATATATATATATATATATATATATATATATATATATATATATATATATATATATATATATATATATATATATATATATATATATATATATATATATATATATATATATATATATATACATACATTTATTTATTTATTTCAGTTACTTATATAGCGCTGCCAAATTACACAGCACTTTACATATACATTGTACATTCACATCAGTCCCTACCCTCAAGGATCTAAGGTCCCTAATTTACATTCATACATAGTAGGGACAATTTAGACAGGATCCAATTAACCTACCAGCATGTTTTTGGAGTGTGGGAGGAAACCGGAGTACCCGTAGGAAACCCACACAGGCACAGGGAGAACATGCAAACTCCAGGCAGGTAGTGTCATGGTTGGGATTCGAACCAGTGACCCTTCTTACTGCTAGGCAAAAGTGCTATCCACTACACCACTGTGCCATTAAATGGATATATATATATATATATATATATATATATATATATATATATATATATATATATATATATCCATTTAACCAGGATTTAAATCAATTTAGCCAGGAAAACATCATACAGAACCCTCCAAGGGTTTGCTATGTATTTTATGGGGACTTTTGCTGACAATTTAAACTATATATAAATTTTTTTCTTTGTAACTGTCATTTTCTACAGTAGGAATTAAAAAAGAAATTTGTAGAGCCCCCCCCCAAAAAAAAAATTCCATACCAAACTGGTACAGATTATAAGGGATACGCCACACAACAAAGATAAAAAAGCATGATGTCCCCCTGAAAATCCACACCAGACCCTTAGTCTGAGCATGCAGTCTGGCTGGACAGGAAAGAGTGGTGAGCATGTGCCCAGTCATTGTGCCCCCCCCGCCCAGTGGTTGTGGGGGTCAGCAGGTAGTAAAAAACCTTTAACAATTTCCCTTATTTTCAATCATGGTGCCTACTACTCACTGACTCCCTAAAAAAAACACCACCCAAACATTAGACAAGTCCTTTATTATAAAAATAAAATCCCAAAAAAGTCCTTCATTGTAAATCCATCATCAATCATGATGCCTGCCAACTCATTATTAACCCAATGCCCCCCACGCACATCATTGATCCCGATGGTAACACTAACCAAATGACAGCTCCCGTGCTGTCATCAGCTACATAATTGAAGGGACGGGGATAGTGGTTACATCATTACCAGTGGCCATATGTACGTAGTGATGTCACTGCTTTTCCCACCCCTTTGCTTAAAAGGAGCAGGGATTCCCTGCATCAGTGGTTCCTAGAAATGCCGTGAGTACAACCCTCCAATGGCTCCCTATGGAACCAGTGACAGCGAGAAGCTGTCATATAAAGAAATGGTAGAAATACCACTTCTATATATGATGCACAATGCCCGCAGAACTCACTAAAGTTAGGGTATTCAGTTATTTACTGTCCCTTTTCCTAAGCAAAGACACAGAAAGCATTAAAAAGTGACAAAGGTTCTATCTCTACCCCTTCCCTGCTGTATCCAAAAATTAATTTGGGCTGTATTTGGGATTTAAACCCTTTACAATTAATGCATGAATAGGAGCAAATTATAAATAAAGAAGCTAACCATTCTCCATTCAACAAAAATGTGCTTTAGTCTGTGTACATGGGGAAGAGAATTTCTGTAACCTCCTGTCCTGACAGGAAGAGAGAAGAACGCTCCTCAATAGAAACATCAACAGCATTAAAAGCTTTACAAAATCTCTCTCTGCCCTCTACTCTGTCCAAAACAATATAAATTATATTGGCTGAAGCTGGACTTTAAAAATGTAAACATATCATAGAATACAAAGCAACTTTGCAAATATACAAATTACTTCTGCCATTTTTTCTAAGTTTTTAGAGATGTCATCACATGCTCAGGACAGAGCAAACATTGTTCTGTTTACATATAGGCTGTCAGCCACTTTCACTGTAACTGCAGAAAAGGACTAATAATAATTCATCATTTCACTGGTGGGAATCATAAATGATTATTTCTGTGCTACAATGCACTAATGTAATCACTGGAGATTACAGTCCACCACAAGCTAGCAGCCCCTGTATAAGTTTAGCTGCAGCATCAGGAAGTACATATCTTCATGTCTGAGAACAAAGAGGGAATCAGAGATACTTCCATATGTGTATTTTGGTTTCTACAACTGGGTATCTGGAATCATATGTAATAAGGGATGGGCAGGGCTTATTTAAACTCATAAAGGGCTGCCTGCTTGTAGCAGTATGTGATATACAGGAAATACATGAGTTCAATGCAGTAAAGAAATTATAATGTATCTCTTCTGGCAGTGAACACTTTGAAGATTCTAAAGAAGCATAGAATGTTGGCTTAGGAAAGTGCAAAAGCTTGCAAAAGCTAATGATCATATTAACAACATGAACCTATGTTCACTCTGAATACTCAATCATGTGTGGGGGCAATTTAAAAAACACAGCTCAATGTTGTTAATTTAGTTTAGCGAGTTTGCAAAATAATCAATCTTAGTATTTTAATAAATTATCCACATCAAATCAAACAAATAGGTGAAGCCAATGTCTTTCTTATTTATCAATGGATCCGCGCTTCAGGATATTCAAACGACTGCTGCCCCCCTATATGAGCAGGGAACACCTACGTGAAACCCAAAAAACAAATAAAACCAAAAAGATAGGGAGTGGCGCTGTATTATACAGACGGAGTATCAGTATGTAATTATTCTTCTTTATAAAGTGACAGGTGCATCAGTGTGGTGATTTAGTCCCCTTAAAAGTATAAATTAACAGGTGTAATAATAAAAACTATATTAAAAATATATCAATGCAGTAGTGTATAATTAAAATATAAAGTGATAAGTGCTAGTTAGTGCAAAAGAGGATTGTAAGCTATATGCAAATACATTGGCACAGTTAATATCTCATATACGTGAAAAAACAGAAGAATTATATAATATAAAAATAGAGTAACATGTGCTTATAAATCTTATATAAATTAGACCTTTTGTTGGAAATCCAAAGTGACAAGTGCAAAAATTATACAAAATAAATATCATGGTATTCAATCTTGATACACAGTCAGTTGACAAATTGGACTTTATTATATACATATATTTTTTCCTTTCTTTTTTGTTTTTTTTGCACACTATCGCACAGTGGTTTGAATACCATGATATTTATTTAGTATAATTTTTGCACTTGTCACTTTGGATTTCCAACAAAAGGTCTAATTTATATAAGATTTATAAGCACATGTTACTCTATTTTTATATTATATAATTCTTCAGTTTTTTCACGTATATGGGATAGTAACTGTGCCAATGTATTTGCAATGTCTTTCTTGTTCTCTCCCTTTCTCTTCAGTTACAGTACACCAGAACTGTATCATATCTCAATCATAATAAAGGCAAAGGTAAGAGGTTATATTTGTAAAGTTGCTTATCTATATTAGAAGAGTTTAGGTGTTTAAAAATTACATTTATATTTTAATAATTTTTTTACTTTAACCTTTAACCTTAAGCTGTGTAAGGGGTTTTCACAGTCAGGGCGGTAAAGATGTGAAACTCTCCTCCACAATCTGTGGTGTCAGAAGGAAGTATTGATAGTTTTAAAAGACTCTTGGATGTGCATCTTAGTAAAAACAATATACAGGGATATGGGAAATGATTTTTCTACACACGCACACACCTACACAGGTTGAACTGGATGGACTATTGTCTTTATTCAACGTTACCAACTATGTAGCTATGTAACTATGTAACTTGTATTGAACATACCACCACTATATATCACTATATCACAGACAGTCCAGTCTAGTCTAGTTTGTGGGTTGTATTCAGGCACCTAAAATTTCCCCCTGGGGTGGTTGAAATTAATGAATAGATGTGATCACATAACAAATTAGGCTACAAAAAGCACAATTAAATTGACTTTTTCTGTTAATATACTTTGATTGAGCATTTCTTGCTTTATCGTATTCTTCTCTTCTCCTTTACCTTTTTAAAGTATGCTGTTACTCACATATATCAATTAACATCCTCATATAAAGAATGTGGAAAGTTTGTCTGGAATAGAAAACAACTTAATGGCTGTCTAAATATAGCTGAAGGGTAAACTACTATAAAAGCATATGTTAAAATAAACAATACTGAACTTCAGTACCTGGAATAAGAACTGCATCTGTTGCCTAGCTGTGTAGCTTTCAATCATCATCAGACCTACCCTGGGATGAGGATTCTTGAATATATCTGTTATGGAGTAATACAGACAGTTCTAAGTTTAGCCCTGATAATTGAGGACTTGATACTATTTTAAATGTAATATATTTCTTTCTTGTTTTAGCTCTGTGTTTAGGAAAAATATGTTTAACTTTAATTTTCTAAATTGGCTCATATGAAAGGAACATAATTGAAAGCATGAAACAGATCTTTCTCTAAAGCAAAAAAAGTAGTTTTTTTGACAAACCCACTAAAGCTAGTTCTGACCAACTCTGTAGATTGTTTAAAAAAAGGTTGCACATAATTTAACTGGCTATTAATATTTATCAGTAATAACACCATAGTTTGTTTATCCATGGAATATCAAATTACCTTAGAGGATCAGATAGGAATTTTTCCCTGTTGGATAAAATTGGAGCAGACTTTGTGAAATTTCCTCTTCTGGATTAACTGTGGGTTTAGAGTTCTGCAGATGTAGGTTTTCAAATAATGTATATATTTTTCTATTGGTTGAACTCAGTAGGCATGTGTCTTTTTTCAAACTATGTAACATTTTGGTGGGACATTGCCCCACTAAAAAAAGGTTTGTTGAACACTTATTCATGGAGATTTGTTAAATACTCAGTGACACAATAATGTAATCAAAGCCATGCATATATACCTATGTATATATTAATTAAAATCTGTAACAAATTGTTTTATGTGTTTTAGTTATCAGTGATGTGGTACAATCTCTCACGTGAAAAGAAAATCTCTGCAATCTGCTTGACTGTAATATATGTGTTTTGCACAAATGTCCATTGTGAAGATGATGACGTTGTTCTGACCAAAGATGGCAATGTAAGAGGGTATCAAATACCAGTGTTTTCTAAGACAATCACAGCATTCCTTGGAATACCTTATGCAGAACCCCCAGTAGGAGCTCTAAGATTTAAAAGACCAGAACCCAGCAAATCTTGGACTACAGTATGGAATGCCACAAACTATGGAAATTCTTGTTATCAGTATGTTGACCAAGCATTCCCTGGTTTTTCTGGTGCTGAAATGTGGAATCCTAACACTGAACTGAGTGAAGACTGTCTTTACCTTAATATATGGATACCCAGTCCAAAGCCAAGAAATGCCAGTGTCATGGTATGGATATATGGTGGTGGATTTGAAACAGGAACATCCTCTTTAGATATTTATGATGGGAAGTTTCTGGCCCGTAATGAACGCGTCATTGTTGTGTCATTTAACTACAGAGTGGGTGCATTAGGATTTCTGGCTTTCCCCGGTAATTCTGAGGCTCCAGGGAATGTTGGCTTGTTTGATCAAAGATTGGCTCTGAAGTGGGTCTACGAGAATATTGCAGCATTTGGTGGGAACCCCAAAAGCATAACACTTTTTGGAGAAAGTGCTGGAGCAGGGTCAGTCAGTTATCACCTGCTTTCTCCTAAAAGTCATCCTTATTTCACAAGAGCCATCATGCAAAGTGGGACTGCCAATGCCCCTTGGGGTGTTGTCAGTAGTACAGAAGCCCGCACTCGAGCACTTACATTAGCAAACCTATTAAGCTGTTCCTTCAGAAATGAAACTGAAATAATTGCTTGCCTTCGGAGTAAGACTCCCCAAGAAATAATTGAAAAGTCCTTTTCTGTTCTAACACAGAGATCATTAATAGAAATTAATTTTCCTCCAACAGTTGATGGAGATTTTCTTAAGGATTTACCTAAACATTTGTTACAACTTGGACAGCTTAAAAAGAACACACAGATATTAACTGGTGTTAATAAAGATGAGGGATCATATTTCTTAGTGTATCAACTACCTGGATTTAGCAAAGATCATGAAAGTTTTATAAATCGGACTCAATTCCAAGACAGTGTAAAACTGGCTTTTCCGGAAGCCACTGAACTTGCAATAGACTCTATCCTTTTTCATTATACAAACTGGGAAGATGAAAAGAATCCCATTCACAATCGGGATGCCATGGAGGATATTGTGGGAGATTACAATTTTATATGTCCACTTCTGGAATTCACAAACAGAAATTCTGAGCTTGGAAACAAAGCTTATTTGTACTTCTTCAGTCACAGATCTTCCAAGATGGCATGGCCAAGTTGGATGGGAGTAATACACGGATATGAGATTGAATTTGTATTTGGAATTCCAATGTACAGGCGACTTAATTATACAAAGGAGGAAGAAATTCTGAGCAGAAACATAATGAGATACTGGGCAAACTTTGCAAAAACTGGGTAAGTTCTTTTTCCATGAAATATATATCAGGTACATTATGCATAATTTATTAACAGACAAAAAGCCTTATACGTTATCTTGTTAAAAAAAAAAACTTTTCAGTAACATGACATCACACTTAGAGGTGAATTTTCCAAAAAATTCATATAGCATTTCAGTTGGTAAAAGTGCATATGCATTTGTTCAGAGTGAATGGGGCAGAAAAGGGAGTGCTATTAGATTTTTTTGTGCTAGTGGAATGTTTTTGATTGATTTAAGTGTAAATGTTGATTAATTTGTGTTTAAAATCAATGAAAAAACAATTGATCAGCACAGGACATAGCCCAACATTATTTTTTTCCATTTTTCCTCCTTTTTTGCTTAGAACAAATGTACATGCACTTTCACCAGGTGAAATGTTAAGTGATTTTTTTTCTTTCTTACAAATACAGCCTTTGGTGTCCCTTAAGATTTCTCTTTACTTAGGTTCTACATGAACAACCACAAATAAAGACAAATAGCCACAGCTGTTCTAAATGAGAGTAAACATTGACTCAGTTGCATCACAACTCACACATGTACATATCCTGGGTTATTTCCGTGCTAACAGTTTTTCCAAGGCCACCTGCATTTTGTTACACTCAGATTTACTACTTGCATACTCAATTGTGTTACTTTAAAATATTTTATAAAGAAAGGTTTACTCTGTCAGGGTTATTAATCAAATAAGAGCAAAGGGTAATGATAATGTGCAACAGCATAAGAAAAAGATAATATATAATAATCTCTATCTTATGCCCTGTACACATGATCGGACATTGATCGGACATTCCGACAACAAAATCCATGGATTTTTTCTGACGGATGTTGGCTCAAAGTTATCTTGCATACACACGGTCACACAAAGTTGTCGGAATTTCCAAACATCAAGAACGCGGTGACGTACAACACATACGACGAGCCGAGAAAAATGAAGTTCAATAGCCAGTGCGACTTTTCTTCTTGATTCCGAGCATGCGTGGCACTTTGTACATCGGAATTGTGTACACACGATCGGTATTTGCTTGAACAAATTTTGTTGTCGGAAAATTTGAGAACCAGATCTCAAATTTTGTGCGACGGAAATTCCGATGGAAATTGTCCGACGGAACCTACACGCGGTCGGAATTTCCGACAACAAGCTCCGACTGCACATTTTATGTCGGAAAGTCCGATTGTGTGTATCCGGCATTATACTTTTGCATCTTTTGGGTTTTGGTGGCTGCTAATAAGTAAACTATCCATTTCCCTAAGCTAGGCAAATAGAAACCTTTTTTTTCTGTGCCCACTCTGCTTTAAACATTTTAAGCAGTCAGTAGATTCTCTACCTGTCTCCATGTATTGTACCCCGTATTTCCTGTGCACCATCACATGAGGACATGGCATAGTAATATATAAGTTTAAGTTTGCTCAGCAAATCTAAACTTGCACAGAAATCATGGGCAGGCTATATTTTCCTATACAGAGCAGTATAGGAAAATTATATACAATCTACTTACAGACCCTTCTATAAAGGAGGCCTGTTACTTTGCTTTTTACTCAAAGGTAGGGGCGAACTTTGGGATTCTAGTCAACTATGAATTTTACCCAAGCATAAGTCATCCACGGCTTGTGAAAATGTGCCCTTTCACCATTATTGCAACCAATTACCAATAATGCACTCCCTGGCCTCCAAAATGTTTTCAGTTGACTTAGAAGGGACGATAAAGAGGGTTTCATTATGTTACTGCCTTCCTATAAATGTCAGTGATCCCAGCAGACTTTTGTCATTGTTTGTTGGAAAGTCCTGGAGTAGATAGAAAGAGATTACAGAGTGCTTGCTGGGAAATAAAGTTGCTATATCATACAGTTCGCTGAACAGCGCTATATTTGTACTATGCTTTCCTTACAGTCGGGTTAAAACCAGGTTTAGTTTTTTTTTTGTGGTATTTTTGTATTATGGAGGCAACAATATAAACTTGATCCTGTCACAGGCAAAACTGACCATTGTTTGCAGCACATTAATACATACTTGTGCAGTTCAGTTACGGTAAGTGCATCATCAACGCACCAAATCTCCAATGCCACTATTGCCATAGCTTCTGATAAAGTTAGACAATCTCTTGTATTGATAATGTCAGGCAGTGCTAATGGAAGAGGTAGAGGTTCTGTACATGCAGCTAGTGAAAGGCGAGCATATGTGCTTATATGTGCTATATTATTTTTTCTTTATTTGCTATTTTTTTCCCCATAAAAGTGGAGTTACCCTTTATTTGAAAACAGCAACACCTATGCATATCTGAACACTGTGATATTATCTACAATGAATACATAAAGACAATATGTTGCACTGTTAAATATAAATGCCCAAATAATAGAATAGCAAAATCAGCCATAAAAATTTGAATAAAATCATAGAGTACAGAACAAATATAAAGTCCCAAAGTGAGTTCACTGTAAGCCCAACCTTCACCAACTTCAGTGCTCCAGCCACCACCACATAGAAATGCTTATAAGAGACTCAGAGCCCATAACATAGAGGATCTCCATTTGAATCAGAAGGATGGATGATGCAAGATGATGGTAACCGCATTAGCTAACACCAGATCTCATAATTAGAGGAAAAAAAATAGATAGATAGATAGATAGATAGATAGATAGATAGATAGATAGATAGATAGATAGATAGATAGATAGATAGAATATAATCTCTATCATATATATATAATATATATATTGGTTTGTATTTGTGCCTCCCGTTTTAAGGGACCAAAAGTAATGGGACAAATGGCTGCTCAGCTGTTCCATGGTCAGGTATGTGTTATTCCCTCATTATCCCATTTACAAGGAGCAGATAAAAGGTCCAGAGTTCATTTCAAGTGTGCTATTTGCATTTGGAATATGTTGCTGTCAACTCTCAATATGTGATCCAAAGAGCTGTCACTATCAGTGAAGCAAGCCATCATTAGGCTGAAAAAAACAAAACAAACCCATCAGAGAGATAGCAAAAACATTAGGTGTGGCCAAATCAACTGTTTGGAACATCCTTAAAAAGAAAGAATGCACCGGTGAGCTCAGTCAGTTAAACTGGTTCTCTTGTATTTATTGATGATGTGACTGCTGACAAAAAGCAGCAGGATGAATTCTGAAGTGTTTTGGACAATATTATCAATATCTGCTCATATTCAGCAAAATGCTTCAGAACTCACTGGACGGTGCTTCACAGTGCAGATGGACAATGACCCTAAGCATACTGCAAAAGCATCCAAAGAGTTTTTTAAGGGAAAGAAGTGGAATGTTATGCAATGGCCAAGTCAATCACTTGACCTGAATCCGATTAAGCATGCATTTCACTAGCTGAAGACAAAACTGAAGGGAAAATGCCCCAAGAACAAGCAGGAACTGAAGACAGCTGCAGTAGAGGCCTGGCATAGCATCACCAGGGATGAAACCCATCGTCTGGGGATGTCTATGCGTTCCAGACTTCAGGCTGTAATTGACTGCAAAGGATTTGCAACCAAGTATTAAAAAGTGAAAGTTTGATGGATGATTGTTAATCTGTTCCATTACTTTTGGTCCCTTAAAAAGTGGGAGGCACATATACAAACTGCTGTAATTCCTACACCGTTCACCTGATTTGGATGTAAATACCCTCAAATTAAAGCTGAAAGTCTGCAGTTAAAGCACATCTTGTTCATTTCATTTCATTTCAAATCCATTGTGGTGTTGTATAGAGCCAAAAAGATTAGAATTGTGTCAATGTCCCAATATTTATGGACCTGACTGCATATCTATCTATCTATCTATCTATAGATATATAAAACCTATTTTGTTGACCAAGATATAAATATGTAACATAAGAAAGGAAAACACTGTCTTGTCACAGGATGCCACTGAATTTACATAAAAAAGGGGCGTAACTAATGGTATTGTTGAGGCCTAGTGGATATGTAGCACATAGCTTAAAAATGTCCTCAACTTGTAGTATACATTGATTAAAGTCTCCCCCACGCACATACAGGGGGGTGTATTCTGGCAAGTGCAAAAAACTGTAATGAATCCAACTTATATTCATGTTTTTCTGCAAAAGTGTCTACTAGTTGGGCTCTCTATATTGTCTCTCTTAATATCAGTAACATGATCTACCACACATGCCAGAACATCCTCCATGTCTTGCCCACAAAAAAGGCATCACAGCCACAGTTAAGTAAATAAACAATACCAGTGTTTTCACAATTCACAAAATGTTTTGAGGTAGATTTAACTATTGTAATGAGATTATTCAACACTTGCAGAAATTTACAAAAGCGAAATTGCCACATCTAAAAGTTCCTTTTGGGCGTGACCTGCATGGATCCTGTCTTCATTCTATATGAAAGTGACTTTGCACCAAAATATCTTTAAAGGAGTGACCCCGCCTAAATGTTAGGCATGGGCGGTAATCCACAAAATGTTTAGTAATGTTGTCCTCTGCAAGGAAATGCCAATGTCTTTGCAAAATATCCTTTACTTTCTCATTTTGTCTGTTGAATCCAACTATAAGTCTCACTTTCATCTTTTTCTTTTCCTGTACATTCTGAAATAGTAAAAGTCCCCATGGGCTAGCCTTTGCTCTTTGATATGCTCTCTTTAAAGATTTTTTTGCTATAGCCACATCCAAGAAATCTTTGTCTCAAAAGACGTGTCTGTTCTTCAAAATCCTGATCATTCAAGCAATTCCTAAGAAACACGCAGATATTGCCCACCTGGTATACTTCTAATCTCATGCTTAGGGGGTGCACAATCCAAATGTAATAAGGGATTACCAACCATAGGTTTTCTAAACAGGTTTGTGGAAATTGTTCCATCAATATCCTTAATAATCATCAGATCCAAAAAAGGCAAGGATTTTCTGTCATAATTAAGGCTAAATGTAAGATTCCCATTATTTGTATTGAAACATTTGACAAACTCAATTAAAGATTCACGTGGTCCTGTCCAGAAAATAAGAATGTTGTCAATATACTTCCGCCACAGACTGATGGTGCGGAAGTATATGGATAGTTCATGTGAACCAAGGATCAACCGCTCCCACCCCCTCCAGGTACAAGTTGGCATATATTGGGGCAAAAGTTGTCCCCATCGCTACCCCCCGCACCTGGAGGAGCAGCTGAAAATGAAAATATTGTGTGTCAGTATGAACACCAACAATTCAAAGATGAGTGCATTGTATGTCCAAAACTTCTTTCCTTCAAAAATCTTCCCACAACTCTTATACCTTCTCATGTGGGACACAGGACTAGAGTGATTCTACTTTTACAGAGGTTAAAATGGTATGTTCATCTACATTTAACACTTCCAAAATCATCAGAAGGTGTATTGTGTCCTTTAAGTAGGACGGTAAGCTTTCCACATGAGGTTGTAGATGGATGCTGTCAGGGCTGGGCTCTCAGCAGCTCTCTTCTGTGTACAGGCTGCTCAGCTGTCAGATAATTGTCAGCACTCATTGATTCCTCAGTGGCTCACCTGGTTATCATTATCTGCTCCTCAGTCCCACCAACAGCCAGCCTTTCTGGCTATTTAAACTGCCTTGTTTATTCCTTTTACTGCCTTCACCTGGTCAACATATCTGGAGTTTCTCTGCTGTGTTCCTAAGAAAGACTTTGCTCAACTGATGTCCCTTCTGGTTCCTGATCCTGTTCTTATGCTTCCGACTATGCTGATCTCTGGTTTTCTGATTACTGGCTTGTCTGACTACCCACTTTGGCTTCCGATCCCTGGCTTATGTTTTGGCTACTGATCTGTACCATTTTAACCATTACATTAAAGTGTGTGATTTTTACTGCATTTCTTTTTCAGTCTGATTCATGGTTCCTGACAGATGCTCCTTCTGTATCGCGACACATGTGTATTTTCCTGGCAATTCCCTTATTTGAGAAATGCCAAACACACCTTTAAATCCTCAGGGCAGCTTGTTTGGTTTCTGCCAATGGGGATCTCCTCCTTGGACACATATCCATTCCTATTTGATTTGTTGTCCTTATTGGGTTGTCTAGGGGAGTTTCCCCGGGAGGCACTGGAACTACTTAATGGCTTGAGACATAGTTGGTGGATTCGTTTGGCTACTTTGGGGGGTTCATGAAAGACTATTAGCATGTGAGGATGCTGGAGCTGAATATATGGCATGTTTTTTAGTATAATTATTTTAGGATATCATCTTTAGTATAGGGATGGTATGCTTTCCCCAGCTACATATAGTCTTCTCTATTTTGCTCTCTTTACTTTTTAGATCCATTGATCCAAATACTTGATGGTGTTGCTTGACAAGAAATCCAGGTTCTTATGTTTTTTTGATACTCAACCAACTGAGGGTGAGTTGTCCATTCCTAAATGAACACACAATATGCTATTTGGTGCTAAAGTATTGATATGGCTACTGTGTGTGCTACTTATTTCTTGTTTTTTGGTATATTTAGTTTGTCTCTGTGAGGCTCCCTGGTCCAAATTGAAGTCCGCCCTGTTAGTCTCTCCATTGGCCATCCTTTGCTTGCCTCCCCATAGCTTAGGAAGATGTAACCATTCATCCCCATGAGTGTACTGTTTTTTTTAAGTATGTTGCATGTGTGGGGTTTTTTTCTCCCCTTGTTCCAGCTCCCCTCTGTTGAATAGATGTTTTACATGCATTTTGTCATATCATGTGACATTATATATTGTTTGTATACCTATGCAATATATTGATCTCTGTTTTTTAATCTGTGGATTAAAAATTGTAAGGAAACTGTCATATTTTAAATGAAGTGGCGCTGACCGCAAAAAGCGACTTTAACCACCTCAATACTGGGCACTTTCACCCCCTTCCTTCCCAGAGCAATTTTCAGCTTTCAGTGCTCTCACACTTTGAATGACAATTACTCAGTTATGCTACACTGTACCCAAATGAAATTTGTATCATTTTGTTCACACAAATAGACCTTTCTTTTGGTGGTATTTATTCACCACTTCATTTTTTATTTTTTGTGATATAAGTGAAAAAATAGCGAATATTTTGAAAAAAAAAATGTTTCTACTCTGTTTTAAAAGAAACAAAAAAAATCAAATTTTTCAAAAATTTAGGCCAAAATGTATTCTGCTACATGTTTTTGGTAAACAAAATCATGATAAGTGTATGAGCATTGGTTTGTGTGAAAGTTATAGAGTCTACAAGCTGTTTTGGATTCAGAATAAAAGTTCTGAAATTATTATAAATACCCCTTTATCAAATTAAAGCATGCATGCCATTAAGAAGTGATCACGCTCTGACACTTAGTTCAGAATAAAAAACTTCTAGTTTATTTCCGTTTTTCTAGTCGGTTTTTATACCCTCGCAAAAGAGTACAGTATATGCAAAACATGTTGTTATGACAATTCATAAGATTCTAACAATGTCAGCAGTTTTAGCAAATTTAGCAATAATTTCAACAAACTTAACAATTAATCAAAGCTATTATTATATGTTGACGTCATGTCTGGTCTTGATGCAATTTCTGGGAAATGAATGAAGAAGCAGCAGAAAGCTATTGATAACTCAATGCTGTCTGGCTCCAGACAGAAAAAGAGGAAGTAGCAAAATATCTGGAAAGTCTTAAGGCTCTTTAACATTTCAAAATTTCTGATACAGATATAAAGCGTTTGGAATAGACATTTTAATATACCTTACCTAGTAACACCTGATATCATTATTCACATCCATTACAGTTCCCCCTTTGAAAATGTCTATTTAAGAATCTGTCCCTCACACTAAATAAAAACCTACCCCACCCGGCCCATTTCCATCTGCAACTCTTTTAAGCTGTATGTAGAGAAGGGGCAGTGACTAGCTCACCACTCCCCTCGATACAACTGGCAAAATGTGGCCAGGTGCTATCTATCCTTATAGCCCTACGGTGTTGCATCTCGAGGGGAGGTTACTGTAACGGAGTGCATTTCATAATTTTCATCTGGCATTTCCTGATTCACAAAAGTGAAAGAACATTGTTTAATAACTTTCCCTACACACTTTTTAAAACAGGGGAGAATACAGTAAAGTATGACAGCCAAGGTCACCAAGATTATTAGGATGGTTATTCCTATCTGTGTTAGTAATCCCTGCCACCCTCCCCTAACCCAGGTGAAGTATTGATCCTAAGGGTTGGTGAGCCCTGAATTCTTTTTTAATTCTTCGGACAAATCCTCAAGTTTCCTGATGGCCAAATTATCCTTACCATTTGGGCCAGTGTTGTCTGGGATGTAGGTACACCATGTACCTGTTTTAGGCACCATTTTACACACAACCCCTTTTTCAGCTAGGACCATATCTAAGGCCATGCAGTTTTGGAAAGTCATGTGTGACGCGGCTTCTAGTTGTTCGGCTAAACCTTGGAGTGCATCTCTGGTGTAATTGACAAACCTTTGTTGGTTATAGTAGATGTAATTTATCCAGTCTACATTTTTATTTACAGTGATGATGGGTATCAAAGATTCAAATCCTGCTGCTACTGGGTCTCTTGCTTCGAACTCATCTGGGACCCCTCTAGGGACCCCTATGTTGTCTATGTATACATGAGGGTCAAAACTTCCTGCTGGGGCACTCCTACACCTCCTGTTAAGCCTGGGTATGTCGTTTAAGTCTGGTTCTATTTGTGGAGTGGTCTCTGGATAAATGTGTAGAGGCATTATGGCCTTGGCCAATGCGCATTCTCCTGTCCAATGCTCTGTTAATCTGCTTCTGATTTTCATATCTCCGCAAGTCCAGTACATGTCTCCCAAGGACTGGACTTGATTTTGTACTAGATCTACGGAGGCCTCACTATAAGATCCACAGTAACCCCTAGTGAAATTTCTAAAGGGTTTCCCCATTCCCTGATACCATCCATAGCGTGTGTAATTGCCAGGATATATGGTGATACCTTCTCCTGGCTTTGGAGTTTTGGTGACTATGGGATATTCCTCCTTCCAATGTTCACAAAGGGAGTGGTGTGGTTAATGGTTGTGTTGGTAAACAGGCTAAGGAAACATGTCTCATGTTCGGGGGGTATGTTTAGGGGTACTGTTCCCAGATGAGGCCTAGCCCCTCCACATACATAACAATTGGTCTTGTTATGTTTCTCTGCATTGTACCTCATCCATTCTAGCCACAAGTTGACATCTGAGAACCCAGTCTCTGTGGCCATAGGATTCTCAATGGTCAGCCTGAACTCTTTGGTGTAAGGCTGATCTATGTGTTTGTTGATTGTCATTCTATCTAAGAGTGACTTCCCATTTTTGTCTTTCCTATTTTGGGCGTTTTCAGGTTTGTACCCCCAGTGTTCCAACCCACTGCTCCCAAAAAATCACAGTTGTTGCCCCAATAGGTGTCAGTGACACATACATACACAGTCATGGGTCTCACTGCTTCATCCCAGGGCTGGATTTTTTTGTACATAGCACCTGGAATTATTTGTTCATAAGAGGATATAAAAGTAGCAACATGTGTATTGGATGAGTTATACCAGAATTGTGTTACACCATCTTTTTGCTTGATGGCTACCTCCTGTGCCAGAATAGTAGTCACAATGAAAAGGATATACAGAATCATTTGGTTCCCTTGGCCTCTTCCTCAGGTACAGGGACTTTCTTGCAGTGGGAGGCGTGTATCCACAAGTTTTTTTCCCGGCCACCTTGACTGATGTGGTGGTTGTTAGGAGAACCTGGAGAGGACCATCATATCTGGGTTCAAGGGTGTGCTTTCTCACAAACTTCTTCACCAGGACCCAGTCTCCGGGAACCAACTTGTGTAATCCTGTATCTCACTCAGGATCTGGAATGGAGGAGAATACTTCCAATGGACATAGATTAATTTTTGAGATAAAGCAGTCACATAATCAGTTAATACATCAGATTGGAGTTACAACTATTGTAGGAAATAAAAACCTATACTGGGGGCTAAACCAAATATTATCCCATAGGGTGACAGACCATGGTTTCCCCGTAGAGTGTACCTAACACTGAATAAGGCTAAGGGCAGGCTATCTGGCCAACTCATCCCTCGTTTCCTGAGACATTTTAGCATCTTTAGCATTTTCCTAAATTTTATTGTGCCGCTTAATCTTTCCACCTTCCCACTGCTCTAAGGGTGGTATGTGGTGTGGAAAGATAACGTGACTCCCAAAGCTGCCCAATGGGTCTGATTCTGTTGCCATGGGTCTGAACCAAAACTCCTGTGGCATGTTCTTGTCTCTGAGACAAACAGTTTGAAAGTCTTTTAGTCCCAAAGTGGGGGCTGTTGAAAGAATCTCCTTTAGAGTTTCAAAATAGTCCACAACTTCTGGAGAAAGCAAGAAAGGGCATCATAGAGGGGTTGCAGCAAGAGGGAGGCTTCTGGGATTCATTCTTGAGGCAAAGGGATGGCTTTGATTCAGGGCCGGACTGGGTATGAAAACCAGCCCTGGAAAAAATTTCATACCAGCCCCATAGCATTATAATACCAGCCCAACAGCATAACGTCATTATTTTCTTGTTCATAAAATGGAAAACCATGCATTTTAAAGCACATTTAAAGAGTGCATTATATATAGATAAAGACACATATAAAAGCACATAGGGATATATATATATATATATATACATACACACACTGCTGTGCGTTCGCTGCTTACACAGTGCTGTGTTAGGAAATCAAATAAATTGCTTCCCTAACACTGACCCGCTCTCAGCCAATCAGGTGCACTGGGTCTGGTTACCTGTCACCTGATTGGCTGAAGCGACAGGCGCTGTGATCGGAGGGAGCGTGGAGCAACGCGCTGACCTGAGACAGGTAAGTGCCGGGCAGGGGGGACACTGGCAGGAATTGATGGGGCAAATTAGCAGCAATTGATGGGGCAAACTGGCGGCAATTGATGGGGCAAACTGGCGGCAATTGATGGTTACAGTGGCTGCGTTTGATGGCATAGTGGCTGTGTTTGATGGGCACAGTGGCTGCATTTAATGGGCACAGTGGCTGCATTTAATGGGCACAGTGGTGGCATTGATGGGCACAGTGGTGGTGTTTAATGGGCACAGTGGCTGCAGTTGATGGGTACAGTGGCTGCGTTTGATGGCACAGTGGCTGTGTTTGATGGGCACAGTGGTGGGAATTTATGGGCACAGTGGCTGTGTTTGATGGGCACAGTGGTGGGAATTTATGGGCACAGTGGCTGCGTTTAATGGGCACAGTGGTGGCAATTTATGGGTACAGTGGCTGCGTTTGATGGGCACAGTGGCTGTGTTTAATGGGCACAGTGGTGGCAATTTATGGGTACAGTGGCTGGGCTTGATGGCCCAGTGGCTGCGTTTAATGGGCACAGTGGCTGTAATTTATGGGCACAGTGGCTGTTTTTAATGGGCACAGTGGTGGCAATTTATGGGTACAGTGGCTGCGTTTGATGGCACAGTGGCTGCGTTTAATGGGCACAGTGGCTGCAATTGATGGGTACAGTGGCTGCGTTTGATGGCACAGTGGCTGCGTTTGATGGGCACAGTGGCTGTGTTTCATGGGCACAGTGGTGGCAATTTATGGGTACAGTGGCTGGGCTTGATGGCCCAGTGGCTGCGTTTAATGGGCACAGTGGCTGTAATTTATGGGCACAGTGGCTGTTTTTAATGGGCACAGTGGTGGCAATTTATGGGTACAGTGGCTGCGTTTGATGGCACAGTGGCTGCGTTTAATGGGCACAGTGGCTGCAATTGATGGGTACAGTGGCTGCGTTTGATGGCACAGTGGCGGCGTTTGATGGGCACAGTGGCGGGAATTTATGGGCACAGTGGCTGCGTTTAATGGACACAGTGATGGGAATTAATGGGCACAGTGGCTGCGTTTGATGGGCACAGTGGCGGGAATTTATGGGCACAGTGGCTGCAATTTATGGGTACAGTGGCTGGGCTTGATGGCCCAGTGGCTGTGTTTAATGGGCACAGTGGCTGTAATTTATGGGCACAGTGGCTGCGTTTAATGGGTACAGTGTCTGTAATTGATGGGTACAGTGGTTGGAATTTATGGGCACAGTGGCTGTAATCGTTGGGTACAGTGGGGAGAGAGAGAGAGAGAGAGAGAGAGGCACACACAGAGGCATATTAGTTGAGTGTGGGCGGCGCCGGATCAGAGGAGGAGACACAGTGACACAGGCATTGCATAGTGCAGGGGCGGCCGCCGACACAGGCTTACACAGGCAGCCAGCCAAGCTCCGAGGCAAAAGCGGCCTCAGGGGTACTAAATGCAGTCCGGCCCTGCTTTGATTGCATCTCAGTGAGATGTCGGCTACCTAGGGAGATGCAGAGGCCTAGGAAATTCACTTTCTCTCTGGACTTTTTGCTTTAAGGCCTTGCATCCTTGCTCTGCCCAGTGTTGGAGGAGACTTTCGGAAAAGATTAAGGCGTCCTCAAGGGTATCTGCACAGAGCAGGAAGTCATCTACATACTGAAGGTGTAACTTCATCCAGTAGTCTAGAATGAGGGCCATTACCTTGGCGGATTGGGAAGAGGAGTTCTGGGCACCTTGTGGCATAACAGTCCAGCTAAGTCTTCTACTGTAAAGTATTTTGCTGTGTTCCTGCCAGCAAGGTGTGTGGGTTTCCCACCCAGGGACGCCATAAGTGTCTCCAATACAGTAACTTTGTTCACAGCCTTAAGGTCTTGTACCATTCTGTGTTTTTCTGGCTCTCCTTTTGCAGTTTGTTCCTTCACTGGGGACAGTGGTGTGTTGCACGGAGATGTGCAGGGTATCAGAACTCCATTTGACAGAAGGGTTTCGGTTTGCTTTGAAATAGATGCAGCTTGAGCTGGCTTCAAGGGGAACTGAGGTCTTCTGGGCAAAGGGGGCCCTAGGCTTTAGCTGCACATAGGCGTGTAGGGACTTGATCCAGAACCTCTTTTGGGATTCGGGATTCCAACCTCACATTATGCATCCGATGATAAAAAAAGGGGGAACAGAGCACAGTGCTGAGGCATCATCGATGGTCAGCGGTGGGAGACCAGAACACCACCATCGGGTTGCAAGGGAATGGAAGCCTGGAGTCTGGATAAGACATCAGCCCCTAAAAGATTTAAGGGGCATGTGGAAGAGACCACAAATCTTGCTAGTAGATCAGGAAAGTTGCCCACCTGTAAAGGGCGGGTAAGGGTTTTTTTCCTGGGTGTTCCATCCACCCCTACGCAGGTTATGTCAATGTCTGTTAAGAACAAGGTAACGGATAGTTCTTCTGTCCTAGTTACACTTCTGGTAGTTATTTTTTGCAAGAGGACCTCCTGAATCTTCAGAGGATACAATTGCAGGGGTAAGTGACACAGGTTTGCCGGGATCCTAGTGGAGAAAGTCTTCATAGTCTGGAGGGGGTGGGGGAGGAATGTCATGTCTCCTATTGGACGTCTTCACATGGGTCACAGTTGGGGCCTGTGGGCAAGCTTCTGCTGTCTTCGGTATTCTCTTCTGGAATGGCCAGGTCTTCTGCAGTTGTAGCAGACACGTGGAGTTGGTACTGATGGGCGCAGATAGGGTGTGTCAGAGGCCATCACGGGAGGAGCTATTCTCTACTGCTCTGTGAGGACTCTATACTCTATACTCTATACTCTATACTCTATACTCTATACTCTATACTCTATACTCTATACTCTATACTCTATACTCTATACTCTATACTCTATCCCTTTCGGATTAACTCTTTAAGATCTGAAATAAATTAATGTGTCTTTATTCAGCACACTAAAACCCAAATCAGTAAACTTCTTGTGCTATTTCTCAACAAATTTGCATTCCCTCGTGTGATCTCCTATACACATATAGGCGTCAGACATTTCAGAGTGCATATATGAATACATACAGAATAAAAGGTTTTCTTTTCCCTTTTCTGGCTTCTTGTACACATACATAATACAACCATTCAGACATATTTCATGTTCTATTCATCCTTCTTCATGAATGGCTTTGACAACTTTGAACCAAGCATCTGCTGTTTGCAGCAGCCCATGGCCCCATAACAAACCCCTTTCCCTTCTTAAAAAAAAAAAAGAGTACACCATTCGGCTCTAGCATACTTTTGCCAATCTCTTCCCTTCCTTGATAGCATCCTCTCCTTCTCGTTCTAACACTAGATCACAAGCCAAACTACCTTCTTTAGGTCTCTCTAACTTCTGCCCGATCGTTAGCTATTGGGAAGTTTATGTGTCCAGGCTCAGGATTTGTATGGCGGTTTTATGAAGCTGTCCTGGACTCGAGAGTCCGACAATCCTCTGACCACCACCTGTCCTCTTTTGGACCACTTTCCAATATATAACACTATCTTGCTACGTTCTGTCTTGATGACTGTGATATTTATGTATGTCTGCTCAGGATTTTTTCAATGGGTCATAAGGCTGTCCTGACTCAAGGGTCTGACAATCCTCTATCTGTTACCTGGTACCTGTTCAGACCATATCACAGTCTCAAGTTATCGAGGGCTAAAGACAAAATGGATAGATAGAGAGAGAGAGAGAGAGAGAGAGAGAGAGAGAGAGAGAGAGAGAGAGAGAGAGAGAGAGAGAAAGAATGTCTACAGTGTTCGACTGCCGTGCAAGTCTCCTTACACACGTCTTCCCAAAACGTAGACCAGTCACAGCCCTGTCCACTTCAGGTGGCCACAGGTAAGGGAGAGGGCGGGTAATACGTGACTACTTATTACCCTCAACAAGACAATTAACAAACAGATAAGGAGTACAGTAACTAATAATCAATGCACCACTTTAAATCTCATCTACATTCCCCAGAACCATACCCAAATTCCTCACTCTATTTTTTTCCCTCTTCATATTGTTCTTGTTGTTGAAGTTGCAACGGACACCTTTCGGCTGCGTGTCCCATCCTTTCAACTTCACTCTCTATAGCCTGTGGTGACTTGCCAACTTCAAGTTTAACTGGATAATGTACGTTTAATCTAAATACCAGCACATCTGTGATCTCCGTTAACAAGGGTTTGTAACCAAGAACCTCTTTCTTGTATCCTGGCTCTATCACTTTAACCAACCCCCAGCCCTCTTCATGTATCCCAAATAACAGACCACAAACACATTTTAGGACATGACATAATCAACCAACAACAAAATGTGACCAACAACCAACAACAAGATATGTGACGGCTGCAGTGAAGCACAGGATTTCTCAAACTATCACGGAATCCCCCACGTCACTATGCATGTTCCTGACGCCCCCCCAAGGTTTCCCGGTTGCCTGTACTTCCGTACTTATTGTACTCATGTTTTGCCTGCACAATTATTTATTTTTATCCCCTCAGGAGCAGTTTAACCACATCCTGACTCCTTCTCCTAGTCCCAGGAGAAGTTTAACCACGTCAACTAATTTCATCCGTCATCCATGACTATGTAAGCAATCCCCAACTCCCAACAGCCATCACCAAACACAATGATCGATCAACAAAACAGAACAGAACAAAACAGGCGGTAGATATAATTTGCAGGTTCTTTAACTTATCAATAGACTCGAGGCAAGATTAATACCTGTCTTTAAAGGTCGCAGGAAGCCGATATGGGCACAGAAATTGACCAGCCACGCAAACAGGATAAACAGTAGACTAGATATACAAGATATCAAAAGTGTCTTACCATTTCTAGAGTTGATCAGTCTCCTTCTGCATACGCGATGGTGGTCCCCTGGTGGTCCTTTCTTGAGATCGGTTACCTGGGATCCTAGCCTCGAGCCCCACGTTAGGCGCCAAAATATTTTGGATTCAGAATAAAAGTTCTGAAATTATTATATCTACCCCTTTATCAAATTAAAGCATGCATACCATTAAGAAGTGATCACGCTCTGACACTTAGTTCAGAATAAAAATCTTCTAGTTTATTTCCATTTTTCTAGTTGGTTTTTAGATGCTCGCAAAAGAGTACAGTATATGCAAAACATGTTGTTATGACAATTCATAAGATTCTAACAATGTCAGAAGTTTTAGCAAATTTAGCAATAATTTCAACAAACTTAACAATCAATCAAAGCTATTATTATATGTTGACGTCATGTCTGGTCTTGATGCAATTTCTGGGAGATGAATGAGGAAGCAGCAGAAAGCTACAGGAAGCTACAGTCTATTGATAACTCAATGCGGTCTGGCTCCAGACAGAAAAAGAGGAAGTAGCAAAATATGTGGAAAGTCTTAAAGGCTCTTTAACATTTCAAAACTTCTAATACAGATATAAAGCGTTTGGAATAGACATTTTAATATACCTCACCTAGTAACACCTGATATCATTATTATTCACATCCATTACAAAGCTATGCTACGCATTATTGAAAATGTATCAATCCTAATGCACTGATGGCCTATCTCATTTCTTGAGGCCCTAAAATGTCGGGACAGTACAAATACCCCCCAAATGACCCCTTTTTGGAAAGAAGACAGTCTGAGGTATTTATTAAGAGGTATAGTGAATTTTTTGAAGTTGCAATTTTTACCCACGATGCTTTGGAAAATTAAGAAATATATATATTTTTTTTCTTCACTAAATTGTTATATTTACAAGTTATTTCTCACTCACGGTGGAGGCATAATTGCAATTACACCCAAAAATACATTCTGCTATTCGTCCTGAGTATGGCGATACCCCATGTGTGAGACTTTTCCACAGCCTGGCCACATACAGAGGCCCAACATCCATGTAGCACCATCAGGCGTTCTACAGGCATAAATTACACATTTTATTTCCTGAGTACCTATCACATTTTTGAAGGCCCTGGAACACAGGACAATGGAATTACCCACAAAATGACCCCATTTTGGAAAGGAAACACCCCAATGTATATTCTATGAGGCATAATGAGTCTTTTGAATATACCATTTCTTTCCAAAAGTTTTAGGAAAACATGGAAAGAAAATAAAAACTTATTTTTTTCTCACAAAGTTGTCAATTTAGAAGATCTTTCTAACACATAGCATGTACATAGCCAAAATGACACCCCAAAATACATTTTGCTACTCGTCCTGAGTATGGCGATACCCCAAGTGTGAGACTTTCCACAGCCTGGCCACATACAGAGGCCCAACATCCATGTAGCACCATCAGGTGTTCTAAAGGCATAAATTACACATTTCATTTCCTGAGTACCTATCACATTTTTGAAGGCTCTGGAGCACCAGGACAATGGAATTACACACAAAATGACCCCATTTTGGAAAGAAAACACCCCAATGTATATTCTATTTAGAAGATCTTTCTAACACATAGCATGTACATAGCCAAAATTACACCCCAAAATACATTCTGCTACTCGTCCTGAGTATGGCGATACCCCATGTGTGAGATCTTTCCACTACCTGGCCACATACATAGGTCCCAACATGCAACTAGCACCTTCAGGCTTCTAACACATAGCATGTACACACCAAAAATTATACCCCAAAATACATTCTGCTGAGCAAAGGGTAAAAATAAGGCTCACCTGTGGTTTTAGCAGGCAGGAATACAGTTCCAGAGCAGTCAAAGTATTTGTCAAGACAGCCAAAGGAAATGTCCAGGAATTGTCCAGGCAGCAGACTGATATAGGAAAGTATGAACATGGTTCAGTACAGTCCAAGGTTTAGCAGGCAGTTCAGGTAATAGGCAGAGGCATGGCCAGTTCAGGTGGCAGGCAAAGGCATGGCCAGTTCAGGTGGCAGGCAAAAGGTATGGCCAGTTCAGGTGGCAGGCAAAGGCATGGCCAGTTCAAGTGGTAGGCAAAGGCATGGCCGGTTCAGGTGGCAGGCAGAGGCATGACCAGTTCAGGTGGAAGCAGGCAGCACTAGAACATTGGGCCTTGTTCAGGTAAGACCTGAGGACAGGGGTAGAGGCTTCTTCCCACCCAAATCTCTATGAAGCCTCCGAGTCTCCAGACCCTAATCCGAGAAAACTAAAAACCCGGAGAAAAACGTTTTCTCCACTCGGAAAACCTTTTGTGGAGCCCCTCACATATGCGAGACCCCTGTGCTGTACAGTGGCAGGGCAAATAATCAGTTCAGGAGGCAGGCAAAAAGCATGGTCATTTAAACAGTCCGAGGTCAATTCACGTTGAAGGCAGAAACATATTTGGCAGAGGCATAGTCGTTAACAGTCCAGATCATTCACAGAAATGGCAGATAGTGGAAACTGGAAAAAAATCATTTTCACTTTATTGATAGTGAAGTATGATAGCTCCGATAGCACTCTCCAATACAGAGGCCTGGCTGGGAGGGACATTGGGGACAGTAGTATCGTGTCACGGAAAATTCCTCTATTTGAACACACACAACATTTTTTGGGGGGTTTGCGACCTGTTTGGGTAAGAGAGAGGACTTCATTTAAGTGCCTTTCATGGAGTCTGGCTAATGTATCGGAGCGAATTAGTTGAGGGGGCTTGGCCATGGGGATAGAGAAGGGCTATGATAACTTCTTGGAATTTTAGAACTTTTTGGGTGCGCCTAGAAAAAATAATATACGAATTGAACAGGGCTAGTTGCATCAAATAAATGGCGACTTTCTTGTACCAAAACAGTGATTTCCTGGTGGCCAAGTAGGGCTGTGTCACGGAACGCCCCACACTCCGCTTGAGTGCTTCCGTCATATACCGCTTCCTAAGTTCTGGAACACGAGTCCAATGGATCTGGCCATAGGAACCCCAAGAACTAGACAACACCAGTCTTGGAGTACATCAGAACTACTTTTATTTTGAGATCTCACAGACCTTTATACAGCAGGGATGACTCAAAGCTAACCTAATTAACATGACCTAATTTACTACAAAATGTACCCAGACCAGATGACAGTCTTGTGGGCACCGAGCTTCACACATTAATACAATTAACAATACAAACAACAATCTCCCCCCTCCTCAGCCTAGACCATTCGTCTATTAGCCAGGGCTGGTGGCTAATGTGATCAGCTCTCTCAATTAACATAAACACATGTTGATAACACCAGCATCTCCTCACAGGATGTGTCCCAGCAGAATGAATCAGTCTTATCAGCAGGGGGCTGCTGGAGGAATCCCCCCTCCCTCTTCAGGGACACAAATCTACAGTAAGGAGTCCCCATACAATATATACATGACTGAGTCCGATTAATACAGTTCAGACTGGATTGCTCATTCACCTCAAATGCTAGGGCCCATAATCGGTGGGCAACAGGCTTGCACACAGTCCTCTCCAACAGCCTCCGCTCTGGCCATGTCCGTGACATTTCTCCCCTTTCGGCAGGAGACTAACACAGGAGGAGACCCCAGACGGGTTGACTCCGAAGTTAGTAAACAGCTCCAGTCCTCTACTGCCTGTACCCACACAGTACCCCAAACAAATCATCCCAAACAGTGCATTACTCACCCAGCCATCCTCTGTCTCTCTCAGAGAACATATCTGCCGCTGGGGAGAGGCCCGGACTGGCCCTTCTCCCTGGAATCCTTTCTGCCGCTGGAGAGAAGACAGGGGGACTGGGCTCACTCCATCCTGCTGTTGGGGATCTGGGCCGACTGCCCAGCATTCCTGGGGTATACAGGTGGGGACTGAAGCCCCATCAACCGACACCAGATCAAGCTGCAGTTGTGAGGTGATGACTGCATTCTCTCCTTGGATCCTGATCTGCAGCTCGCGATAGACTGCAACCTCCTCACCTTGGGCCTCCACAATTGCTGCAGGTGTGGGGCAGAGGTCTTGGACCCTCTGTTCAGTTACCAGATCTTCAGCTGGAGAAGTTTGTTTTAACTCCATAGATGCTGCTGGCAGAAAATCACATGTCCCTGTCAGTGTTGTGGGAGAAAGGCCGACTACCTCTTCTCTCAGGAAGGCCGAAGCCACTGTTGGTGCTGGGCAGAACACAGTGAACTTTGGCCCTGATAGCAGCTCTTCTGCTGGAGGCTCATCAGGTTGTTCTTCCTCAGCAGAAAAGTCTATCAAATCCCATGTCTCTGCAACTGATGTCGGGGAATAGGGGTTCACCATCTCCTGTCCATGGAACCCAGAAGATGTTATCATTTCTGGACAGAGGTTAGCAGAGCTCTGCCCTGTTGTCAGCACTTCAGGTTTGGGGACGGCAATCTCCGGATTTTCCACTGCCGATTCTCTGGCATGCTGCTGAACTTGTTCTAGCAGTTTCCTGTATGCCCTTTCCAGATGCTGTTCCTTCCTTAGCAAATGGTCCAGATCAGGTTTGAGCTCTGAGACCCCTGCAAGACCGAGCATAGCCTCTCTATAGTCTCTCATGTCCTCAAGGTCAGGTTCCCCTTCATCGCCAAACATAAAAAGATCTGTAAAGTTCTCCCACAGCAATCCAGGGCCGCCAAAGTCATATCCCTCCGGAGAGCATTCTGTTGTCTCCCCTAAATATCCCTCCTCTGCGTGCCATTGCAGAGCCCGATATCGATTGTCCAGCTCTATCTCCTGCTGGACCAACCTGTCCAACTCAGTCACCCATTGCTCCTGGGGCTGCTCTCCCAGGAATGCCATCCGCAATGCCCGTTGGTCACTGGCCCGTTGCTCTTGGGTTGGAAAGCACTTGCCCTGTTTTATACCAGCGAGACGGAGGGCTGCAATCCAGAGCTCCACCCGAATCAGCTGCCTGAGCTCCAGGTATTCATCCTCAGACACAGTCCTGGTGTACGTTGAAAGGATGATCCGCAGCAGCCCCGGGAATTCTGATGCCAGGTCCATATCTCCGCTGGGGTGACTGAAGTCTGCTATGCTGATCTTGGATCCAGTTGGAGGTTTGGATGTCCCAGACTTCAGACTTCAGGAAGCTTTCCCGCTGCTTGCCACCAATGTCACGGAACGCCCCACACTCCGCTTGAGTGCTTCCGTCATATACCGCTTCCTAAGTTCTGGAACACGAGTCCAATGGATCTGGCCATAGGAACCCCAAGAACTAGACAACACCAGTCTTGGAGTACATCAGAACTACTTTTATTTTGAGATCTCACAGACCTTTATACAGCAGGGATGACTCAAAGCTAACCTAATTAACATGACCTAATTTACTACAAAATGTACCCAGACCAGATGACAGTCTTGTGGGCACCGAGCTTCACACATTAATACAATTAACAATACAAACAACAATCTCCCCCCTCCTCAGCCTAGACCATTCGTCTATTAGCCAGGGCTGGTGGCTAATGTGATCAGCTCTCTCAATTAACATAAACACATGTTGATAACACCAGCATCTCCTCACAGGATGTGTCCCAGCAGAATGAATCAGTCTTATCAGCAGGGGGCTGCTGGAGGAATCCCCCCTCCCTCTTCAGGGACACAAATCTACAGTAAGGAGTCCCCATACAATATATACATGACTGAGTCCGATTAATACAGTTCAGACTGGATTGCTCATTCACCTCAAATGCTAGGGCCCATAATCGGTGGGCAACAGGCTTGCACACAGTCCTCTCCAACAGCCTCCGCTCTGGCCATGTCCGTGACAGGCTGCATCATTTGGTCATTCATATCCACCCCCCCATGTATAGGTTACACTCATGGACATATTTTAGCTTCTGGATGAGCCTTTTCTTCTCTGCAGTTCCACCAAGTTGTCATCATGCATTGTGGAAAGGATGTAGACATCTCTTTTTTTATCTCTCTACTTCAGCGCTAGTACCTCTTCAGTCCGCATACTGGCCATTTCACCCTGTTTTAATTTCTTGGCGACCAATCTCTGTGGGAAGCCTTTGCGGTTGGTCCGTGCTGTACCACAGGCCACAGTCTTCTTTTGGTACAAATGGCGGAAAAGTGGGAGACTCATGTAGAAATTGTCTACGTATAGGTGGTAACCTTTCCCAAGCAATGGTTCGATCAGCTGCCAGACAATTTTGCCACTTATTCCCATGTAGGTAGGGCATCCAGGGGGGTTTAGCTGTCTGTCTTTTCCCTCATAAATGATAAAGTCATATGTGTATCCTGTGGCCCTGTCACACGCCTTATAAAATTTTACCCCAAGTCTGGCTCTTTTACTGAGGAGGTATTGCTTTATTCCAAGTCTTCCAGTGAAGTGTACTAGGGATTCATCTACACAAATATTTATATCAAAGATAAACGTCTGCTTGAAGCTAGTGCAAAAAAATTGATTAGGGGCCGAATTTTGAATAATTTATCATAACTGGGATGATTTTGAGGGAGGCATTGGGCATTATTGTTGAAATGTAAAAATCTCATAATCATCTCATAATGGGTTCTGGGCATCATTGACGAATAGACCGGCATGTGGTGGATAGGTTGGGTAGACCAGTAGGCATGGAGTTCATTTTTTTTGTCAGCCCCTTGTTGAGGATTAGGCCAAGGAAAATTTTCAATTCTTCCACGGTGAGGGGTTTCCAAACAAGAGGATGGCCATATGAAGAATTTGGATTGTTGGCTATATGTTGGCTGGCGTATAGATTACATTGCTCCACAATGTAATTAAGGAGATCATTGGTAAGAAATAAGTGAAAATAATACATTGGGGTTACATTTTCCGACTGTATCTGAGGACCTGGCTGGGCTGTAAAAAGAGGAATTACAGGTTCTACTGATGTATTGGGCAGCCATGTTGGATACAGTGGAACATCTGGGAGGCTAGTATGGGCCCTGCCTCATTGATGGGATGCTTTGTTGCTAGCATCTGTCCTATCCTTTAGGAAGGTGGCAGAACTGCTGTTGGGTGCCTGCCTATCCCGAAGTGCTGCACTGATGGCGGGCAGATCTGTCAGATGGCGGGCAGCAGATGTGCCAGATGTTGGGTGGCTGTGCCTGATGTTGGTGGGTGGCAGATGTGTCAGATGGTGGAAGGCAAATGTGTCAGATGGCGGGATGTTGGGTGGCTGTGCCAGATGTTAGCAGGCAGATGTGCCTGATGATGGTAGGCAGATGTGCCTGATGATGACAGGTGGCAGATGTGTCAGATGGCGGGTGGCTGATGTGCCAGCTGTTGATGGGCTGATGTGTTTTGGGGACACTAGCTGGATGATCAGTGGGTAAACAGCAGACAAACAGCTAAAAACTCACTGATCTTCCGGCTGCAGCACAGATCTCTCTTCCTCTCCTCACTGACAGGCTCTGTGTGAGGAGAGGAAGAGATGAGAGCAGTTACAACCACTCTCTATTTACAATACATGAGGACTGTGATTATTATTATACATATTGGATTGGACACAGTCGTCATGTGATCAGGAGGGCCAATCACAGGGCCCTCCTGTCTTGTACAACTCTCCTGTCTCTGGGGGACACAGGCAGATCGGGATTGCGCCATTGCATGGGCATGCAGCAGCACGATCCCCTGTCAGATGCCACCCCTCCCCCTCTGTTTACATTATGATGGCTGTGATTAGACACCATCATGGGGATCAGAAGGGCAAATCACAGTGCCCTCCTGACGCTCCGAGTTGTGGCATGTCCGGGGGACACGCGTGTCAGGATCGCGTGGCTGCGCAGGCGAACACACCCGCGCGATCCCGCTCCTTCTGATGGATGTTCAGGAACGTCCAGTCAGAAGGAGGGATCTCCCACCCGGCTGTTTATGTGCAGTGGCTGGGTGAGAAGTGGTTAATTATGACAGAAGATATTTAGCTTACTTGTATTTTTTACATTTTTAATATCTTGTGTAGTCTTTATTTGTGATATACATTTTATGAACTTTGTATAATAAAATATTGATGCCTTTTAATGTAACTTTCTGTTTGTTGTAAGGACAATAAACTGTTTGGGCATCTGTGGACCCTCTTCTTTTTTGCCCTTGTTCTTACATTTACTAATTTGTTTACAGCTCTTTTTTTTATGTGTAGATAATTATTTTCTGTTCTTTTTCATTGGGTTCCTTGACTGAGACTTCCAACTCCTTTGAAAAGCAGTGTCCACATGTTCCTATATTCTCCACATTGTCAGAAGAGTCCACAAATTTGAATGAGGCAAAATATAAAAACTGTCTTACATCAAAGAACCGTATGCAGATAACTCCAAGAGAACTCATTGCCACCCTCATTTCTCCAAAATTCACAAGTCAGCTTCAAGCAAGCCATTATACATCTCAAAAATCTCTGTTAGTAGAAGGTTGTAAATATTCCAAGAGTATCATAAATCCTGTTTAGCCAGAATCTGCACAGCCTTTTAATGAGCCTGGTCATAAATGGCTGTCATGAAGAGCCTCAAGCCAAAGCCTAGAAAACTGGAAATTTTATTAATCCTTACCATAAAATGGAGATTAACCACTTCAGCCCCAGAAGATTTGGCTGCTCAATGACCAGGCCATTTTTTGAGATACGGCACTGCATCCCTTTAACTGACAATTGCGTAGTCGCGTGACACTGTACCCAAACAAAATTGATGTCCTTTTTTTCCCACAAATAGAGTCTTTTGGTGGTAGTTTTTATTTTTTGCGCTATAAACAAAAGAAGAGCGACAATTTTAAAAAAAAACACAATATTTTTTACTTTTCGCTATAATAAATATCCTAATTTAAAAAAAATAAATAAAAAAAATGTTCCCCAGTTTAGGCCGCTATGTATTCTTCTACATATTTTTGATTAAAAAAATCTCAATAAGTGAATATTGATTGGTTTGTGCAAAACTTATAGGGTCCACAAACTAGGGGATAGATTTATGTCATTTTTAGTATTATTTTTTTTTTACTAGTAATGGCGGTGATCTGCGATTTTTATCAGGACTGGGATATTGCGGCAGACAACTTGGACACTTTTGACACATTTTTGAGACCATTGACAATTATACAGCGATCAGTGCTATAAAAATGCACTGATTATTGTATAAATGTCACTGGCAGGGAAGGGGTTAACACTAGGGGGCAATCAAGGGGTTAACTGTGTTCCCTAGATGTATTCTAACTATGGGGAGGGTGGGACTGACTAGGGGAGGAGAGAGATCAGTGTACATACTTAGTATGATCACACAATCTCTTTCCTCTCCCCTGACAGAACCGGATTTGTGTGTTTACACACAAAGATCCCGGTTCTCGCTCTGTCATGAGTGATCGCGGGTGCTTGGCAGTTATCGTGCCGGCCGTCAATCAATACACATCCTGGTCTGGTGATTTTTTAACTACCATATCCAAAATCTCTTCACATTCCATGAATTCTGTAAGGGATAACACTGTTTCTTATTTTTGTTTTTTTTTACTATATAGGTTCTTAAAATTTGTAAGAACAGATAATTCCCAATGAGAGGACATGCTGAGAAAATTTGTGGACACCATGAGAAAATTTAACACTGCAGCATTTACATGCTCACCATTCTGTCTTAGCAGCACTGAAGAGAAGAGAGTTACACCCACCTCTGGAATTACACACCCAGATATCAAACAAAATATTGCTATTGTTCAAGTTTCAGACAGGTTTCTAACAGGTAGGTGGACAGAACAGAAAGTTGGTTGAAACTCAAACATTAGAAAAATCTTGCTTACTAACTGGGAATTGTCAGCTTCCCGAGTATGTAATGCCGGAGACAGATGTTCTCCTGTCCTGTTCTCTCCTGTTCAGCTCTGCTGAGATATAATGGTGAGAATGTAAATACTTAACCCCCTCAGCATGTCCACCAATTGGCTAACAGGTGGGAAGGATGAACAGAGGGGTAGAGGGGGAGGGTAGGTTTCCTCATTAAATGCTGGGACTTATGGAGCACAGGAGAATACTTTCTGTGTATTTGTTCCTCCACAGGAGCCTGGATGATCATTTAGTGATGATGAAAGAAGCCACCATGTTGGTTGATTTTAGTAGTAGGGTTAGGTTAGTCAGACCATGGCAAAATTGTATGTGGAAAAAAGATTTAGCATTAATATACAGTAGCTGATTTAAAGTTTTAAGTACCCCTTATGTGCAGTCCCCCTGGAAAAAATATTTACCTTCTTCCCTGATCCAATAATTTTCACTGTGCTGCCCTTCCTGGTGCCAAACAGCCTTTGAAAAGAAAATGTCAGTCTCCCTTTCCTACCTGCTTGCATGATAAAGCCTTATTCACTTCCATGGATGAGCTGAACTTATGGTGGCTTCCAACCATCCTGAGGAGTATAGCTCACCAGTCAGGATTAATGGGGCTGCAACATGTTCAGAAGGAAGAAGAGCTGGCCAGTGGCCAGAACTTTTTTTTTTTCAAACTTTAGTTCCAGGCACCGTTTCACAGTAAAGATTGCGGAAACAGGGAGGAAAGTACATATTTTCCAGATAAAGTGCACTCAAGGGTTGAAGTGGAAGTTGTCCTTTAAGGGTGCACTCACACGCGTGCCAATTTAGCTGAACTGTGCTCGAATTTGATTCTCCCTTAACCCAACTTCCCTGCTGGACTGCAAACACACTGGATTGTATGGAAGTGTTGCCAGTAATGCCGCATACACATGACCGGTTTTTCTGTCGGAATAAACTCCGAAGGTTTCTCTGACAGAACTCCGACGGAATTGCGGTCTTGCAAACACACGGTCACACCAAAGTCCGACCGTCCAGAATGAGGTGATGTACAACACATACGATGGGACTAGAAAAAGGAAGTTCAATAGCCAGTAGCCAATAGCTTCCGTCTCGTATTTGCTTCAGAGCATGCGTCGTTTTTGGTCCATCGGAACAGCATACAGACGAACGGTTTTCCCGAAAGGAATTGGTTCCGTCGGAAATATTTAGAACATGTTCCATTTCTAGGTCCATCAGAATTTTCAAAAAAAAAAAAAGTCAGATGAGGCATACACATGATCGGAATAGACGATGAAAAGCTTCTGTCTGACTTTTTCTGTCGGACATTCTGCTCTTGTGTACGTAGCTTTACACTTGCAAGTGTTCCTGAGCACACTCCCCTGCTAACAAGATCAGAAATTCATGTTTCACTACACAGTCCTCTATGAAGAGAACTGCGTTCTAGCACACTTTGCACTCATACTGCAGAAAACCATATTGGATCAAAAGGGAACTGCGCCGAGAACCTGCTCCAAGTGGTCCCTGGTGCAGGACGCTTAACCAGGCGCAATTCAAAGCACTAACACTGCACAAAAGAATTAGGCCAAAGGGGTGAAAATCATGCCCCGGACCAGTTCAGAGTGCTAGTGTGAGTGCAGTATAAGAATCCAAGAATTTACTGAAGTAGCTAAATTTTCTTAACATCATCTCTTTGTTTTTGTACTATATAAGCTTTCTTAAAGTTTGTAAGAACACAAATGCCCATGGGAGAGTTTCCATGCTAAATGCATATGCTAGAGTTGCACAAGTTCATTTAAAATGACATTTTAAAACACATAGGCAGTTTAGGAACAACACATCACTTTATAAAATAATATAAACAAGATAATTACATATATTAAGCAGGCATAACATGAGATTTTATTTTCGTTTTTAAACTGCAAAATTATGTGTCATGAAAAAATGCTGCTCACAGGAAAACACTCAAACAGCATTACCTAACTACTTCAATACAAGGCACTTACACCCCCTTCCTGCCCAAGCCAATTTTCAGCTTTCAGCACTGCCGCTGTTTAAATGACAATTGCGCGGTTATGCTACACTGTACCCAAACAGAATTTTTATCATTTAGTTCCCACAAATAGAGCTTTCTTTTGGTGGTAGTTGATCACCTCTGCGTTTTTTATTTTTTGCTAAACAAATTAAAAAAAAAAAAAATTTTGAAAAAAAATTTAGTTTTTCTTTTGTTTCTGTTATAAAATTTTGTAAATAAGTAAGTTTTCTCCTTCACTGATGGGCACTGATAAGGCAGCATCGATGAGGTGGCACCAAGGAGGTGGTACTGATGGGCACTGACGGACACTGACGATGGGCACTGATAGGCGGCACTGATGGGTGGCACTGATGGGCATTGATAGGTGGCACTGATGGGCACTCATGGGTGCCACTGGTGGGCACTGATGGGCATTGGTGACACTGATGGGCACTGAAAGGCTGCACTGATGGGTATTTATGGGTGGCACTGATAGGCGGTACTGCTGGGTACTGATACGTGGCACTGATATGCGGCACTGATAGATAGCATTGATAAGCATCACTGATGGCACTGGCACTGGCAGGAATTGAGGATGGACACTGATTGGCAGATGCCTGGGAACTGATTGGCATTTCAATGGTGGTCTAGGGTGGCATACCTGGGGGTCCAGTGTGGTGGCATTCCTGGTGGTCCTGGCAACATCCTGGTGGTCCTGGGTGGGCATCCGAGGGGGGCTGCACTGATAAACAATCAACACAGATCCCCCCTGTCAGGAGAGCAGCCGATCGACACTCCTCTACTCTCGTCTTTCAGACGCCAGTGAGGAAAAGCCAATCAATGGCACTTCCTGTTTACATTGTGATCAGCCGTGATTGGACACGGCTGATCATGTGGTAAAGAGCCTCCATCAGAGGCTCTTTACCGAGATTGGAGTAGCGGTGAGTCAGACTGACAAACCACACCACCGATCACCGCAATGTGCGCCCCCCACGGGCACGCAAGGGCGGTCGTTTTGGAGGGCCGTCATTTGACGTCCACCCAGAATTAGAGCCATGCCACCCAGCCGTCATTTGACGGTCGGCAGGTGGGAAGTGGTTAAAGGAACATTTCTTCTAGTTGTTTTTTTTTTTTTTTAAAATAATAACCTTATAAAACTGTTGTTAGACAGCTGCACTAGCATTTTGCACTTTCCAGTTTTAGTAAATTATCCGCATCGTTTAGGAAGGATTAGGGCACTTAAAGTGCCTCACTAATCTTAAAGTAATTGTAAGTCGTAATAACATAAAACAATCTGATAATGCCATTGAACAATGTTTACCTGCACTAAGCATTTAAGCTTAGTTTCACGTCTAGAAGCACTAATCATCTCTGCTCTGCTGCACTGACTTAGGCCCCTTTCACACTTGTGCGACTTGTCCTGCAACTTGGGACTGCAAAGTCGCATGACAAGTCATACCCCGTGATTTCCAATGAGTACCATTCATATCTGTGCGTCTTCAAGTCGTAGCGACTTCAAAGTAGTCCCTGCACTACTTTGGTCTGACTTTGATGCAATTTGAGGTCCATAGACCTCAAGATTACACAGGCGCTGCTTTAAGTCGCAACAAAACTGCGTCAAAATTGCTGCATAACCGCGGCAAAATCACACAACTTTCAGGTCGAACAGGTGTGAAAGGGGTCTTAACCCAACACCAGGAATCTAGATTGACTGCCCTCCCCTTCTCTTGTGATTGAAAGGCTGTGCAAAGGAGACACACGCACAAGATACACATACTGTACAGAGGGCGGGTAGCTGTGCTGTGTGCGCTCATGATCTCAGGCGTAAGGCATGTGACGTCATATCTCTACCTTTCAAGTCTCCAGTCTTAAGCCTTGCCCATGGACAGCATGTTCTGAAGTACAGTCACTGTTATGTGTGCATTTACATTACATTAACCACTTGAGCTCTGGAAGGTTTTACCCCCTTCCTGACGAGGCAATTTTTTGCTATACGGCACTGTGTTACTTTAAATGACAATTGCACGTGCATTGTCATGCAACGCTATACCCAAATACAATTTTTGTCCTTTTTTCCCGCAAATAGAGCTTTATTTTGGTAGTATTTGATCAACTTTTCCGTTTTATTTTTTGCGCTATAAACAAAAAAAGACCGACAAGAAAAAAAAAAAACATATATTTTTTGTAAACAATATTTTTTACTTTCTGCTAAAAAAAACATACCCTATAAAAAAAATATAAAAAAATCTAATTTCTTCATAAATGTAGGCCAATAAATATTCTGCTACATATTTTTATTAAAAAAAATCCCAATAAGTGTATATGAGTGGTTTGTGCAAAAGTTATAGCGTCTACAAACTATGGGTTATTTTTATTTTTTTATATATATATTTTTTTTAATAGTATAGCGGTGATCAGCAACTTATAGCAGGACTGTGATATTTTGCGGCAGACACCTGACACTTTTGACACTTTTTGGTGACCAGTGATACTATAACAGTGACCGATGCTAAACAATATGCACTGTCACTGTACTAATTACAATGGCAGGGAAGGGGTTAACATCAGGGGTGATCAAAGGGTTAAATGCATGCTTAGGTACTAACTGTGGGGGAGGTGCTTTCACTAGGGGAAAGCAGAGATTCATGTTCCTGCTTAGCAGAATAATAGAATCTACACAGGCAGACTGTCGTTCTGCCTGTGTCCCGAATGATCGGCTGGTCCCACTGATTGGCTCCTGCTGTGTCCAATCACAGTGGGAGTGGGTCACCAGTGGTCCATTTTTTTAGATCCACATTTTCAACCACTTTAAATATATATTACCTGATCCATATTTATATACAGGCATACCCCACTTTTAAGTACACAATGGGGTTTATTTACTAAAGCTAGAAAGTGCAAAATCAGGATCACTTCTGCATAGAAAACAATGAGCTTCTAACCCCAGCTTGTTCAATTAAGCTTTGGTGATAAAACCTGGAAGCTCATTGGTTTCTATGCAGAAGTGATCCTGATTTTGCACTTTCTAGCTTTAGTAAATAAACAACATTGTGTACTTAAAAGTGGGGTATGCCTGTAGTGAGTGCTGCCTAGCTTAGATAAGCTATAGTCATGTAATAAGCACAGAAGTTTGAGGGGTTTTTAATATTCTGTAGCATGTTACTGAGAACACAGAAATTTTAATGCAAGCTCTACTTCAGAAGGAAGAATCCCACACAAACCTAGGAAATATATATTATACAAATGCTAAAGCACTAATCTACTAAAAGAATAATTTTACACTAGCCTCTGGCTTCATTTCAAATACCTTATTGGTTTCCTATGTTTTCGTTTTTGAAAACTCTCTTGACATGACTGGCATTTTCATGTAAACACGAACACAAGTTGTAGTAAATAAGGCTCTCGCAGTAATCAGATGCAGGCCAAATAGAATCTCTCTTGGGTTCTAATGTATGTTCTCCCTCCTGCTAATCCCAGAGTCAATTTATGTTATGAAAAGTAGATAACTTGGAATCTATAGGGTTGATTCAAGTAAGCTTTGGCAAAAAACATGGAAGCTGATTGGTTTCTATGCAGGACTGCACCAGATTTTACACTCTCCAGTTTTAATAAATCAACCTCTATATTTCCCTGTGTTAATGTTTATTTTTAGTATTGAATAAAGTGGGGAAAATATTCATTACAAACATGTTATACTTACCTGCTCTGTGCAACAGAATTGCGGTCCTGATCCTCCTCTTCTCAGGTCCTCTGATGACTCTCCGGACTCCTCCTCTTCTCGGTATGCCACCATATAAAATCACTTGCTATTGTGGCACACTGCCTGTGTATATGGACACAGGCAGCTCAGCTTGGCTCAGCCCCTGCTCCCTCGTCACAGAATTTGATTGAAAGCAGTGGGAGCCACCAGCTCCCGCTGCTATCAATCTGCCCCATAAAAAGGGATGGAGCAGAGAAAGACTCTTGCCCCAGCGGGAAGTTAGGGGTTGCCTGCACTCCTGGATTTTTCTTGGTGTTTTTTTCTTAGGTCTGACCCTCCAGTCCTGTGTGAGATAAAAGGGACAAGGGCGCGGATCCTAAAAGAGGGGGAAGAGAGGGGAGATTTACACGTACACACTCAGAGAGGCATGCTCTGCCTTTCTGAATGGTCCGTATCCTACTGAAGCCAGAGTTAAAGGGGTTGTAAAAGTTTGTTTTTGTTTTTTTTTAAATAACAAACATGTAATACTTACCTCCTCTGTGCAAGGGTTTTGCACAGAGTGGCCTGATCCTCCTTTTTTGGGGCTCCTCCACGGCACTCCTGGCTCCTCCTCTTCTCCAGTGCCCCAACGGAGACCCGCATTCCAAGAGGACACCCCTGTGGGCGCGCTCCAGAGTCCTGCTGCTGCGTCCATTGACACAGACAGCAGGACTCAGCCCTGCCCCCAACTCCCGTGTCACTGGATTTGATTGACAGCAGCAGGAGCCAATGGCTGCGCTGCTATCAATCTATCCAATGAGAACCCGAGACAGTGGCTAGAGCTGCTGTGCTCATCCCTATCAATAGAATGATCAGGTTCAGGTAAGTAAAAGGGGGGCTCTGGGGAGCTGCTGCACTACAGAAGGTTTTTCACCTTAATGCATACAATGCAATAAGGTGAAAAACCTTAAGGGTTTACAACCCCCTTAAATTCCAGATATGGACCAACATGCCATTACTAGATGTGAGGTTGTGTTGATACACTGGACAGGTGGAGAGAGCATTGGCTCTGAGTACCCCTCCTAAATGCACAAGTAACCGTGATGTTTATTATATCAATGGAGTGAACTAGAGTTTGTTGATGTTTGTCATCTACCAGGTCATGAGTGTGGCTCCAGTAAAGGTAAACCATGTGTATGGCAGTGACCCTGTACAAAGTGCCTAGTGTAGACCAAAATAACCCACCCTGGGGTAGGCTTTTCATGTGACCCTTGCTTGGCGTCCAATGAGGAGGAAAACATGGAGGACATGATGACCATCCTGTAACTCTGACCAGCCCTACCCTACACGCTGTTCTCAGGCACAGTGCAGGATTGAGCTCAGGTAAGTATGAGGGGGGCTGGGGGGAATCCTGCAGCACCAAAGGGTTTTTACCTTGATGCAGAGAATGCATTATGGTAAAAATCCTTAAGCCTTTAGAACCACTTTAAGCCTTCCTTTTACCTTCAAGTTAAGATGGCGTTATATCTAGTGGCCAGGCACATTGTCATATTAAAAGAATTAAAAGAAAGTGATTGTAAAGCTTTGTTGTTTTTTTTTTTTTACTAAAATATTTAACATGTTATACTTATCTGCTCTGTGCAATGGTTTTGCACAGAGTAGCCCTGATGCTCCTCTGCTGGGGTCCCCCACCAGTACTCCTGGCTCCACCACTTCTGAGTGCCCCCATAGCAAGCGGCTCACTGTGGGGGCACTCGTGCATGTCTGCTCCCCAAGCCCTGCTCTGTGTGTTCATAAGACATACAGAGCAGGACTCAGCCCCACCCCCTGGCTTTGACTGACAGCAGCAGGAGCCAATGAGGAGAGAGAGAGCAGAGAGACTCAACTCTTGTGCACATCGCTGAATCGAGATCAGGCTCAGGTATGCATTTGGGGGCTGTGGGGCAAACCGCATGCAAAAGGTTTTTTTACCTTACTACATAGAATGCAGTAAGGTAAAAAAAAAAACTTGTGCCTTTACAAGCACTTTAAAGAACACATCAGTAACCATTTGCAGTGTGGTTTTTCATTTATATCCACCACAGTGCTGCTCAGCCAGAGCTTTCTCAGTGGGCTGTAACACAACACCATGCAGAGGGGTTTTAGCCATACATCATCATCCTAAGTGCAGCTGTCATATATACATTCTTCTACCTTGTCAATACTAGTTTGCTGGGCTGGCTGGTGCCACACACAAAGGCCAACAGGTTAAAAGCAGGAAGAACTTTCTGTCTCCTAGTAAGTACAATTAGAACATGCAATAACTGAAACAAGAGACAGACCTAGTAAATTCAGTGAAAGTGTCTTGCTCAGCCTTTACATACCAATGTCTCTGTTTACCTCAAAGAATTTGCCCGAAACTTACTAATGACAACTGCTCCATGATTGTCACTGGAACAGGTGTCTCCATTGAAAGATATACCCTCACCTTTTGTTCTGGTGACTATACTAAAATCTTGTCTTTCCTATCATTCTCTGTCCTAGTGAGAACAGGACAAATAGAGAGAGTACAGGCATACCCCACTTTTAAGTACACAATGGGGTTTATTTACTAAAGCTAGAAAGTGCAAAATCAGGATCACTTCTGCATAGAAACCAATGAGCTTCCAGGTTTTATTACCAAAGCTTAATTGAACAAGCTGGGGTTAGAAGCTCATTGTTTTCTATGCAGAAGTGATCCTGATTTTGCACTTTCTAGCTTTAGTAAATAAACCCCATGGTGTACTTAAAAGTGGGGTATGCCTGTAAATATACATAGCAGGGACATACAGCATAAAACCTTGACACTCTAGTCAACAATGCCCATCAAATGCAGTCACTGTGCCATATTAAATGCTGCCACTGTGCCCCATCAAATGCTCCCACTGTGTGCCATCAAATGCTCCCACTGTGCCATATCAAATGCTGCCAGTGCAATGCATGAATCTATCTATTGGTGCTAGAGGGAGTGGCAGGAGAGAGGGGGCGACACCCATGCACCGTTATGGACACACCGCCACTGTCATGAAAAGTTCCAAGATTATATTTTTAATGTTAACTCAAAAAAGTACCTTCAATTACTCTTAGCCTCCCCCATATCTCCAACATACTGCTGTGATCTGACTCCCTGTTATAGGGTGACAACATTTGTTCCCCATGGTCCTATTATAAGAACATAACCACCCTCTCTTGTTCACTCTTGAGATGGACTACGGACTATGTACTTTGGATTATGGGATGTGTGCACATAACCGCAGCCAGTATACACTGGTCCATCCAAACAAACATGAGGGGGAAAAGGAGAGGTTTGGGAGTTCACTGAAGATATTACAAGGAGGCAGAAAAACACAGTAAGAAACAATTTCATGAAAATTAGATAACAGGCCACTAACCACTTGGCGCCTGCGCTATAGCCGAAGGACGGCTACAGCGTAGACTCAAAATGCTGGGAGGGCGTACATGGGTGTCCTCCTGTGCTCGCAGTCCCCATGCCCCCTGAGGTACATGAGCGCACGCTCTGTGATTGCTGAGTCCTTAGGCCTCGGCTGATCACAGATCGGAGTAAAGAGCTCACGAGGAGGAGAAAAGAATAAATCTGATTACCGGCTTCTGTAAGAGGGACATTGGTCCCACACAGTGACCACCAGTGCTGCTAATTAGTGCCCACCAGTGCTGCTAACCAGTACCCACCAGTGCCACCTACCAGTGCACACCAGTATTGCTAATCATTGCCCACCAGTGCCACCTATCAGTGCCCAACAGTGACTCATCATCAGTGCTGCTTATCAGTGCCACCTATCAGTGTCTATCGGTGTCACCTATCAGTGACCATCAGTGCCGCCTATCAGTGCCACATATCGATTCCACCTCTCAGTGCCCTTCAGTGCCACTAGGGATGAGCTTCGAGTTCGAGTCGAACTCATGTTCGACTCGAACATTGGCTGTTCGCAAGTTCGCCGAACACCGAACAATTTGGGGTGTTCGCGGCAAATTCGAATGCCGCGGAACACCCTTTAAAAGTCTATGGGAGAAATCAAAAGTGCTAATTTTAAAGGCTTATATGCAAGTTATTGTCATAAAAAGTGTTTGGGGACCCGGGTCCTGCCCCAGGGGACATGTATCAATGCAAAAAAAAGTTTTAAAAACTGACGTTTTTTCAGGAGCAGTGATTTTAATAATGCTTAAAGTCAAACAATAAAAGTGTAATATCCCTTTAAATTTCGTACCTGGGGGGTGTCTATAGTATGCCTGTAAAGAGGCGCATGTTTCCCGTGTTTAGAACAGTCTGACAGCAATATGACATTTCGAAGGAAAAAACTCATTTAAAACTACCCGCGGCTATTAATGAATTGCCGGTCCGACAATACACATAAAAGTTCATTGATAAAAACGGCATGGGAATTCCCCACAGGGAAACCCCGAACCAAAATTAAAAAAAAAAAAAAAAGACGTGGGGTTCCCCCTAAATTCCATACCAGACCCTTCAGGTCTGGTATGGATTTTAAGGGGAACCCCGCGCCAAAAAAAAAAAAAAAAAAAATGGCGTGGGGTTCCCCCAAAAATCCATACCAGACCCTTATCCGAGCACGCAACCTGGCAGGCCGCAGGAAAAGAGGGGGGGACGAGAGTGCGCCCCCCCCCTCCTGAACCATACCAGGCCACATGCCCTCAACATTGGGAGGGTGCTTTGGGGTAGCCCCCCAAAACACCTTGTCCCCATGTTGATGAGGACAAGGGCCTCATCCCCACAACCGTGGCCGGTGGTTGTGGGGGTCTGCGGGCGGGGGGCTTATCGGAATCTGGAAGCCCCCTTTAACAAGGGGACCCCCAGATCCCGCCCCCCCCCCGTGTGAAATGGTAAGGGGGTACTTACCCCTACCATTTCACTAAAAAAGTGTCAAAATAGTTAAAAATGACAAGAGACAGTTTTTGACAATTCCTTTATTTAAATGCTTCTTCTATCTTCCTTCATCTTCTTCTTCTTCTGGTTCTTCTGGCTCTTCTGGTTCTTCCTCCGGCGTTCTCGTCCAGCATCTCCTCCGCGGCGTCTTCTATCTTCTTCTCCTCGGGCCGCGCCGCACCCATGGCATGAGGGGAGGCTCCTGCTCTTCTCTTCATCTTCTTCTTCATCCTCTTCTCTTCTTCATCTTCTTCATCTTCATCTTCTCTTCTTAATTTTCTTCTGCGGGCCGCTCCGCATCCATGCATGGAGGGAGGCTCCCGTTGTGTGACGGCGTCTCCTCGTCTGACGGTTCTTAAATAACGGGGGGCGGGGCCACCCGGTGACCCCGCCCCCTCTGACGCACGGGACATGACGGGACTTCCCTGTGGCATTCCCCGTGACGTCACAGGGAAGTCCCGTCAAGTCACCGTGCGTCAGAGGGGGGCGGGGCCACCCGGTGACCCCGCCCCCCGTTATTTAAGAACCGTCAGACGAGGAGACGCCGTCACACAGCGGGAGCCTCCCTCCATGCATGGATGCGGAGCGGCCCGCAGAAGAAAATTAAGAAGAGAAGATGAAGATGAAGAAGATGAAGAAGAGAAGAGGATGAAGAAGAAGATGAAGAGAAGAGCGGGAGCCTCCCCTCATGCCATGGGTGCGAAGCGGCCCGAGGAGAAGAAGATAGAAGACACCGCGGAGGAGATGCTGGATGAGAACGCCGGAGGAAGAACCAGAAGAGCCAGAAGAACCAGAAGAAGAAGAAGAAGAAGGAAGATAGAAGAAGCATTCAAATAAAGGAATTGTCAAAAACTGTCTCTTGTCATTTTTAACTATTTTGACACTTTTTTAGTGAAATGGTAGGGGTAAGTACCCCCTTACCATTTCACACAGGGGGGGGGTGGGATCTGGGGGTCCCCTTGTTAAAGGGGGCTTCCAGATTCCGATAAGCCCCCCGCCCGCAGACCCCCACAACCACCGGCCACGGTTGTGGGGATGAGGCCCTTGTCCTCATCAACATGGGGACAAGGTGTTTTGGGGGGCTACCCCAAAGCACCCTCCCAATGTTGAGGGCATGTGGCCTGGTACGGTTCAGGAGGGGGGGGCCGCACTCTCCCCCCCCTCTCTTTTCCTGCGGCCTGCCAGGTTGCGTGCTCGGATAAGGGTCTGGTATGGATTTTTGGGGGAACCTCACGCCGTTTTTTTTTTTTTTTTTTTGGCGCGGGGTTCCCCTTAAAATCCATACCAGACCTGAAGGGTCTGGTATGGAATTTAGGGGGAACCCCACGTCATTTTTTTTTTTAAATTTTGGCCGGGGTTCCCCTTAATATCCATACCAGACCTGAAGGGCCTGGTATGGAATTTAGGGGGACTCCCACTTCATTTTTTTTTTTTTTTTTAATTTTGGTTCGGGGTTTCCCTGTGGGGAATTCCCATGCCGTTTTTATCAATGAACTTCTATGTGTATTGTCGGCAATGCAATAGCCACGGGTAGTTTTAAATGGCTTTTTTTCCTTCGAAATGTCATTTTGCTGTCAGGCTGTTCTAAACACGGGAAACATGCGCCCCCTTACAGGCATACTATAGACACCCCCCAGGTACGAAATTTAAAGGGATATTACACTTTTATTGTTTGACTTTAAGCATTATTAAAATCACTGCTCCTGAAAAAACGGCCGTTTTTAAAACTTTTTTTTGCATTGATCCATGTCCCCTGGGGCAGGACCCAGGTCCCCAAACACTTTTTATGACAATAACTTGCATATAAGCCTTTAAAATTAGCACTTTTGATTATTCATGTTCGTGTCCCATAGACTTTAATGGTGTTCGCGTGTTCAAGCGAACTTTTTTCCTGTTCGCATGTTCTGGTGTGAACCGAACAGGGGGGTGTTCGGCTCATCCCTAAGTGCCACCTATCAGCGCCCTTCAGTGTGGCCTATCAGTGCCCATCAGTGCCACCTATCAGTGTCTATCAGTGCCACCTATCAGTGCAGCCTCATTAATACCTTCTGATCAGTGCCCACCAGTGCCCCCTCATCAGTGCCCATCAGTGCCACCTATCAGTGCCCATTAGTGCCGCCTCATCAGTGCCTATCAGTGCCCATTAGTGCAGCCTCATCAGCACACATCAATGAAGGAGAAGAAAAATAGAAAATTTTATAACAAACTATGGAAACACTGTTTTTTGTTTTTTTTTTTAGATCTTTTTTAGTTTGTTTAGCAAAAAAAAACCCCCAAAAAACAGTAGTGATTACATACCACCAAAAGAAAGCTCTATTTATGTGCAAAAAAATGAAAAAAATTTCATATGGGTGCAGTGTAGCATGAATGCGCAATTGTCATTCAGCGCTGAAAGCTAAAAATTGATCTGGTCAGGAACAGGGTACAGGATATGTGCCCAGGAAGCAAGTCGTTAAGTTATGGGTATGCATTGATCATTGTTTGGAAATAAGGATATTTTTGTGTCATTGTAACTAATGTGGTTTTTACCCTGAAGTTAATGATCCCTATTTCTCCTTGGAGTCTGTGTTAAATTAGGTTGGCCCTTCTCCCCCACTGGTTAAAGGCAAAATCAAAATATTATAAGCATTTCGAAAAAGTTGGCAGGTGCCAACACAGGTGCGATTTGTCATGCGCTTTGACAGTAAAATTGATGACTGCCTACTTAACCACATGCCGACCAGCCGCCACAGTTGTACTACGGCAGAATGGCACGGCTGGGCGAAACAATGTTATGTAACATCACTTCGCCCTGTGGCCACTAGGGGAGCATGCGCGTGCCCATAGCTTGCCCCCCGAGTCAATGCGAGTGTCCGGGCTCCCGCGATCGCTCGGGGCACACAGAGAACCCGGAACTGTGTGTGTAAACAGAGTTTCTGGGTTCTCTGAGGAGAGAACTGACAGATCATCTGTTCATGCAGAGTATGAACAGTGATCTGTTAGCTTCCCTGCACAGTACCCATCCCCCTTCAGTTAGAACACAAACTAGGATACACATTAACCCCTTCACTGACCTCTAGTGTTAACCCCTTCACTGCCTGTGACATTTTTACAGTAATCAATGCATTTTTAATCACACTGATCGCTGTATTAATGCCAATGGTCCCAAAAATGTGTCAAAATTGTCTGACGTGTCCACCATAATGTCGCAGTCACAATAAAAATTGCTAATCGCCGCCATTACTAGTAAAAAAAATAAAAATAAAAATGCCATAAAACTATCCCATATTTTGTAGATGCTATAACTTTTGCGCAAAACAATCAATATACGTTTGTGATTTTTTTTACCAAAAATATGTAAAAGAATACATATCGGCCTACACAGAGGAAAAAAAAAAAGTTTTTATATATTTTTGGGGATATTTATTATAGCAAAAAGTAAAAAATAATGTGTTTTTTTTTCAAAATTGTCGCACTTTTTTTGTTTATAGCGCAAAAAATTAAAACCGCAGAGGTGATCAAATACCACCAAAAGAAAGCTCTGTTTGTGGGGAAAAAAGGACGTCAATTTTGTTTGGGAGCCACGTTGCACGACCGCGCAATTGTCAGTTAAAGCGACGCAGTGCCGAATCGCAAAAAGTGCTCTGGTCTTTGGCCACCCAAATGGTTCCGGGGCTTAGGTGGTTAAAATAAAACATTTTGAAGAGGGCTATTGGAATTATTTTAAAAGCAATAGGCTCAGGTATAGGCAAGCTATTTATTTGAGTAATAAATTTGAGTAATTCAAGCATATGTTTGGAAAAAAAGTTGAAGGTGCTTTTATACAAACATTAGCACAATATTGCTAAATATTCACAAACACTAGAAAGGTATTGACAGCCATTTGTTACATATTGGTTCTTGAATTAATGGCTTAAATACCTGTAGAAGTTGATTTTGTTGATTAGCTAGAATCCTTCTTTTTGCATTCCTGATACAGAGACTGGAACAGACTTGACAGCTTGCATTGCTGAATAACTGTTTACCAATAAAGGCATCATCTCTATCCAATTAACTGCTAATTTTCTCTCAATACCATACATTTTTACCCTGCTGGTTAATGCACAATTTAATATCCTGAGCAACATAAAAACAAAGATATCTTGAAAAAGAAGAGCTAGTGCACACATAATTATGCAGACTCCAGTGACTTTAAAATCTGAAAGCTTTTCAGTAAACTGAATATTGGTATTTTTAGCATAAAGCAGAGAATCAGGACTTTTGAAAAAGAGCATAAAATATCCAGTGTGATTATATGGAATATAAAATGTAGACCAGTTCTTCCATACAGCCCCAGGCAGCTTCCCTTAGAGGCTGCATGGACCAAAGTTCTAACTTTAAGTGGAACTAAAGTTTTATTTTAAAAACATTGCTGGCAGGTAGGGTTTTATTGCAGAAGAGGCTCTAGTATGTCTCTTTAGCAAAAAAAACCTGATTGTTACCTGACTAGCAGTCAAGCTCAGTGTACAATCCCAGCATATACCAAGTGTTGGGATAAATTAACTACCATGTGCAACACTGTATGCCAACCAAGATAGCCAAAGACAATGTACCCATAAGAAAACCGTTAGAAAATGTTGGTGATGGTGATAGAGAGACAGGGGACATAGCGGTCATTGAAGTGCTGGGTTGATCCCTATGGCAGGTAAGTCTGCCGTTATGTGCAAATACTGTATGTAAACCAGCAGCAGAGTTTAGTTGTGCTTTAAATAAACACTGTCATGAAAGATAAATGGAGGCTGCCTTTGTTAAACTCTCCTTTGAGAATGCTAGTTTCCTGGATGTTGTTCAGATGCTTTGACTTCAATGCTTTCTAAGTCACTGGCCTGAAACGATTGGAGATAAGTAGCTTTAACACTTTTCTGGTACTTATGTACAGCATGCTTATTCTCGGACTGTGAGGGCTTGTTAACACCACATGCAGTGGGACTACACTGGGCAGCTATTCCAGTCCCACAGCATGAACCATGCAACATGCCCCGTCTCCTATGTGCCTGGTTAACACCACTGCATTGTGGTGGCGTGTAGGCATGGTGTGCTGAAAAAGTTCTGCATGCAGTAGTTTTTATTAACATGGCGCGGTGCGAAGCAAGAGCTCCATGAGGCCACAATTGAACTTTATGAGATGTCGGTGTGACATCTCAATAAAGTTTGTTTAAAAATAAAAAAAACAATGTGATGCACTCATCTGAGCACATCATCACTGCCCTGATCTCAGCCCCACCGCGCCTTACACCAGCCACTGAGTTGCAATGCAGCAGCTGGTGTGAACCAGCCCTGACTGAAACAAACAGAAAGTTAGACACTTTAATGTGTAAAATTCTATATTGCAACTTACTAGTCTGTAGATGTGGTGACAGCATTAGTTTTCATTCTTCTGACTTTTTTCCTTGTCCTCATGTGACAACGCTCACTCCAGTGGTTGCCCATCCATAGGGGGCGCACGGGCGCCACCCCCCCACCCAGCAGTCACAAAAAAAAAAAATATATTTTTTTTAAAAAGGTCCCTTTAAAAAAAAATTTAAAAAATGTTCAAGTGCACTGTGTTTGGGCGCCGGACACAGTGCACTATGGGAAGCGCCATGTCAATGCAATCACAAGATTGCAGATGAGGCGCTTCATTTGCAGGCTTTTGACCTGCTTTGCGGCGCAATCCAAAGCGCCAAGCAGCTTCTGCCCATAATATTACTACGGGCAGGAGCTTTGTTATTCAAGTGAAGAGGTTATTTCCGGTTTTCCTGTTTCAGGGAACCCGGAAGTGACGCCGGCAGCTCCGTGGAACGCACGGCCCGAGCGGAGCTGCCTGTAAGGTAAGTGAAGCTCAGGGCTGCATTAGACCGTGCACAGTGAGGCTGCATTAGATGGGGCACAGTGAGGCTTCATTAGATGGGGCACAGTGGCTGCATATGATGGGCACAGTAGCTGTATTTGATGGGGCACAGTGGCAGCATTTGACGGCACAGTGGCAGAATTTTATATGGCACACTGCCGGCAATTTATGGGCACAGTGGCTGTGTTTGATGGTACAGTGGCGGCAATTGATGGGCACAGTGGCTGCGTTTGATGGCACAGTGGCTGCGTTTGATGGCACAGTGGCTGCGTTTGATGGCACAGTGGCTGCGTTTGATGGCACAGTGAGGCTGCAATTGATGATTTTTTTTTCAGAATTTATCAGTTCGCGCCCCCCCAAAAAATTTTGAACACCAGCCACCACTGGCTCACTCACTGTATTGCATGTATGAAAGAACATCATCCTCACCCTAGAACACAAAAGGAGTTGATTTACTAAAACTGGAGAGTGCAAAATCTGGCCCCGCTCTGCATAGAAACCAATCAGCTTTCAGTTTATTTTTTTTCCGTCAAAGCCTAATTGAACAAGCTGAGGTTAGAAGTTGACAAGCTACCATGCACAGCTGCACCAGATTTTTGCACACTCCAGTTTTAGTAAATCAATCCCAAAGTAGGGTAAAAATTAAAAAAAAAAAACATTCCGTTGCATGGTTTTGCACAGAGTAGCCCTGATTCTCTTTTTCTTGGGATCCTCTTCCTGTGCCTGAGCGAATGAGAAGCCACCTGCTCTTGTGCACATGGCTAGATTAGGATCGGGCTCAGGTAAGTATTGGGGGGGTCTGCATATTGAAGGTTGAGGTATTTTTTCCATTCATGCATAAAATGCATGAAGGTAAAAGAAAAAAAAAAACCTTCAGCCTTTACAATCACTTTATGTTTACAGAATAGCCTCCCTCTATTAGTCTTCATAATATTGGCAGTGTTTTGCAGTTCACAGAGGTATTTGTAGAGCTGATATAACTGCTTCAGGTGACACTGCAAAGTGTACAGGATTTTGAAAGCTTGAATTTATGTCAGGATCAACAGGTATTTTTTGCATTTAATTATAGATATAAACAAAACAATTTCAGTGTTACATTTCAAGGACAAAATCTGAGAAAATAAGAGTCCACTGTTAGGGTTAACATACACTTTTTGTGGATGATCCTCTGAATGAGGAAATTGATAAACGTCAACGACCAGAAATGTATTAGTCTCTTACTCCTTTTCTAGTATTTTGTATAGTTGTACTTTTACTGTGCTCTGCAATCCAAATCTTACTCAGCAATTGTTGTAGCAATTGGAGAATAACTGGAGAAGGTCAGAGTGGGCAGTGGGTGATCACTTGACCACCTGGCATTAAGGATTCACATACACAAAATGAGGACATTAGGAAAAAATGCAAAAGCATCCAGGACTCACACAAGATTAATATTATATTACTTTTTTTCAGCATAAATTGCTTTTATTCACTAGTTCCCCAGGATCAAAATGAGCTGCATTGCTGAGTGCACATGAGTCGGAGCAAGAATGCAGCACCTAAAAGGTTTAGCATAATGCAGTACTAGGGACTTTCTGGATAAAAGATCTTTGGAGCATAATGTCTAATATATTTAAAATTACATTTACCATATATACCCTGACTTCTTCACACTGCATTTATTATGTCTTTACATCTTCAGTTCTATAGCAGTGCTTCATAAAATGACTTAGAAAATGCCAGATGATCATCTCTGTGCTTATGACACTTTTACTGGAAATAAGCATCTATTTATATTTGTCTTTCTATAGTTTAAAACCTTATGAGTAATGAGCTGTAAAACTTTGTTTTGCCGGCTTACCAACTTACATGAATCTGGGGATAGCATGAACAATATTACATTGTATTTAAGTTAATTAAACTGGGAAAGCATCTGATAATATATAGTTGTGGGTCATGTCTTTCTTAAAGTATAACTAAAGGCAATTTTTTAATGCCTCTGTGGCATTAATATTAATTTAATGCCACTGGTCAATTATTAATTTAATGCCACTGGCCATGGTAACTGATGAATAATTTAACCATGACCAGTGGCAGTACATTTATACAGTACAGATTTACCCCTCCCCCCCTCCATGCTGCATATTCAGTTACTTACTAATTACTATTATTATTAGAAAAGTTATTACTATAGTGCTGCACTGCTGCTTACTTGAATGATGACAGTGACACTATAGCCTTGGTCTCTCTGTCACTGTACTTGCTGGTGGTTCTGATCCGATTCCGAATTCTCCTCCTCGGCTTCGGCTCCTCTAGGTTGCAGACTTGCAGCCAGGCTTGCTTTGCTATGCCCTGGCTTCGCCTCCTCCTATGTCCCCGGGCCGCCTCGGCCCTCCGTCCGTGAGTGACGTCACGGCGCCGGGACAAAGAGGCCACCCAAATGGCTATATTGTTAGCTGTTAGGGGGGGTGCCTGGGGGTGTGTCAATGCCTGTTTTTTTGTGACGCTGGCGGCCGGCCCGCCCGCCGAGTGCAGGAGCGGAGCCATCCGGCAACGCTCGGACAGAGAGAGACAGTGACACAGTCACTGTCTGACAGTCAGAGAGAGAGAGTCATTGTGGTGTAGTGGCAGGCTGCCAATCGGAATCTCCCGGTAGTCCCAATGGCCAGCACAGGCCTGCCCTAGACGCACAATTTAATGGAAAGGAGCCAATATGGAGTGATATGGCCTCTTTGAGAAAACTGGTTGACGCAGAATCTACGAAGGGTTTAATTTCTGATATATACAATAAGTTGAGAGTACTAGTCCAGGGTGACAGGGGGGAAGACAAAAATAGGATAAAATGGGAGGAGGAGGTTGGGCCACTATCGGACAGCCAATGGGAGGGTGTTTTTGCTTCTGGCCCCAGGATCTCCCTCTCTCCATCACAGGCAGTCTCTCATCTATACTTGATATATAGGGCGTATCTAACACCATTAAAACTGTTCAGGATCGGTAAAAGGTTGGATGCGGGGTGCCAAGGGTGTGGAGGAGAGAGATTAGATCTGCTGCATATGTTCTGGTGATGCCCCAAGTTGTATAGATATTGGAAAGACATAGTGGATAAAATAAACACCATATTTAAGACATCGCTGGGCATAGATGTCAAGACCTGTCTATTGGGCCTGATGGAGGAACAACAGATTGCTAGGCACACACAGACCGCAATAGTTAGGTGCCTGTTTCAAGGGAAAAAGATCATAGCTAAAAATTGGCAGAGAAACGAACCCCCGACGATTGAAGAATGGGTGAAAGAAGTAAAGGAGGAAATCAGTAGAGAGAAGTATATATAAAAAAAAAAAATTTGTTAAAATATGGAAGTTATGGATGATGTGGAAGGAGCATAGTATGAGTGGGTGTGTGGGGTAAATATGGTATGGGAAGGTTGGGGGGGGGCTTATTGGTAGGGGTAAGGGAAAAAAAAAAGGGAAAAATGAGAAAACCTGGAAACATCCTTTGTTGAAGGAGTGTGGTCTATGTATGCTTTATTTTTCCTTACCATGCTGTGGATTATTGTAACAATGAGGTTAATACAAGGACTGAATAGATGTTAGCTATAACAGTCCTAGCTTGAAAAAAAAAATGCAAGTAATTGGCCATAAAAAGGGTATGGGGGCTTGGGTACTGCCCTGGGGGACATGTATCAATGCAAATTTGTTTTAAAAAAGAAGACCATTTTTAAAGGAGCAGTTATTTTAATGATGCTTAAAGTAAAACAATGAAAATGAAAAATTCCTTTAAATATAATGTTTGGGGGATCCCCTTAGTCTGCCTGTAAAGTGGAGCATGTGGACGTTGTATATAACCTGCTGCAGCAAAACTGACATACAATATATCAAGAAAAATAAATGACATTTAAATTCTTTATTTTGTAAACAACGGCTTGTGGAGCCAGTCTGTATGATGAGGCCACGTTTTAGTGCACTGGGAACAAAATTAGAGATTTTTTAGATAAGTTCTGGTGTCTCTTTGGCAGACTTTGGATGGAAATAACAAAGTTTTGTACCACAGTGAGCAAGCCTTATGTGAAGAAGTTGAATTATAGTATACTCAGGCCCAAGTTCATGGGGGAACATGACTGCCAATTTGTTGTTTACCAGTGTTATCCCCTCCCTGTAGGCTCATGTTACTCCCTTCCTCTACCTCAGAACCAACATCAGAATCAAGTAATGTCTGTGCATCCTCAAGAAGCAATTGGCTGATGCTGTGTTCAAATAATTCAGGTGACTCCTCTATGCATGATGCTGGGGCTATAGCAAAAGTAGCTATGGACGAGGCGGCAGAATAAGCTGCTCTGGCAGCTGTGGTGGACATGTGTCAGCTTGGGTCATAGAGGATGAGAATGGTTTAATAAGCCAGTACACCACCTCCCGTGCATGCTGTGGCTGGATAGCACGGGCAACATCACTAAACAGAAAAAACAGGGGCGTGGCTTGGACGTTTATGTAAGTAGATGTGTCTCACACTAGCTCCGGCATCCCAAACTCCATTATCCTGCTGTGAGTCCGATATACCGCCGCAATAGACCAGACACTTCGCTCCTGATGTGGAGCCACCCCTACAGCGATGCCCGGTCGCACGACATCTAAAGCAGGGAATACCAAGAGGAAAGAGGAGAGCTTCCATGCTGACAGGCTGGCCCAAAATGGCAGATCCCCACTCCAGCAGCATGCAGGGAAAGAGTCTTATGCCTCGGTGGTGGTCAAACTGGGTCAGTTTGCACAGGATCCCAGCAGTCCTAAGACCAGGCAGCAGCCCCACTCATCCTATGCTGCTAAAGCTGCAAAAACGTGCCCCCTGTGAAGCCTCCACAATCAGCACACCATGTGGCAGAGAAAATGGTGCCCCTGGCCTCAGGGACCGCAGTGAGTATTCCATCCTCCCCTCTCCCTGCTTCTTACATAGCTGGCCCCTCTGACACTGAACAGAATGAGCCCTCACTGTAGAACATTCTTACAGCAGTCCTCACTTATGGCTCCTCTCTCACTGAACTATCAGCTGAATTTAAGAGCATGAAGGAAGGCTTACTGCATATTAGGCAGGACATGCAGAAAATCAGAGAAAGGGCCACTGCTTTGGAGGGACAGGTGAGCTCCATTGAGGATGAATTACTCAAGAAGTGCATATAACATGAGCTAAGACTGATGAAACAGCAGCTAGAGTTGAGGACATGGAAAACAGGCTGAAAAGATCTAATATCCGCATTGTCGGTATGCCTGAAAAAATCTGAAGGAAAGCATCCTGCTGACTTTATTGAAACCTGGCTAGCTAACACGTTTGGAAAGAATAACCTCACTCCATTTTTCTCAGTAGAAAGAGCCCATAGAATGCCTTCCCAACCACCACCATCAGGGGGCAATGACAGACCATTCTTATTGAAGCTCTTGCATTACAAAGATAGAAACATTATTCTCCATCTGGCTAGACAAAAAGCTGACATGGAAATACAAGGCTCCAAAGTGTCCATATACCCAGATTTCCCAGCTGCTGTCCAAAAACAGAGGGCAAAATTACAGAAGTAAAAAAGAGAATGCATGCTATACCCTGCCAAATTACGCGTGGTGGCGGATGGATCAGTGCACTTTTTTGAAAACACAACCATGGCTACTAACCCATGGCTACTAACTGGCTCAATCGCCATGAGAGGCAATTGCGAGGAGCTGCTCGGGGACATGAACCAGGCTAAGAAACTGCACAACCTGCATACCTTAACTCCTATTGCTCACCTTGTTAGGGAAGGAGCTCACGGAGAGACACAACTAACTCTTTTGTTACCCCTCGTCTCCTACCAGCAACCCTTGTGCTTTGACTTTAAGGACACTGGGTCCCAGCCCTCGTTATTACCCCTCAAATAGCCCTGCGGGGAACCCACGGAATGCTGATGGGAATGCCTAAGGTTGTGCTTACTATGCCTGTTTTTGTTATTGACAGACTGTTTTTTTTCCTTTTATGTTTTTGTTGTTTTTCAGCCCTGGTTGGGTGGGCTGTATCTCTGCAGATACCTTTCCTATATGACTCTGCTCCACATCTCATTATCCTGGAATGGATTGACTATGGCTGCCCACCTGAAGTGCCTTCTACTCCTTGCCTGTTCAGGTAACTTTTGGGACCAGGCATTCTGGTCCCCTTTTCATGGACTGGGCCCTCAATGGTCTGGGAACCTGTTGCTTACCCCCCCTTACTCTGATGGGTAAGCGGATAGACACAATCCTCTCCTGGAATGCCAGGGGCTTACATGATCCTACAAAGAGGATTAGATGTTCACCTTCCTCTCCCAACAGGATCCCGCTGTCATCTGTTTACAGGAATCCCACCTCACTAGTGACACTACCCATCTACTACCTATGTCTAAATACCCGATACAGTATCACTCTGTGCATACCAGATACCCCAAAGGGGTTAGTACACTGTTTTCCAGAACTACTGCATTCACTAAGCGTGATGCACACATAGACTCTGAGGGCAGATTTGTTTTTCTGATGGGTTTGTAGGAATCTCATGCTTGTGTTATTGCTAATATCTATGTGCCTCTGCTCTTTACACTAATGGTTTTACAATGTTTATCTAGATTTTTAGCCAAACACCCCCAGCTCCCAGTATATGTCCGAGGCGACTTTAACAGGGCACTGGACACCTCCCTTGATGTGCATGAAAAATACTGCTCCCAGAGCCCCAGACTGAGTACCGCCTTGGCTAAATTTATAACTGAACTCGGGCTGGTGGATCTTTGGAGATGTAAATCCCCCCTCCAGGCCCAGTTCTCCTGCCATTCATTGACCAATGCTACACTATTGCATATAGACTTTGCACTAGGGAATGACCTGACCTACCGCTATGACCCTGTAGTAAAGTATTTGACCAGGGGCCTTTCCGACCACTCCTCGGTGCAGCTTAGTTTAAATTTCCATAAAGCGCACATTCCTGTTCATTGGAAGTTGAACCCATTTTGGCTCCAGCTATTCACTGACACAGACAGTATGCAGGTGCACCTGATACACTTTTTGGAGGTCAATAAATAAACCACTCCAGCTGCATCTGGTATGGTTTGGGACACTCTGAAAGCCTTTATTAGATGGATATGCATTAAAGAAATTACTACAATTAAGACCAGGAGAAGACAGTGGGCCAGGGATGCCAGTCTGGCGGTGGAGAAAGCGGTGGAAATATTTCTGCAAACTCCCACGCCTGACCATGAGAGGCAGTGGATAGAAGCACAGAAACTCTACCGTACTATACATCAACAGCAAGCTGACAACAGACAATTTTTTACCTCTCAAACATATTTTGAAGAGGGTGAGAAAACTGGCCACATGCTGGTCATGATAGCCAGGTCAAAACAAACTCCTCAAGTATACACAGAATAGCCACATCACCAAACATAGACAGTTACAGATACACCCTCCATCCTGAAGGAGTTCTGCTCCTTCTTTCAGGATCTATATTCCTCTAAGTTATCTTACCCTGTAGATGAGTTGACACACTTCCTGGACTCCCCCAGATACAAGAGGCAAATAGGAAACTCTTAAATGCACCCCTCACCCTGGAGGAATTACAACTTGCACTGGCCACGTTCCCGAACTCAAAGGCCCCAGGCAATGATGGCCTGCCAATTGAACTGTACAAAAAATTTGGTGGAATACTCCTACCGGAGTTCCTCCATACCCTTACAGACAGTGGCGGCTGGTGGTCCATTTTTTTGGGGGGGCGCAAACAAAGCCCCAACCAACCCCATTCCACCCCCCCCCCGTCACTCGCCCGCATTAGGGCCTACAGATAGACACTGGGTGGGAGAGATAGACAGACAGAGACTGGGTGGGAGAGATAGACAGACAGAGACTGGGTGGGAGAGATAGACAGACAGACAGAGACAGACAGACAGACAGAGAGAGATATAGATATAGATAGAGAGATATAGATATAGATATAGATAGAGAGATATAGAGATATAGATAGAGAGATATAGATAGAGAGATATAGACAGATATAGAAAGAGAGATATAGATATAGATAGAGAGAGATATAGATATAGATAGAGAGATATAGAGATATAGATAGAGAGATATAGATGGAGAGATATAGAGAGATATAGAAAGAGAGATATAGATATAGATAGAGAGATATAGAGATAGATATAGATAGAGAGATAGATAGATATAGATAGAGAGATAGAGAGATATAGATAGAGAGATATAGATAGAGAGATATAGATAGAGAGATATAGATAGAGAGATATAGATAGAGAGATATAGATAGAGAGATATAGATAGAGAGATATAGATATAGATAGAGAGATATAGATATAGATAGAGAGATATAGAGATATAGATATAGATAGAGAGATATAGATATAGAGATATAGATATAGAGATATAGATATAGATAGAGAGATATAGATATAGAGATATAGATATAGATATAGACAGATATAGATAGAGAGATAGAGATATAGATATATAGATAGAGAGATATAGATATAGAGATATATAGATATAGAGATATAGATAGAGAGATAGAGAGATATAGATAGAGAGATATAGATAGAGATATATATATATATAGATAGAGAGAAATATAGATATAGATAGAGAGAAATATAGATATAGATAGAGATAGAATGTGTGTGAATCCAGAGAGAGAATTAGACAGATAGAAGTGTTTGGGTCCTCCTCCATCCAGCAGAACTTTTCCTCTCCTCCCCCCCAGCACTCAGCTGGAAGACAGCCCAGCACAGTGAGCCCGGCTCCATCCTTCTCCCCGTACATTGAGACGGCTCCTGCTCTGACTCTGAGGACGGCTCTCTCACTCTCCCTATACAGCATTCTCTAATCTCTGTGTGACTGTGTAGTCACACAGCAGTAGAGGAGTCCGCTCCTCATGCTTCCTCTGCTCGGGCGCACTGGGAAATAAAAAGCGGAAGTGACATAATTCCTTGAATGTCACTCAAAGTCCCGGCCATCTAATGCATATAATATGCGGAAGCTACCACAAGGCGGGTTAAAAGCCCGCAAATGAAGCGCCACGTCTGCAATCTCGTGATTGCATAGACCTGGCGCTTCCCATAGTGCACTGCGCACTGCGCACTGCGCCCGGCGCCCGAACGCAGTGCACTTATGGACCTTTTTTTCGAATTTTTTTTTCATTGTTTAAAGGGCCAGTTTTAAATTTTTTTTTTTTTTCCATTTTTTTTTTTTTTTTTGTGACTGTGCAGAGGGGGGAGGGGGGGGGGGCGGCGCCCAGGCGCCCCCTATGGACGGGCCGCCACTGCTTACAGAGTTGTTTTCTTTAGATTCTTTGCCGAGATCTGTGTATGAGGCGGTGGTGGTAGTCCTTTTAGAGCCAGGGAAAGATAAACCTGAATCCCATAGACCCATCTCCCTGCTGAATACGGATTTAAAACTCCTTACTAAAGTCATTGCCATTAGACTCACAAAAGGTGGTGTCTAAACTACCCGGCTTCATACCAAATCGGTCTACGGCAAATAATCTCCGCCGCCTATATCTCAATATTCAAATACCCACTGATAAACAGGGACAGAGAGCTATCCTCTCACTAGATGCTACTAAGGTAGTGTTGAGTGGGAATACCTATGGCGAGTGCTATAAAAGCTTAACCTGGGAGAAACCATCATTTCGTGGATCAAATTATTATATAAGGCACCAAAAGCATGTATTAGATCAAACACCTTATCTCCATCCTTTGATCTGCACAGGGGTACTAGGCAAGGCTGCCCCTTGTCCCCACTACTATTTGCCCCGGCCATAGAGCCCCTGGCTGCTGCCATAAGGGGGAGTGCAGAAATAACTGGATTTAAGCGGGGTGAGCTAGAAGATAAATTGGCACTTTAGGCCGACGTTGCACTCCTCTTTCTGGGTGACACGTCTACCTCCCTGGTAAAACTTATGGACTTAATCCACACATTCGGTACCTTCTCTGGGTTCAAAATAAATTGGGACAAATCTACACTAATGCCTTTGGATCCACTTGCGGGGCCCCTACCCCAGGTAGCAAAACAGATTAAGGTGGTGGATACTTTTAAGTACCTGGGTATAGTTATACACCCTAATATAGACCGGTATATTAAGCTTAATATAGACTCACTGTTTAAACAATTTAAGGAAAAGAGAACTAGCTGGTTTAAGTTGCTACTTTCCATAGTCGGCCGCTGCAACTTAATAAAAATGATATGGAGCCTGCAGCTACTGTATGCACTCCACAATGCCCCTATTTGGATCCCTGTCCATGTGTTTAAAAAATGCAATACCATTTTTCGCACATTGATATGGAGGAAGCAGGTTCCAAGAATTAAATTGGAAACTTTACAGGAAGCAAAGGACTTGGGTGGCCTGGCAGTCCCTAATCCCTTCTACTACTTTGTGGCGGCTCAGCTGCAGCACCTAACGGGCTGGCTATACCCTGAGTCCTCTGATCCTATTCGGAACATTGTACGCGCGCAGATGTCTGGCAATAGACTTCTGGAATGCATAGAGGCAGGTGAGCTAGAGGCGTTGACCTCATACCCCACATTACTACTTATAGATAGAATATGGAATAAAGCTAAACAACATCTGCAATATACAGGCTACAATAACTGGTCACGTATTTGGAATAACCAAAACTACCCAGAACTAAACAAACTGCAGGGCTTCTCAAATTGGTCTAGAAGTGGAGTAATTTATATCCCGCAAATATATTGTGGGGGCATGCCTCGAGACTTCCAATCACTGCGCGTGGAATTTAATGCACCAAACACCTCATTCTTCCAGTACCTACAACTTAGGCACGCTATAGCGGCACAAACCACGATTTCCACTTGGGAACTAACTAGGCCCACGGTACTCACACAACTAATCTTGTCATCTTCTTGGAAGGGACAAATTTCCTCTATATATAGCTCTCTTCTTTTGCCATATATTTAAAGCTATGTCCTTGAACTGTAGAGCTGGTTGGGGGGATAACATAGGACCTATTTCAGATGAGGGATGGAACACCATACTAGATAATGTACTGAAGGTGTCATGCTCCTCCTCTCAAAAATGTACCCAGTTGTTCATTATCCACCGCACACACGAGAAATTACACAAATGGCATAGAAGGAACAATCCACTTTGCCCTCGCTACCTGATAGACAGCGGTACACTTGTCCATATGCTGTGGAAATGCCTGAAACTGCAAGATATTAGGCTGCAGTGACAAACACTATCAATAGCATATGGAACCTCAAACTTATAGCTGACCCTAAACTCTGCCTACTTGGATGTCTGGATGAAGAACAGTATACACCCCATACGTATAAGGCCATTCTTAGGGTACTATTCCTAGCTAGGAAACTCATAGCTAGAAAGTGGCTATCAACAGCGCCCCTACACATGCAGAATGGATTGCCTCCATAAACGATTCTCTTATTAGGGAACAACTAACATACAAACATCGAGGTAGCCCGAGAAAATTTGAGAACATATGGGATGCCTGGCTGGACACCCTGGTTTAGCTCCACTACACCTGGTTCAAAATAGAATTCTCAGTGGTAGGACAACACCAGCAAACACTTCACTTTAGAACCTATTACAAAGATGAATTTGTAAGGGATAGAGGGAGAAGACATAACGGCGCTTCTTGTATAAAATTACTCCAATGGGAAGCACCTCTGATAGTGTCGGGTTCTGCAGAGGTTAAATGTTTTGTTTAGTTTTACCCAATGGTTAATGTACGGAATCACCGCAAACCACACCCCGCCGGTTAAGAGATGGTGGCACCCATTCTCTGCTCGGTGGCTCTGAAAATAGCCGGGAGCGGAAAAGGAGGTTAAATGTTTTGTTTAGTTTTACCAAATGGTTAGTGTACAGAATCACTGTAAACCACACCCCGCCGGTTAGGGGATGGTGGCGCCCATGCTCCGTGGCTCTGAAAAGGGCCGGGAGCGGAAAGGGAAATAAGGACATAACGAGGACACACATGACATGTAACAAGACCGAAGAACTACAACCTCAGTTACTCTGTATTACAATTGTATCTCTACTGCTGAATGCACTGTTGCATCTGTTGCTGTATAAACGTATGCTACAGTATCTCACAAAAGTGAGTACACCCCTCACATTTTATTATATATTTTAATGTGACAACACTGAAGAAATGACACTTTGCTACAATGTAAAGTAGTGAGTTTACAGCTTGTATAACAGTGTCAATTTGCTGTCCTCTCAAAATAACGCAACACACAGTCATTAATGTCTAAACCACTGGCAACAAAAGTGAGTACACCCCTAAGGGAAAATGTCCAAATTGGGCCAATTAGTAATTTTCTCTCCTTGGTGTCATGCGACTCGTTAGTCTGAGGTGTGAATGGGGAGCAGGTGTGTTAAATTTGGTGTTATCACTCTCACTTTCTCATACTGGTCACTGGAAATTCAACATGGCACCTCATGGAAAAGAGCTCTCTGAGGATCGGAAAAAAATAAATGTTGCTCTACATAAAAATGGCGTAGGCTATAAGAAGATTGCCAAGACCCTGAAACTGAGCTGCACCATGGTGGCCAAGACCATACATTGGTTTAACAGGACAGGTTCCACTCAGAACAGGCCTCGCCATGGTCGACCAAAGAAGTTGAGTGCACGTGCTCAGCGTCATATCTAGAGGTTGTCTTTGGGAAATAGACATATGAGTGCTGCCAGCATTGCTGCAGAGGTTGAAGGGGTGGGAGGTCAGCCTGTCAGTGCTCAGACCATACGCCGCACACTGCATCAAATTGGTCTGCATGGCTGTCGTCCCAGAAGGAAGCCTCTTTTAAAGATGATGCATAAGAAAGCCCGCAAACGGGGGCGTGGCTTGGCGTGCGACGAGGATGGCCGCACACTAACAGAGCTCCTCAGCACACGCAGCCGCTCGCAACCTAATACCCGACCCAGAGCTACCAGATGCCGGATAAGAGGCTATATTCCACACCCAAATCTCGCCCGAGATGTGAATCGGTGCCCCATTCCGCCTCTGACATAGCGGATATCTTTAAAACGAAACCGCTTGCCAGCGGCAGTAAAACGAGACCCAAGATGGCACCGGCTCACAACGAGGAGGAGTATAGTGAAGACTCCCAGTCGGCTCCAGAGGACTCAGGCAGGGGTAAGTCTAGGCCAGACCACCCCTTAACATACGCAGATATGTCCATGATAGCTGCAGACATTAAAGCCACATTTTCAGCCGCTATCACTGACTTAAAGACTAGCATGCTGGTTATCAATGAGAAGATGACGGTGGCTGAAGCTGCAGGAAGACACAGGGACAAAGCCATAGGCAGACTAGAGAAGGCCTCGCTGACGCAGTCCCAGCATCTAATAACCATGAATAGACACATTGAAGACCTCGATAACAGGGGCAGAAGGTGCAATATTAGGGTGAGGGGGATCCCAGAATCGGTCGAACATGATCAAATAACCCCAGCTCTCCAGAGGGTTTTCAACAGCCTATTAGACAGACCCGAGGACATGGAAATTGACTTTGTCAGAGCACATAGGGCCCTTAGACCAAAAGGTCTGGACGCAGCCCCACCAAGGGATATTATCGGCTGCTTACAAAGTTTTGTACTAAAAGAAGAGATAATGCGAAAAGCAAGGAGAAATTAGAGAATTGTCTTTAATGGAGCAATGATCATACTATTTCAAGACTTCTCAGATCACTCTGCAAAATAGACGTGCTCTGCGTCCCCTGCTGGAGAAATTATGGGAAAAAGATCTCAGATACTCATGGAGATTCCCCTTTGCCCTGATGGTCTCATATAATGGTCACCAACACACTCTGCGCACACCTGCTGACCTCCCTGGATTTGGATCAGATTGAACTACCAGAATGGTATGCAGATTTTCTACAGACACCAATCGAAAGAAGCCCCACTTCTCTCCACACCTGACAAGAGGCTGTCCAAGAAATCCAAATATAGTAGAAATGGAAACCCCAAACTGGGAACCCCAAGAAGACAGGCAGATAATGCCAGAAACCAGGAGGCTGAATAACTTGCTACTTGTACTTCAATTTGTTTTTAGTGCATGCCAGCGTTCTCATTGATACCTAATTCACGTGCACTTTGCAGACCTTCTGCACTTTACAGTCCCTCCATGGAACAGACTCGATGGCTTTGGATATTCCCCTCTGCCCACAAAATATGAGGCCTTCTGCACCATTGTGCAGTTCCAAAGTTCTCCAATTGTATATGCTTTAACTGTTCACTCTAAGTTATAAGTAACGGTTTGATGCCCCTACAAGATTTGAGTACTGATTCTCCGTGACAGAGGACAGCACCTTTAGAGCTTCACAGGAATTTTTTTTGTCTGTTCAAGGGGGCCCTAGCACAGAAATTTATAACTGTACTCAGCTCCTGCTATATAGGACCTCCTACCACTTTTACCTGGACTTACGATTACTAATTGGGTCGGGTATACATTGGTTCAGTTTTTTTTTGTTTTTATTGAGTTAAATTCATTAAGGCTGTGTGTGACTCAACTGAGTTCTCTTTAATACCCAGTTCTACACACTTACTTAAGTAATTAGTGTGTCCCCACCTGGTCGTTGACGACTCCCTCCTCCCCCACAGAGTGACCCTGTACCCTGGCCACAGGTCTCGGGGCTGACTAGTATACCCAGTGGGCTCCCCCTCTGGGGCAGTGGGATCCCCCAGTATTTTATTTGCTCCCTCAATTTACTTATTTTTTTTTTCTTTTCCTTATCTAACTCTCTTTCTTCCTCCACTTCTTTCTCTCTTTCTTTCTATCTTTCTCTCTCAACCCTTTACCTAGATCTCCCAAGACCCGCTCCACTTGAGTTTAAGACTAGGACTCCTTGATATTGGCAAGTTGTTTAACCAACTTTTTGTAGTTGCCTCCTTACAGAGTGTCCTCGGGACCACCTACTCCTGACCCCCCAGCATGACCTACTCATCGCTGGGGAAAAACCCTCTGGTAATCTCCCACAACATCAGAGGACTGAACGTTCCTGAACGACGCACCTCCCTCTTGAGGGAACTCCAAAAAAGGTAGGCCACAAATTGTTTATTTGCAGGAAACACACTTTAAGACTCACCATGTTCCTAAACTTACAAATTCATATTTTACAAGGGCGTTCCATGCTACTAATAACGAATCCAGGTCCAAGGGAGTTTCAATATTAATCAGCAAAAATACGCCTTTTGAATTAACTGACCAAATTTTTGACCCCGAAGGTAGGTTCATTTTCCTAAAGGAATCTTTAGGAAACACCCCAGTGACCTTGGCAAACGTGTACTTCCCGAATAAGGCACGTTCTGCCAACGAATTGTGCGGGAGCTGCAGGGATTGCTTGATTTTGGGAGGGGACTTTAATGTCCCGCTTAATCCCCTAGTAGATACATCTAACGGGAAAACTTGTATTACTTATAGAATACTCAAAAAACTAAAGGCCCTTCTCCAAACCCTCCAGCTGGTTGACACCTGGCGCTTTCTCCACCCTGAGGATAGGGACTTCACCTTTTTTTCTATCCAACACGCTAGATATGCGAGACTAGATTACCTGTTCATTTCACAGAGAGACCTCCCGTTGGTAAAGGGAGCCCATATAGGTAACCAAACAATCTCTGACCACTCACCTATCTCCCTGTCGTTGGACTTACTAAATCCACCACAAAAACAACCGACATGGAGACTAAATGCCTCTCTCCTAACAGACCCGTCGCTTCTCCCCTCACTCACTACTACACTGACTGAGTTTTTCAAATTAAACAACACACCAAACACAGATCCTCTCATGATTTGGGAGGCCCACAAGTGTACGATTAGAGGAGAGTTGATCAAAATGGGCTCCAAAACGTAAGAAAGAAAAGGAACTTGCTATTAAAAATTTGATCACACAAATTAATGCCCTAGAGTCCTTGCATAAACAGTCCCTCTCTACAGTCACAGCAAAACAACTATTAGAAGTGAGGAAGAATCTCCAACAAATACTGGATTCCAGAGCTAAAAGAATTTTATTCTTTAGACAGAAACTGTACTATGAGTCAGGAAATAAAAACGGGCAAACTTGTAGCGAGAGCGATAAGGGAACACACAGCTACCAATAACATCCCTGGTATTAGAGGGGCTAGTGGTAAAATTGACGTAACATTAGAAGCAATAGCCGATCATTTTCATGAATATTACACAAAACTTTATAATCTACCATCACAGCACAGACATTCTACTATGACTGACAACAGAACCCAAATCATCAAAGATTATTTATCTAAAAGCGGTCTCCCGACCCTACAGGACTCGGACTCTACCCTACTGGAAGACCCTATCACCCCCCTAGAAATTAGCCAAGCCATCAAACATTTAAAAGCTGGCAAAAGCCTGGGACCTGATGGTTACTCCGCCATTTATTATAAAACCTTTTTGAATATCCTTACGAACCCCCTTGCTGCTGACTTGAACTCCCTGTCCTCTCCTAGAGAGGTGACTCCAGACTTCCTTTCGGCCCACATTACGGTGATACCAAAGGCAGGAAAAGACCTTTTGGAATGTACTAGTTACAGGCCCATATCCCTGTTAAACCTGGATGTCAAATTATTCTCTAAGATTCTCGCTACGAGACTGAGTCCACTGCTGCCGGATTTGATTGACCTGGAACAAGTGGGCTTCGTGCCTGGAAGAGACGCTAAAGACAATGTCACTAAAGCGCTCCTTCTTATACAAGCAGCAAAGACACGGGATATCGAGGGCTTTCTCCTGTCCACAGACATGGAGAAAGCCTTCGATAGAATGGCGTGGGATTTTATGAAGGCGGTGTGCCGCCATGTGGGTCTGGGCCCGCACATGCTTTCCTGGATATCAGCATTATACCAGAAACCCAAGGCGCAATTAAAAATCAATGGCATACTTTCTAAACCTGTACACATAACGAATGGGACTAGGCAGGGGTGCCCGTTGTCACCCCTGCTGTTCATTCTAACATTGGAACCCTTCATTAGAACGATTAAGCGAAATTCCGCAATATCCGGATTTCGGGTTGGGGATAGGGAGTTTAAGCTGGCAGCTTATGCGGACGATCTTTTATTTTTTCTTACAAACCCTACTGTTTCCTTGCCTAACTTAATGAAAGAATTTAATATTTATGGGTACATCTCTAACTTAAAAATAAATTATTCGAAATCAGAGGCACTTAATATTACACTTCCAGACAGCCTACTCCGTTTAACCACTTCCAACTCTCAGTTTAGATGGGTCCCCAATGTGCTTAAATACCTGGGTATCTGGCTTACTCCCCAACTACAGAACACGTTTGAAAAGAATTTTCCCCCAATCCTAAAAAGTTGTGAAAAGGATCTGAGGGGTTGGCACCTGGACTTTCTATCTTGGTTTGGACGGGCAGCTATTATTAAAAATGGTAATACTGCCCAGGTTTCTATACCAAATGCGCACTTTACCAGTCAGAATCCCTTCCGCCTTTTTTAGATCACTAAACTCTATACTTTTGCGATTCCTTTGGAACCAAAAGAAATCTAGAATTAGATTACCATGGCTAACAAGACCCAAAGACTCAGGGGGATTAACCTACCTAACTTTAAACATTATTATTATGCTTCACATTTAGCCAGAGTGATAGATTGGCATTGTCATGGCCACATGAAGGACTGGGTCCTCTTAGAGGGCGAGTTAAATTCCCTAGCGCTACAATACTCCCCGTGGATACCTTGGACTAGTTGCCCATCGAACGTACGCAAACACCCTCTCACCGGCATCACGCTGGAGATTCTACATTCACTTTCCAACCGCTGCTTTATCACTACCGATGTAAGCCCATTGACACCATTAAAAGACAATCCAGACTTTGAGCCAGGGTTTCAGAATAAAATGTTCCAACCCACAACACAGAACGCCTCCCCCTTACTAGCAGGTGACTGTTTTACTGGTGGCAGACTTAAAGACTGGACTGCATTAAAGTCCGAAAATAACCTACCCCACCTAAGACAATGGTCTTATTTCCAGTTAAGAAGTTACCTGAACAAGCACAGACAAAGGGGGGATTTCCTTAGGCCTCTTACGGACCTGGAGTCGGTATGCCATAGTAGGACCCCTTTGAACGGAGCCATCTCATTCGCATATGCATGGCTGCAACACCCCAAGAGCACAGAGGATGATGGTCACAGGAGGAGGTGGTCGGAGGAGTTGGGAGAGGAAATCTCAGATAAACGATGGAGGTATGCATGTATTCTTGCTCACAAAGGATCCATAAACACTAAATCGCAGGAGACGAGCTACAAATTGTTGATGCACTGGTATAACACACCGGATAAATTACATAAGTGGAACCCTCAGAAGTCAGAGTCGTGCTGGAGATGTCAGGGGGAGATAGGTACTTTGGCCCACGTCTGGTGGCACTGTTCCTCCATCGCAAACTTTTGGTCTAAAATCAGGGATCTGATTAAAAAAATTACAGAAACTAGAATAAACCTGACTGCAGCTTGCTGCCTTTTACATGTAACAAATCTTTCATTTAAACGGTATAAGCACTCTTTGACTAAGCATCTTCTTAATGCAGCCAAATCTTTGATCCCACCACATTGGAACTCCACGAGAGTGCCTTCTACAGCAGACTGGCTGCATAAAGTAGGGGATATTTGCGAAATGGAGGACACGCTGGCATAGGACAGGGGCCATATTGAAAGGTTCCATAGAACCTGGCAACCATGGTTCACCTTTAAATATTCACAGGATTTCAATGTCGCCATGTCACAGGATTCTGCTTGATGCCTTTTGGTCACTTCACCTATGGGGGTCATGCTCTAGAGCCCATCAGAGTTCGGTTGAGATCAAGAAACTTAAGTATAGTTCTTCAATCCCCCCCCCCCCCCTTTCTTTTCCTTCTACCTCTCATTCTTTTTTTCCTCTTCTCTTTTTTCTTCCTTTTTTCATCCTTGGCTTTTTTTTTTTCTCTCCTTTTTCTCTTATTTTTTTACATTAAGATGAAAGTGATGTTTATAAAAGATGACAAAACAAGTTACCCATTGAAGATTGTTACAATGTTTGCTGCTTAATTTTTGAAGCGCTGTAATTATTTCTACCTAAGCTATAGCACGGGATCTTATGTTTGTCTTATGACTAACGTCAGGAATGAAAATGCTCAGTTAACTTCTAACTTAGTTCTTGAGATTCTATTCCTTCAGTAAATGTGCCCTGATAATAATTATCTATCAGTCGCTGTAATATCATCTACTGCTTTGATTGCATATTTACAATTGTAACTTAATTGTTAAGCAATGTGCTTTTATTGCTATGTATGTTTATACTTTCATTCTCAATAAAACGAAATGTATTAAAAAAGAAAGCCCGCAAACATTTTGATGAAGACAAGCAGACTAAGGACATGGATTACTGGAACCATATCCTGTGGTCTGATGAGACCAATATAAACTTATTTGGTTCAGATGGTGTCAAGCGTGTGTGGCGGGAACCAGGTGAGGAGTACAAAGATAAGTCTATCTTGCCCACAGTCAAGCATGATGGTGGGAGTGTCATGGTCTGGGGCTGCATGAGTGCTGCCAGCACTGGGGAGCTAAAGTTCATTGAGGGAACCATGAATACCAACAAGTACTGTGACATACTGAAGCAGAGCATGATCCCCTCCCTTCGGAGAGCCGCAGGGCAATATTCCAACATGATATCAATCTCAAACACACCTCCAAGACGACCGCTGCCTTGCTAAAGAAGCTGAGGGTAAAGGTGATGGACTGGCCAAGCATGTCTCCAGACCTAAACCCTATTGAGCATCTGTGGGGCATCCTCAAACCGAAGGTGGAGGAGCGCAAGGTCTCTAACATCCACCAGCTCTGTGATGTCGTCATGGAGGAGTGGAAGAGGACTCAAGTGGCAACCTGTGAAGCTCTGGTGAACTCCATGCCCAAGAGGGTTAAGGTAGTGCTGGAAAATAATGGTGGCCAGACAAAATATTGACACTTTAGGCCCAATTTGGACATTTTCACTTGGGGGTGTACTCACTTTTGTTGCCAGCGGTTTAGACATTAATGACTGTGTGTTGAGTTATTTTGAGGCGACAGAAAATTGACACTGTTATACAAGCTGTACACTCACTACTTTACATTGTAGCAAAGTGTCATTTCTTCAGTTTTGTCACATGAAAAGATATATTAAATATTTACAAAAATGTGAGAGGTGTACTCCCTTTTGTGAGATACTGTATGTATGGCCGGCCGGTCATCTAACATTGATACCTCTGTGTCCTCCCAAGTATAGGACTTGTTCTTTGTAGTGAAATGAAAAAGTTGTTTGTTCGCAATAAAAATGATCTGATTAAAAAAAAACAAAAAAAAACAGAAACATGTGCCCTAGTTGAAGATGGACCATGTTCACCTTTGCCTACACAGGCCTTGCTGGCCCCCTCATAGTGGCATAGGAACGTCTGCCTCTCCTTGGCCTTCCAGACATGATGAGGGGGCTTATTACCCAAATTTAATAGATACTGAGAAATGTGTAATTGGATGCACTTTATTCAATGAAAAGTGGTGTTGGTGCACTTTAAATTGAGGACTGCCACAGACAGAAATGTAAAAACTATAAAAAAAGTAAAAAAAGGGGGTAACAACAGCGTCACAGTCAGAAAACTTAAAATTGATCAACTTTGCTAGCAGGGGATCCCAAAAGAGAAGGATCGGGGCAGCTCTGTGTGAAATCATTGCACAGAGCAGGTAAGTATACCATGGTTTGTACTTTACAGTACAGCCACTTTAAACAAACCCCTCCTTATTGACCATGCAGTGCAATATGGGTTAAAAAATAAATAATCTGCACATTTTCTGTGACTATATGTATATACAAACACACACACACAAACATGTTAGTAACTGATTAAAGACCACATGAAACCTTATGCTGCCTTCCTTTTGTGTACTTGTGTCAATAATCTTTTTAGAGAAGACGGCAGTGACAAGCTTTGCTTCATGTTCTCCTCTGTTATACTATTACATCTGGAACTGACTATCCAAAGCATAATGATTGGATTTACGTAAGACTGGTGATTTCTAGATAAACAGCCCTACACAAATAGAAATACATATACAACAAACAGTTCAATTGTTACAAATGTCTCTTTGTTACTTACAGTGGGGCTGACTGAGTGTATAATCCTCTAGTGTAGTGACAGGAGGTGGTAATATTAATAATAATAATAATAATAATAATGTTCTTAGTCAGTAGAGTATTTTGAGCATAATGTAGCAGTTAAATAAATCATAAAAGCATGTGACTTAGCCAAGTTCAGGCACAATACAAAAAAAAAAAAAAAAATTGCATCTATTCTGAAATATCAAAATAACGTAAATGCTGTATCTCTGGCACACTGTAATAAGCAATGTGATTACTGCTTGATGCTTTCTATACAAAGCAATAGAACTAAAGCAATTTGTGTGAAGCATAGAAAGTATGCTTTATGAAAATTATTTTCTTCTTTCAAAGTGAAAAGAAAAATCTTTCCCTAAATAGATTTTACTAGAAGGTATAACTCTATATGTGCCATCCTGTAAGGGAAAAAAAAATATTTTCCATCAGCTGCAAACTTTTATATTAAAGTATATTTTGAAACACTAAATATTATAACACAATATTATAAAAACAAACTACATTGTTACCTATTGTATTAATTATAATATTATTAGGGAGAAAAATCATCAATTTGGAAATAAGGAACATTTTCATAAAAAAGAAAATGTGGCAAGGGCCCAACTGGGTCTCAATCCAACAAACCACAAAGTAACTTACACCAGTCCTGCTGTCTGGAAAAGAAATGGTATGTTTTCTCCTGTCCTCTGTTGCCAAGACACTAATCAACTAAAAGAGAGTTGATAGAATCCAGCATGATGACAGTAGTTTGGAAACTCAAGCAGCTCTAGAAAGTACATCAACTTTTCTCCCTTAGTCCCATTTTAAAGGCCTGCTATATTAACTAGTTGTTGGTGACAAAAGTTTGTGTTGAAGTCACCTGTACAGCAGCAGTTAGAATGAGGAACATGTTGACAGTGAAGAGGAGAGAGAGGGGAAAAAGAGGGATTACCTCATCTATGATTGCAGAGCAGCATCCTTAAGACAAACATAAATCAAATTCCTAACCTGATTCCAATAAAGGATGATACCCAAAGACTTGCTTTTTTGGCTAATCAACAACCACTGCTATGGAGGTACATGTTTGTGTTGCCTGTCATTGCACAGAATTACAAACAATCTGCCAGGTAAAATTGTTGTTATATGTATTTCAACTGTTTAATAGCTTGACTGGAATTTAATATTAAATAGATGTCAAAAGAACCTATATATTTAAAGTCAATTATACCTAAAAAAAAAGAAATAAAAAAGAAAATGAACAGGCGGAAACCAAGTCTCAGAAAGGTCATCAGAAGTCTAAGCATTCAGTCACAAAACAGTGCGTTTTTGTATTTTGTTCTGCATTAGAAGTCTTTCATGCTATGAAGTGTAACTAAGCAGGCATGTAAATACCATGTAATGTAAATATTTATAGAATATCCCTTCAAATAAAAGTATTCATACTCTGTTTTTTGACATAATCCAAAATGATGCAGGCATTTGCAATGCTTTGTTCCTCCAGCAATATGGTAAATCCAACCTATTTGAACTGTAGTCACCACAAACATTGATTTATGAGCATACATACACTTAATATACAGAGTATAGCTTTTTCCTGTAACCTGATCAGATCCGGTTTTGGAATAACCCACGTGGTGCTCTGTACTATGGATATGGTATGTTGATGATCGTTTGGCTCTCTTCACCCAGGCTGCTGTAATTGATCCTCCTGGCTTTTCTCCAGGTTTAAATACCTTGGCCTCATCTGTAAAATTTAAGATGGAAATTGAATCTAAAAGGAAAACTTCCTCTTCTTAGTCACTCACATATAGACTTTCAGAAAGGTAGCAAATAGACACATGCTCTTTGCTACGGAGCCTTAGAACACTTTTGTCACACTGGAACTGTTTCCTATTACCTCATAGATATTTTTGGAGGCCCAAACCAGCATTACATATAATGCTGAATATACTGGACGTTTTTCACAATTATGATGTATTGTGGTAGTGTGGTAGTGTGGTACCCTAACAGTCTATGGACGCAGGATTTTCAGCAGGTTGAGGGGCTCCAGTTTATTTGCTTATTTGGGAGGAAACTGGCTTTTCAGTTTGCTCATTATTTACTAAAATCTGTTTTGGGACCTGGAGCCCTGAGATTTCGTAGTGATTCGGGTGGGATGAAATCCCCAGTCCTGGGCCCGTTTTGAGATCCACCAGAATACTGACTGGTCAGGTGTGTGCTGGAGTATTTGTAGACATGAGACCATGGTTCTGGGCTCCACCCTCCCGAGGAGTTCAGGCAAGCAAGGGAGAAGTGTACATGTCTGCACAATTCTGTTTGTCAAAGCAGAGAGAGGGACCAAGCCTGTGGGCTGGAACAGCAACGAAGCTGGAAACGAGTGCTGAGGTACAGGAAGTTGGTTATAGAGCCAAGTGGTGCTTGGATGTGGGCATAACTGAAGATCCTTGCATATACCAGTGTGCTATTGCCAGAAACTGCCTGTACTCTGCAGCAAGTGGTGTACCTGGAAGGGAGAGACCCCTTAAAGAGACAGTGCTCCTGTTTTTGCTCTGTGCAGTGGAGTGACTCTCTATGGAGAGTCTACCAGTGTTTGAATCTGCTGTGGACTAGTGCAGGTGGCACCTGGCAGTGCTGAACCAAGCTACAGAGGAAAGCAAGCCAACCCTCAGTGCAAGGGGAGAGCGGCTGGATGTCCATAACTGGAAGAGGGGTGTTGTTGCCCCTGGCAACGCTGCTGCAGTGTCACAGCATGAGACAAGATCCAGCAGAGAGAAGCCCATGCTATATGCAAGGTGAGAGGCTGACCAAAGGCTGAGACAGAGTGGTTGCCCATAGCAACACAGAGGAAGCCGGTCGGGCTGTCTGTGTACCATTGGATATGTCTAATAAGGATCATGGCAGGTGGCTTCAGGAGGAGCTGATACAGCATGTTGGAGAGAGCCAACAATTTATGTGGAAAAGGATTGGTTATGAGACTGTCCATGATGTGAGAGTGACCCCAGTTAGTGGGACCACTGAATATGTTCTTGAGGGTGACTTTTCCCTGTGCAGTGGGGAGGCAGGGGTTAAAGTCAAACCTGCACCTGTGTGTGCTTCTCAAGAGGTGAATAGTTAAGTGTCTAATGTCTGCCAGTCTCAAGTTGGCAGTGGGTTAGGACAACCTGCAAGAGCTAAAAATGCTGTTAATGTTAATGAAAAGTTTGCTGTTGGGAAAACCCCAGGTTCTTGCAAAGCAAAAGTTGTGGTTAAAGATCGGCTGTAGCCCATAGCAACTGGTGGTAAGACAGCACAGTTGTCCCTAGACATCTCCAGGGAACTTCATGTATTAGAGACGGAGGTTGCCCTGGACAACTGTGATGTCACTCTGGTGGGGCAGAGTGGAATTGCACCTTTTAATGGTAATGTCTTGGTGCAGGCTGCTAATACTAAAAATGTGCAGGTGAATAATGGGTTAATACAACCTGTAGAAAGTGTAAAGGTTGCTGAAGTTTGTGAAGCGCCATCCAAGCAAGATGGTGAATATGGTGTATTGCAACCTACTGTGTTAAAACACGTAATACCACAACCTGACATGATTTACAATGACTGGTGTAATGAGCCTGCAACTAAGCCCATCTGTTCTTATGTGTCTCCTTGGGCAGATGGATGGGTGCTGGAGTACCACTGAAGGGAGCGCACATACAATAGATTGTGATAGTTGGGGTAAAAATCTAATCTCCCTGATAGATAAGGCTCTTATGCACAAAAATAAGGTGAACACAGTTTCTGCTGTGCAAGCAGGAGGGACTGCAGAACAGCTTGTACCGGAGGGCGTGGCAGCTGCTGCAGGGGTAACCCTCGTGAGCAGGATGAACCAAATAAGGGTGAGCGCACAGCAAAGACATAGTCCGTGGTCCGTGAAAGTGATGTTGACATGGAGTGTCAAAGTGACGTTGTCACTGGTAATGTTCTGGAGCAGTTCATTGACGCTGAGCCTGAAAATTTGGGTATGAGTCCAGCACCTGGCAGCGCTCTGGGTGAGCACCAGGCTGTGGTTACCTCTAGCTGGGAGGATGTTCTTTTGAAAGTTGCAACTTCTCAAGTCTCAGTGAATGGGTCTGTCTGCATTCCCAGTGTGATAACAGTCCCCAGGAAGGACTTGGGTCTGGGATCGAGGGTCTGGTTTGTAACCAAAGCATTAATAGAGGTGCTTGAACTTTGGGATGTACAGCCAATCTATATTAGTGTGTCTCCTCCACAGTCTGACAGTCTGGTACTGCTGAGTACCACTAGGTGGAGCACTGAATGGCAGGCTGTACAGAACAAAAGAGAACAGGACAGGAAGGGTTTATTCCTGAATTTGTTACTCTTGTTAAAAGTTGCCTCTGGGTATACTGCTGGGTTATTTCCTGAGAAAATGGTATATGGGAGATGCTTTGTAGAAACTAAAAAGCATGGACCAGAAAACAGCAGAGATCCTGACCGGGGCTCAGACAGAGGTGATTAAAGAAACTGGGGTCACCAGTCCAATAATAGGTTTATGTGACAAACCTGATAAGGTCCCTGAGACAGGGAAATGGGTAAAAAGTGCAGTAAGGTTGGTATGCAGATCAGACGAGAGCTCGCCTGTTCCAGTTTTGGATAGAAATCCAGCAAAATGACTATTCCCCCTTAAGTAGGACTTTAGAGGCCACAATCACTGACATGCGTGAATTTTTTTTTTATTATTACATAAAACAGGATAATTCCAGATCAAACAAATGATCAAGCATTAAAAGACGTCTAGCGTCAAATATAGTATGCATGTAGCCAATGTAACAAAACAGAAAAAAACAAAAATACAACAACACAAGTGTGATGACACTAATACTCTCCAGTGGATGGTAATCCCTGGTACCCGACGCATTTTCAGTTTAACACCTTCGTCATTTTAATTCAAGCAAAGTGATTCCATATCAAAGACACAAGGCAGCTGTCAGGATGGGGGTGCAGGTAAACACCAGCCTAGGATCAGTATGAGTTTGAAACAAAGGGTTCCCAGATCTGTTTAACAACAGGTAAGCAGCAGCAACTGAATTCCAGTGGTTGAGTCTGGACGGTGTGTGCTCTGCCTGGATCAAGGCAGGAGCTAGCCGGAGCCTTAAATAAAGCTTCAAACTACATGAATCACATCAAGACGGTCCCTGTCTTCATGTGTGCGCCATGTATCCTATGAGTGTGTCAGTACGAATGGCGTCTCCCCTTTCTCTGCAATGCCTGGTGGAAACCCCCTCTCTTTCTGGATAGAAATCCACGTGGTATTAAAGGTCAGGGGTAGGACAGCTGCCTGCTGAGTGGGTGACACCAGGGAAGGTGGCATCTTGTGAGGTTCTCGTGGGTGATTGCCACCCTCTGGTGTGTGTGCCCTCTGGAGGTACTGCCCTAACAAATGCTAAGAGAGGTGTTGGGAAATCTGGGAACCTGAAGCGTGGAGGCAGAGGGGTTGGTAGAAAGACCAGGGGTAACCTGTTGAAATTTCAGGAGAGGAAGTGCTTATGGAAATGCACTCGGAAGAAGAGTTGGGAAGGTCGCATCAAAGCTCATAGAAAAGTGACAGTGAAGCTTAGAGGGAGACTCCAAAGGAGACATTGGATAGAGGTCCCCTTTAGGAGAAGTGAGGTCGGACAGGATTGGACTCCTGTAAATGGTAGCTGGCTCAGAGATGCCAAAAGAAACTTGTGTGTTCCCCCCTCTGGGTAGAAACAAGGGGGGGGATATTTGGTAGTGTGGTACCCCACCAGTTTATAGACGCAGGATTTTCAACCAGGCAGGTTGAGGGGCTCCAGTTTATTTGCTTATTTTTGGGGAGGAAACTGGCTTTTCAGTTTCCTCATTATTTACTAAGATCCGTTTTGGGACCTGGAGCCAGGGGATTTCATAGCGATCAGGGTGGAATGAAATCCCCAGTCCTGGGTCCTGATTTTGTGACTCACCAACACACTGACTGGTCAGGTGTGTGCTGGAGTATTTGTAGACACCTGACCATGGTTCTGGGCTCCACCCTCCCAAGGAGTCCAGGCAAGCAAGGGAGAAGTGTGCATGTTTGGACAGTTCTGTTTGTCAGAGCAGACAGAGGGACCAAGTCTGTGGGCTGGAACAGCAAGGAAGCTGGAAAAGAGTGCTTACTTACAGGAACTCGGTTATAGAGCCAAGAGGGCTGAAGCAAAGCCTGAGCAGCAGTGCTGCTAAAGAGAGCCAGGTGGCTTGGTATTTTCCCGTTTAACTTACAGTGTTCCTGTGGAAAGCTGAAACCCCTGTGTGGGCAACTCTTCTGTTATTGGAATTGTTTTCTTTTTCCTTTAATAAACGTGGCCAACAAGCCTTTAGACAGCATATCTGGTGTGGACTCCACTCACTGGTAGGCTCTACACTAAGCTAAACAACCCCCAACTTTACAGTATCAACTAAGAATAACTTCAAATGAAAATATGTTCTCTTTTCTCTTCCTCTATCTAAATGTAATTCATGCATTATATGCAATGATTTGGGTTTGAAGATATCTGCTGAGGGCAATGGCTCTGAAGCAATAAGCCATTGCTGGTAGCCAGACAAAATTGCCTCAGTCCAATAACTCACTGGCATAGATGAAAATGATTTATAAATGTTAAAGCAACAACAATTACTCTGCAGTTGAGGTTTATAGTAACAAGTTTTCTCTAGCAGTAGACAGCATTTACTGGGGTAAAGCAAAATGGCAGCAGCTCATATCAATTTAGAAATAGAGAAAGGAAAGTTGGACATAAAGTTGGCCTAATTAAACAGACACACATTCTTAGGTTAAAAAAAGAAATTTTTGTTGCAAACATATGAAACCGCATATCTACTTTAGGGCACCCCAGCAAAGCATATTTGACCAGTTTGGGTCAACCATGAGTTTGGTCATTTGCAGTTTGAGAAAATGGAAAATAACATAATTTGCATCTATAGTGAAAATTTAAAAACAATACACTTTCTGGTCTATGAATTGTGGTCAGTTAGCTTAGAGGGGCCAACCATGGGGGGGGCTTCTTATGTGCCAACCATCTCCCTATAAAAGTCAGGGTTCCCAGCAGCCTTTGTTCAATGTATGTTGGAGCAAATATGTAGATAGGGAAAGGTCACAGAATGTATGCAGGGTGAGCTAGGTGCTGGTGCTAAGGTTGATGATGATTGCTGAAAACATCTACCTATATTTACATCATAGTCACAGACACACCCACAGTGAGTTGCGACAAAGTGTTTTCAGGGAGAGCTACTGCTGCTGCCAATAGCTGAAAATGTCTATGTTTACATTTACCATCATTTGAAGTATAATAAAAAGATTACAGAGTGTTTACAGGAAGATACACATTTCTGTGTGCCATCATCGAGAATAGAACCTCAGGTAATGTTTGTGTCCTTTTTTGGAGGGGGTACTTTTTTATTTCACAATTTCATATTTCTTTTGCTTTCTTTTTTTTTTTAAGGGGGATTGGTGTTAAGTGTCTTGCAAAATTGTTAAAAGACTGTGAACATACTCACATCACATTACTATATATATATATATATATATATATATATATATATATATATATATATATATATATACACACACATACATACACACACACACATTTTTTTCAATTAAAAAGCCTAGGCAATGTGTTTTAAGACTGCACACATATTTACTGCAATATCTTGGAGGCCTTATACAGTGAAGTAAATAAATTATAATGAGGATTTTTTTTTTTACCTGTTGAGAAAGCAGCGACATCAAAGTGTGTAAAGAACACATACTCACAATAGCATTTTGCCTTATTTTTATTTTTAAATACACTCTAATAGTGCTGTTTTTTGTTTCTTTTTTTGTATTACAAACTGCCTGCGAGGATCCTATTGATGAAAAAAATGCCAAGTCAAAATATTTAAAGACTGTACCTCACTAAAATATATATGTTTTAAAGCATAATAAACATGCTCTAATGTTTTTTTTTTTTTCATTTAAAAATGAATGGCAAAATATACAGTCTAAAGTTGATTTTTTTGGTAAAAGCTGAATGGTGAGGGTCCTGTTAAAAAAGTAGACTATTGGAAGCATTTAAAAACTGTGCCCTTAGTCACTACAATATCTTGGAGGCTTTTTACAGTTAAGTAAATAAACTGTAATGACGATTTTTTTTAATAAAAAGCTGGCTGGTGTGGGACCTGTTGACAAAGCAGTTCAGTCAAGACCGTGTACATACTCACAACACTATTTTGAAGTACTATTTTTCAGTAAAGTGAAAAGACTTTTATTTATTTAAAAATGGCTAGTTTGGTTCCTATGATAAAATGATCAAAATGTGTAAAGACTGTGCACATATTGACCACAGTATTTTTTCAGTGAAATAAATACACTCTAATGTTGATGAGTTTTTTATATTGAAAGCTGGCTAATGTGGGTCTTCTTAAAAAAGTGGCCTAATAGAATTTTTTAAAGGAACACACTCTGGACAATATACTGGGAGCATTTTAAAGTAAAGCAAATATAGTAAACTGCAATGTTATTTTTTCACCCCAGGTCAATAAATGCAGCTTCTTAGTCACAAATTTACCTAGATGTATTGAAGGCCCACTCTGACTATGCAGGAGGACCAGTTAGTATCTAAAGTGTATGTAGGGCCACTTCCAGCCAGTGTTACAGACTGTGCACCCAACAGTTCATGAATGCGATGGCTAAAACATTGTGAACTCAAAAAACTGCACACCCTTACCTCAGGTTATAAAAATTGCAGCTTCTCAGCCACAAATTCAACCCACAGCAGTGAGGGTCCTTTCAGACATGTGATGTATAGTACAACTATAATACATGTTGGGCTACCTATAGCCAGCGGTCTGCAGTTGAAACCCAATCGTTTATGGATATGACTGCTTGTAAACATTACATTTACACCTTTGCCATTTCTGCCCACTGTGCTTGCTTGACCATAACGGGCCATAGCCCAGCGATAAAAAAAATAAACAAAAAGATTTAAAGCAGAACTCAAGCTTTTCTGTCAAGATTTTGGACTTCCAGTGTGCGACTATTTTTCGTTTGTGACCGAAACACTAACCCTGGCACTGACCTAGATCAAACCTTGATCTAGCTACTTTTAATTTAATTTTTTATTATTATGATTAATATTATTATTACTATTTTTATTTTTTACACACAGTTGTGTTTTTTTTCCTCTCTGCAAGGAGAAAAATAGATAGTGGGGGGAACACAGCAGTGGGCTTCACAGTGACTGATCACTGTGATAGCCAATCAGAGGCTATCACAGCGATCAGGTGACCAGAAACTGGGAGTTCCGGGTACCAATTATTAGTATGGGACCCGGGGGTCCCTCTGAGTCCCCACGGAAAAAAGCCCAGTCCAGTAGGGCCGCATATATGCATACTGTTGTCATGAAGGGGTTAAAGGAAAGTCCAGTTCATTAGTGCAAAACTGGTGAAATCCATCATCTATCTATAAATAAATAGTGATAATAGTGATAGACACATTGCACTCTACTTGGATGAATTACACATTTCATTAATTTATTTGATTAATAACTTATTTATATTAATTTTGGTTCTGCACTATATAGTTACTATTCACTTTGGAGGGTTTTATATATTGACCCCTTTGCACGCTGTCTTTTATTTTTTTTCCCTTTGGTGCTGACTCTCATACATTTCCATTACTTGTGCAGGTGTTACCCAAATAGCAACAGTACTGTTGGCAGCAGATATGTTAAAGAAAAGGCCCATGTTGCAGGTTTGCTACCTATTCAAGTGATCGGGTGTTGGCCTGCCATTAGTCAATTGCTATCAAACAAACACCTGAAAATGATACTGTATTTTAAGAATTGGGGATAAAAGGGAGGGAGAGGGTTTATGGTATGTGCTATTATGGTTTTAAAGTGTTTTTGTGCATTCTGTTTTGACATTTAATTCAACATTTAAGGTAATGCAAAAAAAAAAAAAAAAAAAAGTTTATACTGCAGATATCAAACGGCTGTGCTGCTGGCCAACTTGTAAGAATTTGAATACTTAAGCATTCATTTTCTTTATAGTTCAAAGTCCTATAGCAGTTGTGGCTTCTACTCCCTCCTTTCAGTTAATGCCCTTTACAAATGGAAAAAAAAAATCCAGCGCTGCATTAAAAACTACTGAAAAATCACTTTTTTCGAATTCTAATAAATCAGATTGGGTTGCTGCTGCTCTATTGAAGTAAAGTGATAATATGCCACTGACGCTGTCCCTTAGACTCATACTGTTCTGTAGAACCCCATACAGCTTAAAGGAGAAGTCAAGCCTAGGCTCATTTGGCTGGGCTTCTCCTAAGGGTCACAGGAGTGCAATTCATTTTGTACTCCTTTGACCCGTTTTCAGCAGAGAGCGGTCTGAAGTCTGCTCTCTGCTGACATCACCAGGATCAGTCCAGGCATGGCATTATCCCAAGTCCCGAAGTCTGAATCCGCCAGGTGCCTGAACTGATGCCCGTCTCAGCCTCTCAGCGAGACGCTGAGATGGCCGCTCCCTGCCCCTCCACAGCTCAGCACTCCAGTGAGCGTGAAGGAGCAGAGCAGGAGAGCTGCTGATTGACAGGCAACAGCTCTCCGCTCGGGGAGGTGAGAGGACCGAGCCATCGGCGGTGTTCAGTGGCATGGTTTTCAGTAAAGAGGAGGTGGGGGCCAGATGGAGCATCGGACCGATGCTGCATCCATCTAGGTAAGTATGATGGGCCAATAAAAAAGAAACCCATACTTCTCTTTTAAAGGCATTTCCCAAGAATGCACTTTAAAGGATTCATGTTTTTGCACTGTCACTCTCACAGTTACATAAAAAGTAGGTCCCTGCACTTTTTCTATAGTTTTTTATTTATCTTTGAAATGCTACATGCAACCAATGACAGTGTCCTGCTGCCCATGCACTTTGTTTAATAATTAATTTCTTATTAGACTTGAAAATGACTAAATCTGATTTTCAGGATTTGCTCCACCCATTGGTGTTTGGATTATATTTTGTTATTTCTGATTTTTTATGGCCAGCAAATTTAACCCAGGCCAATTCACTCATCCTTAGTATAATCTATCTGAGTTCCCCCCAAAAAATAAAATGGATCCTATGACCTCTGCAATCCTGAACTTCAACTCGCATATGCCTGCTCCTCTGGGGTCTTTTCCTCGTACACACAATTCAGCTCTAGAGTTGCACACCACTTCCAAAGAATAAAATCCACTTTATTGTTTAGCACAAGTGCATACACTCCTACTTCCCTATAATGGGTGCAGTGCATGTTCTTTTTACAGAACAATAAAGTTGATTTTATCCTTTGGAAGTGGTGTGTGACTCAAGAACGTTGCTAAATTATCTGAGATCCTAACTAAAAGCTAAACTCCAACTTTATCTTTTTTTGGCCAATATCTAGCAATGCCCCTACCTTGCTGAAAGATACCACTCTGAATTTCCTGCTGTTATCTCTGTAATATCAACATATATAATCCATATTATCGCTATAATTTTTCCTTCATTTCCTGCTCAGACAACCTCTTATGGCATAACTCTCTCTATCTTTTCACCATTGATCCATCTCTTAAATGTATTCGTTTTTCCCTTTCCCAATCATTTCATAATGTCTGTGGGCATGCTTAATCTGGCAGTGCCATTGTGAGCATTGTTTTTTCTGTCTCCTGCTTTCCCCCCACTCAGCTGTTAATAATCTAAGCAGAGAAAACACAGCAGCGCGATCTGAGTGTAGTAGATTGGTAATAAAACATCATTTATTTAAAGACAAATTAGCAAGCATTTAGCATTAAGAGTAGGCATATAACATATAGGGTCTCTCTATGTCACCCCAATCCGGATTTCTGTCAGGTGCGGATGCCACCAGACACTCTGGTGGTCCCAGGGCTCCAAGTTTGTGTAACGGCTCTGGCTCTGTCAGTGGACATGGGGAAGATTTTTGCTGAAGACAAACAGACTAAGGACATGGATTACTGGAACCATGTCCTATGGTCTGATGAGACCTAGATAAGCTTATTTGGTTCAGATTGTGTCAAGCGTGTGTGGCGGCAACTAGGTGAGGATTACCAAGACAAGCGTGTCTTGCCTACAGTCAAGCATGGTGGTGGGAGTGTCATAGTCTGGGACTGCGTAAGTGCTGCCAGCACTGGGGAGCTACAGTTCATTGAGGGAACCATGAATGCCAACATGTACTGTGACATACTGAACCAGGGCATGATCCTCTCCCTTCAGAGACTGGGCCGCAGGGCAGTATTCCAACATGATAACGACCCCAAGCACACCTCCAAGATGACCACTGCCTTGCTAAAGAATCGGAAGGTAAAGGTGATGGACTGGCCAAGCATGTCTCCAGACCCAAACCCTATTGAGCATCTGCGGGGCATCCTCAAACGGAAGGTGGAGGGGCACAAAGTCTCTAACATCCATCAGCTCCGTGATGTCATCATGGAGGAGTGGAAGAGGACTCCAGTGGCAATCTGTGAAGCTCTGGTGAACTCCATTCCCAAGAGGGTTAAGGCAGTGCTGGAAAATAATGATGGCCACACAAAATATTGATACTTTGGGCACTATTTGGACATCTTCACTTAGGGGTGTACTCACTTTTGTTGCCAGCAGTTTAGACATTAATGGCTGAGTGTTGAGTTATTTTGAGGGGACAGCAAATTTTTTTTTTGTTTACAAAAGTTTTTATTTGGAAGTTTAGGTAATAGACATACGGTATAGTTAACATTATTGTAATATGTCGGTACAGAGAAAAAAGGATATAGAAAATACAAAACATAAGTTATATAACTTTAAGTTACAAAAGCTGTGTTAGTGATAGAAATACTTTTATATGCTCATATTATAAGGTAAATCATTATATTAGCAATAAGAAATAGGTAGTTATGATACTAGTATATTAAATTATTTAGATTGGGTTCCAATAGGCCCATTTCTTCTGGTGAATATGAATAGTGTCGTTAAGGGTATGATAAATCCACTCAGAAAGTTTGAGGAGCTCCATTCTATTAATTACTTGTTGCCATGACAGATTTGAGGATTTCCAGTTAAATGCTGTCATCCAGTGGATTGAACTACACAGGGAGTGGAATAGTCTCATACATGGGAGAGGGATGTCAGGTATATTAGCGTATAGTAGGCAGATCTGAGGAGATGGAGTAATTTTTTGATTAGAAAGTTGTTCTATTAAATTGATTGCCTTGAGCCATATGTGGTTAATATGTTTGCAGCTCCAAAAAATGTGTAAGAGGGAGCCAGATTCTGGACATCCTCTGAAACAATCAGGAGAGATGGAAGGGTAGAAGGTATGGAGCCTTGAAGGGGTGAGGTACCATCTAGAGAATATTTTAATGGGGGTCTCTCTGAAGGAGATAGCTTTGTTACTTTTACGGAGGTTTTCTGACATGGAGCTCCACTCCTCAATAGTAAACGAGACATTCATATCTGCCTCCCATTGAAGCATCTGTGTAGATTTATCAGGAACATCAACACCATTGATATAACTATACATCCTAGATATGAGGCCTCTGTCTCTAGAGGATAAAATACATATATGTTCAAATGTAGTGTATGACGGATGAGTATTGAGTGCAAAATATTTAGCGTAGAAGGCTCTAATTTGTTGGTAACGTTGGAGTTCATTTGTATCTAAATTATGTGTGGCTTGTAGATCTGAGAATGGGATAAATTCCCACTTTTGTTGAAAAGATCTCAAGGTAATCAGGTTTTTGTCAATCCAAGTGGAAAAATCTTGTATGTTGTTATAGGCATATTCAAATCTATGGTCTCCTATGAAGGAAGCCAGGGGAGGTATGTCTGATGAGAGTTTGTATATATCTTTATATTTAGACCATAATTGGTAAAATTGAGCTATAATGATGTTGTGTTTCATAAGTTTGTTGTAAGTGGTAGTGTTGGACCAAAGGATTCCCTGCAGATGAAGTGGGAGAATTGAGATGGATTCAAACATTTTCCATGGGGAATTAATTGAGGGAGTGTACCACTGGGTAAGTTGTGTGAGTCTTGATGCTAGATAATAAAGCCATATATTTGGGAGGCCTAGGCCGCCTGAAGTTTGTGGCCTATGCATGAGGGCGTAGCTGCATCTTGGTTTTTTCTCGGCACATATAAATTTGTTTATTTCTCTCTGAAGAGAGGTCAATTTGGATTTAGGAACATTAATAGGTAGGGCGCGGAAAAAGTATAAAAGTTTTGGGAGGATTGTCATTTTGATAGCACATATTCTACCTAAGAAGGAGATATGAAATGAGGACCATGACTTTAAAAGAGATATGATATGTGAGAATAATGGGATATAATTAGATTTATATAAAAGAGTGTGTGTGGAGGTTATTGTAACGCCTAAGTATTTGAATGATTTAGGACACCATATAAATGGGAAATTTTGTGATAGTAAGGATTGGGTGTTGTGAGGGTAATTAATTGGAATAGCAGAACATTTATTAGTGTTAATTTTGAGGCCTGAAATGTTTTGAAAAGATTTCAATGTACTTAAAAGGGATGGGATAGAAGTGAGGGGTTTGTGAGGAAAAGAAGAGCATCATCAGCATATAGGCTGAGTTTAAATTCTTTGTCTCCCTTTGTATATCCTTTTATGTCAATACTATTCCTAATCTTTTGAGCTAAGGGTTCAATTGCTAAAGCAAATAGTAATGGTGACAGCGGGCAGCCCTGTCTGGTGCCTCTGCTAAGAGAGAAAAAGTCAGAGTTGTGTCCAGGGATTTTAATTCTAGTTTGGGGGTTGTGATAAAGAGCGTTGAAACCCTGTAGAAATTTATCTGAGATTCCGTATTTGGGAAGTAAGTGGTTTAGATATGACCAACTAACGCTGTCGAACGCTTTATGGATGTCTAAGCTGAGTAGGCATAATTGTTGGGAGGTTAAGTTAGCATCTTGAATGATATTAGTGACTAATCTGACATTATCTACTATCTGTCGGCCTGGGATGAAGCCGGTTTGGTCTATGTGTATTAAATTTGTAATTACTGCAGCTAGTCTATCTGATAGTAACCTACCAAAAATTTTCAGATCATTATTAAGGACAGATATAGGTCGGTAGTTTTGAGGAAGGGAGTGATCTTTTAGTGGTTTGGGGATAAGGGAGAGATTAGCTAAGAGCATTTCATCTGGAAAATGATTACCGTTAAGAATGTGATTGAAAAGTTTGGTTAAGTAGGGGGTTAAAAGAGGGGCATTTTTTTATAGTATGATGTAGAGAAACCGTCTGGGCCAGGGGCCGTAGATGTTTTGAGAGATTTGATAACTTTTATAATTTCTGCATGTGTGCATGGCGCATTGAGTGATTCTATTTGGGTGGCATTCAGAGTGGGTAGTTGAATATCGTCTAACCATGATTTAGAGAGTTGGTCAGGAGGGATTTGAGGGCTACATAGTAGGTCTTTATAAAATGAGGAGAAGACCTCAAGAACGCCTTGAGGGTGAGTGATCATGTTTCCAGCTCGATCTCTAAGTTTATATGTATGAGAGGGTTTATGATCATGGTTAAGTTTTTTAGCAAACATAGCTGATGGGGAATTACTGTGTAGTAAAAATTTAGCTTTTGAGAATCTCAAGGATTTTTCCGTGTTCGCTGATAATATAAGGTCCAGGGCTTTACGTTTGTCTTGGATTTGTTTGGTGATCTCTTGGGTGGGATTGTGTTGTAGTTTGTTGTATAGTAGATTTAAGTCTTTGGTGAGATTTTTAATGTTTGTGAGTTTTTCTCTATTTCTTTTAGCAGCTATGCTAATTAGATGTCCACGTAGGACTGCTTTGTGTGCTGTCCAGAGAGTAGTGGGAGAGATATCGTCTATAGCATTTTCGGTGAAGTAGTTTTCAATATGTGATGATATGGTTTGAGATATTGAGGGATCTGTTAGAAGTGAGTTATTTAGTCTCCAATTGTAAGGGGAAGGGGAAAGTCCTATGTGGGACGTTTCAAAGTAAGTAATATCGTGATCAGACCAGGGGCAAGGATGGATCTGCGCATCGGAGGAGTTAGCCAGCATAATAGGTGTACAAAAAATATAGTCAAGTCTAGCGTGTACGTCATGGGGGTATGAGTAATGAGTATAGCCTCTGATTCCTACATTGTGAGATCTCCATGTGTCTATAAGTTGAAAATTGTTTAGAAAGCGGTTCGTGGATTTAGAGAAAGCTTTTGATGAAGAGGAAGTTTTACTTCTATCAAGTGTTGCGTGTGCTGTCATGTTAAAATCTCCCCCTAAAATAATATGAGGTGAGCTGTATTGGTCAAGTTTGTCGAAGAAATTTGTGAAAAAAATAGATTGAGATTCGTTGGGGGCATAAATTGAGGCTATTGTTATAGCTTTATTGTTAATAAATCCCTTGATGATAATATATCTGCTATCAGCATCCTTAAAAATATTTTGTATATCCAGAATAATGGTGTTGCGTATAAAAATAGCTACACCACGGGTTTTATTATGAAAGGTAGTATAATAAAATTGGTTAAATGACTTATCAAAATAATTGGGATGGTTGGAGGAAGCAAAATGTGTTTCCTGCATGAGGATTATATCTGCTCCTAGCCTTTTATAGTGTTGAAAAGCTTTTTTACGTTTATGAGGTGAGTTGAAACCTTGAACATTATGTGAAATAACTCTAAATACCATTATATATAGATAAGGTAATAAGTTTATGAATAAAATCAAACATATATGCAGGGTAGGCTATAGGTAAGAATATATGCTTTGAAAAATAAGTATAATTGGTGATAATATTTACTGAGGTGAGGTAGGGGTTATATAAAGAGTAAATATGGAGCATAATGAGTTGTATGTAATACCATGTGAGTAACATACCATATTGATTGAATTTAAACCAAGATATATACCGTAGTAGTTGAGGGATATCAAGAAAACTTCCATTTTTAAAGTATATCATAACATTTGCCCGAAGGGCGACCAACAAGTGTAAAACAGTGATGCAAAGTAGTACCAAAGGGACAAGAAACGTCTTGTCACTAACAAGTAAGTTAACTTCAAGAGGACAAAAAAGTCCTAGTCCTACCAGCGCGGTCGGGTGCGACAACCCCAAAATTGGGAGTGTCGCAGTCAATGGCATCAGCAGGATGGGGGACAATCCAGCGGTGGCGGATGTCACAGGTCTAAGGTAAGCATATTTAAAGGTTTCAAAAAGAAAATTAGTGAAACCATGCATGAAGTAACCAGGGGGGAGGATTTAACAAGTTGGTGGGAAAGGGGAGGGGGGGTGGGAAGGGGGGAGGTAGAGGTAAGGAAGGAGAGGGTGGGAGGGTCATCAGGGAATAGAATATGGAGGGAGTATTACCATCTCTTATTGCGTTATAATGGCAGAGTAACAGCTATAGAATTGTAGTTCTATTGCAGGGAGACTGTTATTGACACAAAAAACAACAATAAAAAAAAAAAAAAAAAAAAAAGGGGGGGGGGGGTTTGGTATGAGAGAGTCTATCTTCTTTCTCTTCTTTCTTCATCCCTCTTCTTCCTTTTCAACTTTTAGTAAAGAAACAATGTCCATGTCCTGGTCATGCGGTCAATCGACATTATCTCGCAAAGGTTGACGCCATCTTCTTTGATTGTTTGTGTTGCGCCTGGAGGAGGGGGTGGACCATATTGGAGAAGATCTGGGGGTTACAGGAAAACGGTTGGGTGGTTCGGGTTCAAGCAAGCCCAGTTTCACAAGCAGTTCCTTGCCTTCAATTATGTTGTATACTGTGTATGTGGATCCATTGTAGGGGATAGTGAGTTTAAATGGGAAGCCCCATCTATATTTTATTCTTGCTGCTTGCAGGATGTTGGTAACTTCTTTCATCCTGCGTCTTCTATCCAGTGTGGCAGGAGAGATATCTGGATATATTTGCAGCTTTTTGCCTTCCAGGGAAATGTTGGGAGAGTTTCTTGCTGCACGCATGATGTCCTCTTTAACCAGAAAATCTTTCATGCACATGATAATATCCCTGGGTGGTTTATCAGGGGTGGGTTTAGGACGTAGAGACCTGTGGATTCTGTCACAAGTGAATGCAGATGGAGGCCTATCTGGTAAGAGATTGTGAAAAATCTTGGAAACCGTAGGCATGAGGTCAGTAACTGACTCTGGGACGCCACGCAATCTGATGTTATGACGTCTGTTTCGGTTGTCGAGATCTTCAACCTGAGCTTGCATAAATGCAAAGCTGTCAGCAAGTGTCTCATAATCTTTCCTTAAGTCATTATGGGCTAGTGAAAGTTCATCATGTTTAGTCTCCAATATGTCTGTGCGATTGCCAATGCTGGCTATCTCTTGTGATAGGGCCGTAGTGGACTTATGAACTTCACTTTCAATTTTATCCACTAGTTTCTCAAAAATGGTGGTTAGGCTATTATCTAAATCTGCTTTAGAGAGGGGAGGTGGGTACTCACTGATCCCTGCGTTAGTTGTGAGGACGGATGGCATGGATGCAGATTTTCTTGAGGCTGTCTGTGTGCTGGCGCCGGCGCCATCTTGGGACATCTTTCTGCTCCTTCTGTCTGCAGCGTCCAGCAGAATGTGAGTTAAGTTGTGCTGGGAGCGTTTTGAGAGACCGGAATCTCTTCCAGGCATGGACCGGGTGGTTCTCTAGGCGGTAAGGGCACTTTCGCCGGGATGTGAGCGGTATGGCCCTGGTTGTTGTGCCTGTGATGTCCGGGACCGACGGAGCTGAGGTTACTCACGTCCTTCCCGCATCGCGCCGCGAATGCGCCCCGGGGGACAGCAAATTTACACTGTTATACAAGCTGTACACTCAATACTTTACATTGTAGCAAAGTGTCATTTTATCAGTGTTGTCACATGAAAAGATATAATAAAATATTTACAAAAATGTGAGGTTGTACCCACTTTTGTGACATAATGTAGATCATTTAAAATAACACGTTATAGCAAAAAAATACCACAATAGACATAGGGATAAACATGATAGGCATATAAGGAAATCCACATAGTGGGCATATAAAGAAATGTAAAAGATAAATAGTATTTATAAGCTTTATGGGATTGCAAATTATTATGGGGCAAGGCTAGTTATCAAGCGCCATCTAGTGACCACACTAGAGATGTAAACCTTAGCAGAAATGACCATACATGCATGTCTATACATCTTTTATCAGATGACTGTTACTTACTACAGAAGATCAATTTATAATTACATAATTTAACCATAAGAGTCTTGTTAAAAAAAAATATATAAAATAGAAGTTAATGAGTATAAGGAATTCCTTTTTTTTAATAATCCAAGCACCTGCCCACAACCCTGCTCACCACTGTGTACTAAATTAAAAGAGACCCTGCCCCCCGGCTCTCCCCAGGGGATGGTCACCCAGCATTTACCCCATCTAGGTTTCGGGCGGCAGCGCTGCGATGGGGCAGCGGACGGGCATCTCCTCCTCCTCTGCAGCATGGCAGCTTCCGCTGCGCATCTCATCCCTCCTTCTCCTAGGTGTCTAATAGGATCGCTTGTCCTTTCAGCCAATCGAGTGATGGGTCTCACATGCCACTTCCTGATTGGCCCGGGAGGAGGATCAGAGTGAGAATAGAGAATATTCATTCGCTATTCTCACCCATATCGGTACACTCAGAGCTCATTACTATGCGCCCCGAGCCCACCCTATTTTGAAGCCTATTGGAACCTCTGATTTTAATCACGTGCTTAAAAAAACACCCCGCCATTGGAATCCATGCCTCCGGCGCCCCAAATGTAGATAGAGGGGCCGGACGCATGGATAGGGAGGGTGGCTTCCGTGTGCCCCTAATGGATGGGCCGCAACTGTTTGGAGGTATCCCTATCCTCCTCAAAGGTACAACAACACACTAGAAATTCAGACTTGCTTAAAACAGCTATGAAATGAGTGAATATATTTTCAATCAACATAACTATTTAAAATGTACCTATAATTTCCTAATATTATAAATTGAAGAAGATTTTAATTATGTTTTAATCTGCTCTCTGCACTATTCCACAATAAGAACTTTTAGAAATACCCAGACACTCCCCTTTTCTCCCCATTTTATTTGTTTATTTATAATAGGCATTTATATAGGGTGTAGAATTTAAAGAATAAGTTCACCTTTTAAAAAAAATGTATAAATTCACATCTATTCGCGGGTAACAAAATGTCAATTTTTTTATTTTTATTAGAAGCCTGTCCCGTGATCAGCATATCACTGGTGCAATCAGTGCAGTCTGTCAATGTAGGTGTCTGCCTGTACCTTGTACAGGCAGGCAGTTACTGAATGACAGGAAGGATCATTAAACCACCAGGAGTGTTTAACAGCATTCTTGTAGTTCATTGAGAACTACAAGCCATCAGCCACAATGGCTGATAGTAGTTGAAGTTCTCCCATTCACAGAACTCTGTGACAGTGGGTATGCAGAGAAGATCCCTGGCCCACTGTCACAAAGGGTACTCGGGGGTGAGGGTAGGGTGTGAGTGGGCTGCTCAGTCAGTAACATGTTACACCCCAAATATGGGTGTAACATGTTACTAAAGGTGAACTTATCCATAAATGATGCTTTGTGTACTCTGCATTAACAGTCACTTAAGTACCTGCTCTCAAGGAGCTAGTCATTTAAGGTCCTGATCTCCCATGCATACACACACACACACACACACACACACACACACACACACAGGCCAATTTAGACTGGAATCAATTAACCTACTAGGATGTCTTCGGAGAGTGTGAGAAAACCAGAAGACATGCAAAGTCCTTACACAATAGAATCTTCAATGGGATTTAACTGAGGAACTCAGTAATGCAAGGCAAAAGTGCTAACCACTAAGCCACCATGCTGCCCTTTTAGGTGCTGCCTTGGTGGTCAGTTGACAGGTTCAAAACCAAAAAAGGAGGGTGTGCCCCAAAGGGATAATATGGACAGTGTATCACCGGGAAACCAAGTGGCTGGTGCAGAGAATCAGATATACAATTTTGTTAAAATTAATAACAACGATTTTTATTGGTTACAAAGTGTACAAAACATTCTATAATATAAAAGCAAAACAAAAAAAAGGGTAGAAAAGACAGTAATCAAACTGCTAAGGTGCTGTCATGCAACAACCCAGGAAATTCAAGAATTTCTTTGCTGGGGTGAAGGTACGGCAACACGTGATACTCTACATGTTTCGGAATATAGAAAGGCTCAATTCCTTCTATACTGTATATTTCCTTCTTCAGGAGTTTCAAAGTAGCAGTTTAGATAAATTTCTAAGGAAAAGAAAAACAGGGATATATATGTATATGTGGGTATGTATCACAGAGTATAAGTATGATTAGCACCAGCATGGAGTATAAAACAATTGTGTCACCAAGTATAAGAGACTTTATCCTTATGCTTTGCTTAAAGTTTAACAAACAAAATCTCAGTCTGAACAGGCATGAACATTTTGGTGTACTCACTAGAAAACTTGTCTCTTCAGCATAAAAGTTACACACACAGGCATGAAGAGATGGTCTCCCACCTCCTTCAGTCCAGAGGATTGAGGTTGATTGAGTGGAAAGCCAGCAGTAAGTGTAGCTGTATGGTTGGAACCCAGGAGAAGGAAGGAAAAATCTGGGGTGCTTCACACAATCCAGACTTGACGTGGATCCCCACAGAGGCGGCCGGCCAGGGCTCACAAGAGCCACTAATGTTAGGCGGTCCAAGCACACATCTATGAAATTGGAATTGAAAACAGGAAATCAGAGGTATATTTTACTATTTACAAGCAATGAATATGTAGAGCAAAATGCAGGGCGCTTGGCTCTCCAAGTTCATGCCTTGGGGTGTAGGGGTATGTAGAAGGAATAATCAATGTGTATAGTAAATGAGGTTGTAATTACATACCTAATTTCTTATGTTTCTCAGCATAGGCATACACTAACAGGGAAAGCAAGATCCTCTTGGCTGTGTAGCAGAGGAAAGTGTGTGTATGAGTGGTAATAAGTACCCTGTATGGGACAGGGTGTGGAGTTAACGGGCCAATCATTAACTTCAAAGGCGGGGTAAGCTCAAATGCAAATGACACAGCTGATTAGTAGGTAAGCAAAAGCGTGCCACACCAGGTGATCATCAGCTGTCTGCGTGAGTGATGTGTGGGCCGCCCACTGCGATTCCTCAGCCTAAGCAGCGGCAGACGCCAGCGCGTCAAAAGGCGCGGTGACATCATCCGCTGACAAAGGCCGCCGACACGGAAAGACAGCAGGCTGGCGGGGTAAGGATGGAAAACTACCATATGCGCAGGCGCAAGACCGATCATCGTGCGCATGCACATCAGCGCTGCTAAGAGAATGCCTCCGTCTCCCTGAGAAAAAAGAGAGACAGAGGCCTTTCCGTGTCGGGGAGCACCGACGAGCCATCCCAGCGGGGACCCGGGCCCAAGCCGGGATCATGGGTTCAATAATTGTGTATAGTTAGCGTAATTACTTTGAAGAAAATCCAATTGATCTCTCATGGATTAGCTGGATATGGGAGTTCCATCTTTACATTGTAATGCATCCCTGGAAATAGAGCATATACATATATAAGTACAAATTCTTGGTATTCAAGTACAAATGTATATTGAAGACAGACAAGTAGGATGACAGTTAAAGTGTGTTTGTTTGGTAGGGTGGACCTTTGACTGTGTCCAAAATTGACATTTATTTAAACCCAAAGTTCAGACTGGTAGGGAGCATGATGGCGAAGAGTGTGATAAGAATGGGTTAGAGTGACACGCAGGGAATCATAGGTGTGCGCAGCCTATTGCATTAGGGTGTGCACAACAAAACTCAAACACACGTGCCTTACTCTGCAGCCTCAGCTGCACAGGGCAGTGAATGAATCAGCTGCACAGGGCAGTGAATGAATCAGAAGTGCTCTATGCGGAGGGACTTTCTGTTCAGTCACAAACTGAAGCATAGTAAACAGTTTACTATGCTTCTGTTATGAATGGGCACAGTTAGTGAGTATGTTTACTGTGTTCCTTTAAAAAAAAGGAAGAGGCTGGTAAATGATATATTTACCAGCCCCCCTGGTCTCCATCCTGAAACATCCCCCACAGCACCCGGGAGGAGAGTAGGGAAGCCAGCAGCACTGCGGGGTGGGGTAACCCAGGCAGTAGGCTGTATGGGTACTGTACATAGGGATTAGGGTGTGTCCAGGCACACCTGGCACACCCCCTGCGCACGTCTATGCAGGGAATTGTTGTAAAACATTAACCAAAGGATATCTGCCAGATACCACACACTAGTAAAACCGATAAAACAGAGGTTGATGAGTATATATGGAGGATGAGGGATAGTGAGACTAGATCGCCTGGTAAGAGGAAAAAATAGGACCAGGTGACTTAATGTGGTAAGTATTTATCCTATAGTTCTTTGTCATAGCCTCCTGTGGAGAAACCAGGAAGAAAGGGTTTTAAATTAAAAGCTTTGTTTAAGCCTGGTGGCATTGTCGCATCAAGGTTGGATATTCAGAGGAGTTCCCGCTGTAGGAGAATCTTATTAAGGTCTCCCCCCCGAGAACTCGGATGCAGGCGATCCAGAATTAGTACCAAAATTTTGGGGCATATACCTCCATGAACTTGGGTCACATGCCTGCCCAGGGGGAGGTTAGGATCAGCAGCTTGCATCACTCTAAGGTGGCGATAGATGCGTTGCAATAATTTTTGTAGCGTTTTCCCCACATAGAAACAACCACAATGGCATGTTAGCATGTATATCACTCCTGTTGTTTGGCAATTTGCGAAATGTTTTGGAACAAAACGCTTCTCGTTTGGTAGGAGTATATTCTTATGTATGTCCATGTACCTGCAGTAGGCACATGACCCACATTGGAACGTGCCTACTGCTTTACAGGGATCACCTCTTTCCTGTCCTTTAAACTCACTTTTGACTAGTAAGTCTCCCACAGAGGTGGAACATCTGTATGTGATTGGAGGTCTAGGGGGCACTAATGGACCTATAGTCGGATCTAAAGTCAATAAATGCCAGTATTTCTGGCAGATCTGTCTGATTTTATTATGATCATTTGTATATGTTGTAATTATTCTAGTTGGGGCATCAGTAATGGATTTCTGTTTGGGAATTAGTAGTTGGCGTCTGTTTTTTTGGTTGGCACGTCTGAATGCTCTTTTCAGGCATTTATGGCTATATCTGCGCTGTAGTAATCGACACTTTAATTTATTGGCCTCATGTTTGAAATCAAATTAATTTGAGCAGTTTCGTTTGATTCTCAGATATTCCCCATAGGGAATTGAGTTAATTAAGGGTTTGGGGTGAAAGCTGGAGGAGTGGAGTATTGTGTTTCCAGCGGTGGGTTTCCTAAATAATTTGGAAGATAATACATTGGATTCATCAATTGAAATTTCAACGTCCAAAAACGTGATGGTGTTCTTGTCTGAGGTCATGGTGAATTTGAGATTGAAAAGGTTTTCGTTTAATGCTTGTAGGCACTCATTCAGTAGAGACTGGGTGCCATCCCATACGATGAAGATGTCATCTATGTACCTGTGCCACACAAGAACGTGGCACAGGTACATAGAGAGATCCTCATCGTTAAATATGTTTTTTTCCCATTCCCCCAGGTACAGATTGGCGTAGCCAGGGGCACAGAAAGTGCCCCTGGCTACGCCCTGCACCTGGAGGAAGAGTCCCCCGTCGAAGGAAAAGATGTTATGGTTGAGTATAAACTCCAATGAATCAGATATAAATTCATTAAAAGATGTCTCATGATGGCTGGTCTGCGACAGCACCCTTCGAATACACGCCAACCCTTTACTGTGGGGAATAGAGCTGTAGAGAGCCTCTACATCTATGGTTACAAGGGTACATTGACTTGGGATATGGATATCCTGCAGTATTTGAAGAAGGTGGATTGTGTCTCGGATGTAGGAAGGGATGGTCACGACAAATGGTCTGATGTGTTCATCTATGAGTCTCGATAAATTTTCTGTCAATGAACCATTTCCTGATAGAATCGGTCTCCCTGGGGGGTCTTTTAGATTCTTGTGTAGTTTGGGGAGTGCATAGAAGGTTGGCACCCGGGGATATGGGGTTCGAATGAACTCCCACGTTTGTTTGGAAATGGTGTTGTTATGAAAAGCCTCATCTACAAACGTGTAGAATTTCTTATTGAAGGCCTCTACAATATCGGTGCCGACTGGGCGATACCAGTCCCTGTTTCTAAGAATTTTAAGACACATTTTTTAATAGAGATCGATGTCCATTAGGACAATGTTGCCCCCTTTATCACTTGGTTTGATGGTGATGTTATAATTGGTGGAAAGGGGGGGCGTGGCCTGACCTGGCATGAAGATGGCTGCTTAGTTCTTCAGCTCCTGCTCTCACACGACCTGAATTCTGTCTAACGGAGGATCAATCGACCCGATATTGAGCCAAACTATGGGGACTGCCTCCCGGAATACCTCCGCCTCACGTTCCCGCTCCCCGAGGGAACAAGCAGACAACACTGGACATAATATCCCTGAGATGTTCAGAACGAACAGAGGAAACATGGCGTCCTCCCGCCAGAGGAGCTCACAGGCTGCAACATCCTCACAACTGGGAGCGCCGTCTCCCACGCTCCCTGTTAGCCTGACGAGCGAAAATGCCGCGGAGGAACAAACTAACCTCCCTCAGTTAAACATTAATGATCTGCGGATGATTGCAGCAGATATAAAGGACACCCTAGCTGCCGCCATCTCGGAGCTACGCCTAGACCTTCGCGCCCTAACTGACAGAGTCGCGGCAACGGAACAAACGGCCGAACTACAGGACTTACAACTGCGCAAAACTACCCGCCATGTCGATACCCATACTCTTCAGATGAGAGACATGCAGAGGCACATCGAGGATCTCGATAATAGGGGTAGAAGGCATAATTTAAGGATCAGGGGGCTCCCTGAGTCAATTGAGGGGGAACATCTGACGCCCTCTGTCACCAGCTTGTTTAATGGCATCTTACACAGACCTCTCCAGACACCAGTCGACTTTGAGAGGATTCATCGCGCATTAAGACCCAAAGGAAGGGACACAGACCCACCCAGGGATATAATATGCTGCCTGTCTGACTACAAGATTAAGGAAGACATCCTTAGACAGGCCAGAAGCATCCCTCAACTAATACATGAAGGGAAGTCAGTCCAAATATTTCAAGATCTCTCAGGCATAACTCTCCAACACCGCAGAGATTTGAAACCCCTGCTAGACACACTTCGCTCCAAAGGAATCACATACAAATGGAAGTTTCCTTTCTGTTTGGCAGCCACCTCGCAGGGTCGCACTGCATTCCTCAAGGTGCCTGAGGACCTTCCCTACTTTTGTGAGGCGCTCAACATCCCACTAGTGGAAGTACCTAATTGGTATGCGGAATTTCGACGCTCTGCAATGCGCAGAGATCGCCCCCCTGCAGAGCCTATGGAGGCTGTAAACTCGGGACAACAAAGGAGAAGGTCACCGTCTGCCTCTGAACACCACGGCACACGCCGCACTCAGCACCACAACTTTAGGGTATCCGAATCCCCTACCTCAAGAAGAGCCAGACGAGATCGCTGATTCCCTGGGAGGATTCGACAGTGATCTAATAATGCCGCCAAGCCATGTTTTAACTTCTCAGTTGCCTTGTGCGCTACCCCGTTCTGACGTCCCCCCTCATTACCAATACCTAACTTTCTGACAGAGGAAAATATGAACTGTTAGCATTTCGTTTAATGACACTGGAAAAAGAAAAACAGGGAACTTTTCTTAGCCACCCCACTTCTACCATCGGACTCTGAACTCCTGTGAGTCGAACTACGACCCCCAAGATGTCTCACGCGCGCCCCCTCTTGTATAGGAAGCGGAAGCCCTACGCTCTACAGTATATCGCTGTGAAAACTCCCGGCTCATCAGCTAATAGCGGTACGCGCACCACAGGCAATACTGCCGCCCAGCCCTCGTTCCCGACGCCTTGGAACACAAACAAGGATCAAGAGCAGGACGCAGGGATTACCGCTCAAACACACTTTGACTACTGTCCTGGATCGCTATGGTAACCGAACCCTAACAACTCCATCGCGCTTAGAAGATCCGCACGCCATCCGAAACTCCAGGGCTAACCTTCAATGGACAACCACCCGCTGACTACAGGACACCCCCTCTACCCGGGCACGGGCCCTCCAGACATAGCTGCTCCTCACCGTCGGTGCACAAGGCGGACTCTCAGAAGATCATCCCACACTGAAACCCTGATCTGCGGGCATCCCAAGACTTGGACATTGACACGGGCACATACCCCTCAAGGTACTGGCTATCGTATGCGGATGTTTGTGACTAGTCACCGTCAACCTACCCGTACTCTATGATTTCCCTTACCATCTCTGTATGTCTCCATCTGCCACCCTGATGATAGATATACCAGTAGACGGGACAAAATCGCTCACAGGGGTGAACCCTTTACACCTTTTCAATGTCATTAACCCAGTGCAATATTTTGCAACAGTTCTCCGTATTCAGGTATTTCCCAGTTTGTGCCTCATTAGGCATACTTGTCTTAATGTTATGTTGCTCCATCGAGCATAATGTACTAAATGTTTCTCACATGTTACCTATATTGGGTTTGCATACTCAGGGCATGAGCTAGACGACATTGACGGTTAATGTCCGCTTTGCATGGCGCCTTGGCATTCGCGTCCTGGGGTCCCCTCCAGGGCTTTACTTGGGCGGGGAGGGGATCTCAGAGGGGCGAATCTAACGTGCATGGAGCCTGATAATATGACTTCCGCTCCTGATGCCCACACCTAAGTGACCAAGCACTGTTGTTGTAGTTATGTATTATTCATGCATATCCATACCCTTTCTCTTGCCCCTCTACCTCGCCTCCCACACAAGATGTACAGGGATCTGACACTTGTTCCCATAACTGAAAGACAAACAACACTTCCACGCCGTACATAACGCATTAAAGGTTGTGGAGGGGAGGGTAAAGGGAAGGGGAAGGAAGGGGGGGAAAAAAAAAAAAAGAACAGCACGCAAACAAAAAGGGACAAACAGTCACATACACTCCTCCTTACTTATAACTCCATGGTCGAGAGATAGCAGGAGATTCGCATATCTCACACCATCACAAGCCCTCTTGTGTCTGGTCTACACCAACCCCCACACAGTGAAGGTGCGTTGCATCTACCTGTATTCCACCGATCAATTCTCCTGATCAGAGATAACGGGATAGTAATTCATCCCCGTTACCTCTTCGGTTACTCCGTGGCGCTCTATAACTCATAATACGGACTGCCCTTTTCATACATAGAGCTCCAATAACCCATTCCTACCCCCTCTAACCTGTTCTGCCCAACCCCGACGGAGGACATGGACACCCAACACGCACCCACAGCCGAAAAGCACACACTCACGTCTCTCAATCTCAAATCCATCAATGTACGCGGCCTAAATACTCCCGAAAAAAGATCCCTCCTACTCTCCTCACTGCATAAATCCAAAACCCATATTGCACTTATTCAGGAAACCCACTTTAGATCTGACGCAATCCCCAAATTACAGTACCAACATTTCCCGACAGTTTATCACGCGACTAATGACGAGGCTAAGTCCAAAGGGGTTTGCATCCTAATATCCAAAAATTGTCCCCTCAAGGTCTCTACCACCCAAACCGACCCGTGCGGAAGATTCCTATTCATAAAAGGTGACCTTTATGGAAAACAAATCACTATTGCCAACTTGTACGCACCCAATGAATGACAAGTCCCCTTCTTTCGCACCACACTCCAATCACTTATGACTTTCAGCTCGGGCACACTAATAATCGGAGGGGATTTTAATGTGCCCTTCAATCCTTCTCTTGATACGTCAAATGGTCACTCCTCTCTTACGTATAGAGCTCTTTGCGCCATCAAAACACTATTTAAAGACCTATTAGTGCACGATACCTGGCGCACACTGCATCCTGATGGTAAGGATTTCACCTTTTATTCTCCACCACATTTTAAATATACCCGCATAGACTATTTCTTTCTCTCCCAAAATGACCTCCCCCTACTAAAGACGACTAATATCGAACCAATGGTCCTATCAGATCACAAACCTATAACTTTGACCCTACACATGCCTACTGCGAGGACACGTCCCCAAATATGGAGACTGGACAACTCCATACAGCACTCGCCAGTACGATCTCCCAACAGCTTACCAACTACTTCACTGAAAATGGAGTAGGTGACACTTCACATGAAGTAGTCTGGGCTGCACATAAGTGCGTCATAAGAGGCACATTCATATCTATGGCCGCACAACGACACAAACTCAGGAAAGCTAAACTAGACAACCTGACTAACCGCATCACTAAGTTGGAACAAAAACACAAAAAATCCTTAGCATCGGAAGCACTCGCAGAACTCACTCAAGCCAGGAATGAGCTTTTGGAAGAATTACACACAATTGTTAAACGTAAATACATATTACAACGAAAATGCTTCTATGAGTTTGGTAATAAGTCAGGGAAACTTCTAGCCAGAGCCCTACAGACTAGGAAAGCTGCTCATACTATACACTCGATTAAAGACCCAACTGGTAGGACCTTTGCCTCATCTGAGGATATTGCTAAACAATTTGTACACTACTATACAGATTTATACAACCTACGCTCCCCGCAAACGACCGCGGACATCACCGACAGAAAGGAAGCAATTAGCAAGTTCCTTTCCCAATATGCCCCTAACTCCCTCACCACAGAGGAATCCGCTTCACTAGATTCCCCACTGTCCTCAGACGAACTCCTATTAGCCCTTAAACAGATGAAACCAGGTATAAGTCCCGGCCCGGATGGACTCACGGTAGGGTACTACAGATCTTTTTCTAACATTTTAATCCCGCCACTTGTCAAGGCATTTAATAGTTTTGCTCCCTCCAATGTAGCCTCTAAGGACATCCTAGGAGCACACATCACCCTTATCCCCAAACCGGGCAAAGATACGACCTTGGTCCCCAACTACCGCCCAATCTCCCTACTAAATGTAGACGTTAAAGTCTTTGCCAAAGCTATTGCCAACCGACTCCTACCACTAATCCCCAAATTAGTCTCTACAGAACAGGTCGGTTTCGTTCCCGGTAGGGAAGCCCGAGACAACACCACCAAAGCATTAAACATCCATCATTGGCTAACCACAACAAAATCACGCGGCTTCTTCCTGTCCCTGGATGCGGAGAAGGCGTTCGACAGGGTAGCTTGGGACTTTATGGAGACAACCTTATCTTCCATGGGCCTCCCAACACATTTAATTCGAATGATAATGGCTCTTTACACATCTCCCACAGCTAGAGTGAGAGTGAATGGACACCTGTCGGACGCCTTCTCCATATCCAATGGTACTAGACAGGGATGCCCCCTGTCCCCTTTGATTTTTATTCTTACTATGGAACCCCTCCTACGCAAACTTAGAGAAAACCCAGACATTAAAGGAGTAGAGATTAATCATAAGCAATTTAAAGTAGCGGCATATGAGGAGAGGATATCCTACTGTTCCTCACAGACCCAATTACGACCATCCCCAATCTCCTCAAAGACTTTGAAACCTTCAAATCCCTCACAAACCTAAAAATAAACTTCTCCAAATCAAAAGCCCTTAACATCTCCCTACCTAACGACATCGTCACGCAATGCAAACAAAACTTTCCGTTTAGCTGGGAACCCAAAGAAATCACATACCTAGGCATTAAAATACCTTCCAAACTGACAGATATCTTTAGACTAAATTTCTTACCTATCCTACAAACCCTCCAAAATGACCTACAAAAATGGAATATGAGACCCCTTTCTTGGTTCGGCAGAGCAGCTGTCCTAAAAATGAATGTGCTACCCAGATTGCTTTACTTATTCCAAACCATACCCGTACACATTCCTATATCCTTTTTTTCCACACTCAAAAATCTATGTAGAAATTTTATTTGGTCCTCCAAACAACCTAGACTAAACTGGACTAGATTGTCGACCCCCAAATCGCTGGGAGGTCTACAAATACCGGACATACAAAAATATTACTGGGTCTGTCACCTCTCAAGAATTGTCGACTGGCACATTAACGACACCAATAAAGATTGGGTATCTATCGAAAACGCATGCTCCCCAATACCGTTGAGACTTCTGCCGTGGATCGATCAAAAGCAAATACCAAAAGAAACCTTACTACACCCACTCATTAACCCCACGCTGAAAAACCTCACGGCAGCTAGCACATTGCTCCGACTGAAACCCACTCCTGGCCCTATGACACCCTTGGAAAATAACCCAGACTTTGAACCCGGTGTACATCCACGCATCACGTCATCAGACCCACATAGACCCAGACTCAAAATACAACAGCTGTTCCATCAAAAATCTCTCATGACGTTCCAAGCCTTGACCACCACATTCCCAGACTACCACATACCATTTTACAAATATCTACAGATACGTCACTTTATTCATGGCCTCAAGCCCACCGCAGACATACACAGGGAACTTACACCCTTTGAACTCCTGTGCACTGCTCAAGAACCCCAAAGACATCTCATATCATCCATATATGCACTGCTATTTTCCAATCATGAACCTAAACAAGACAAACTAGTTAGACAATGGGAACAAGATTTGAATATAGATCTCACCACTGAGGAATGGACACATATTCACAATCATATGCATAAAGGTTCCCTCAACACCTCTACCCAGGAAAACAGATATAAAATCCTTGCGAAGTGGTATAAACCTAATATTCCTCCACTCTGTTGGCATTGTAAAGCAACCAAAGGCACACTACTGCATATATGGTGGGAATGCCCACTCATTCAAAATTACTGGGCTGAAATACACCGCTTGATCATTCAGATAACAACATACTCCCCTGACTTCACTCCTGCTCAATACTTACTTCATCACACCTCGCTCCCACAAAGAACTTATAAAAAATCCCTGGTTCTACACCTCATCAATGCGGCTAATTTATGTATCCCGGTTCTTTGGAGAAGCACCTCTCCCCCCACTGTCCAAGATTGGATCCGGAGGGTAGATGGATTGGCTGAAATGGAAAACCTTATCCATCAATCTTCTGACACTCCGTCCAAATACAAACACATCTGGGCGTGTTGGTTTCATTTCAAATCAGCCAATGCCGAAAATACCTCGGCTAATCGCCTTCTCCCGGAGCTCGAGGAACGAACGAACACGTAAACACCTAAATATATACACCAATAAACATGTAACAGGTAGACAAAACCTCCGTCTCACCCTCCCCTCCCTTCCCCCCCTTACCCCTGTTCTACATTTCTCACAATCCTCAAGATTGCTCTGCAATCACTCCGTGCATTAGGAGTCTCCTTAGCAATACGAAGAACCTATTCGGATAGCACCGACATGTCTATGTAACAGCTACTCCTATGTTCCCCCTGCCGGGCACAGCTAGTTCCCCTTGGGGGTGTCCGGGAGGGGGAGTAGAGCTCATATGGTCGGTCATCATCGAACATTAACATTAAAATTAATGCTTACCTATTACAAATCATCAACCACAATAGCCAACCATACATACATACAGAGAAAACATTGCTGTTATGGACACATATGACTCCCCTCTTAAGATACACCAGCATTATCATTTTATAATACAAGGTTAGAGCTCACAACTGCTCTCACGTAGTATTTATTGGTCTTCTCTTCCTTCAGAAACAATTCAGCGAATAGTACAGATACAATTGTTGATACTATGTTCCATAAGGTACTGCTTTATCCCGTAGGATTTTCTTGTTATATTCATCTTATGTATCCTTATGACATGTACCTCTGTAACTCCTGTTGTAATCTTGTGAAAACTCAATAAAATATCTTTAAAAAAAAATAAATAAATAAAATAATTGGTGGAAAGGTTGGATAAAGCTGTTCTTTCATTTTTGGTCAAATTGGGAGTATGGAGGGGTGTGGATTTGAGCGATTTTATCTCCTGAGATGTCATCTTCAAAAAGGTCGCTACCCCAGGGTTAGAGCTAGGAGCTGGATAGATAGAGGAGGCTTTCTTCAGAGACGATTTTTTGATTGTACTAGGTGTGTCCCCATTTCCTTCTAGGAGGGTCTCCAAGTCTAAGGTGTCTATTAGGTCAGGGGTCTCACTTTCTTGTAACAGTGATTTAAGGTTATCAAGAGCTTGTCGCTCACTGAAGGTGCGACAGCCTTCATAGTCATATTTGTTTTTGTCAAACATACTTTTTAATAATAATTTACGTGTGTACAAGTGTAGGTCCTTTATGACTGTGAATTTATCTAAATTAATATTGGGACAGAAAGTGAGGCCTTTTGAAAGCACTCGTATTTCTTCCGGGGTGGGAGTGTGTGAGGATAGGTTCACTACATCCAATGACGGTAGTGCAATTCCTGTGGTCATGGGTTTGGAGGTGCTTGGGGGTTCCCCTGTTTTTTTTGTGAAAAATATTGATGGAACCCTCACGGGAAGTGTTGATAAAGAATTTTCAACTAACGGTGGTTAGGGATGAGCCGAACACCCCCCTGTTCGGTTCGCACCAGAACATGCGAACAGGAAAAAAATTCGTTCGAACATGCGAACACCGTTAAAGTCTATGGGACACGAACATGAATAATCAAAAGTGCTAATTTTAAAGGCTAATATGCAAGTTATTGTCAATAAAAGTGTTTGGGGACCTGGGTCCTGCCCCAGGGGACATGAATCAATGCAAAAAAAAGTTTTAAAAACGGCCGTTTTTTCAGGAGCAGTGATTTTAATAATGCTTAAAGTCAAACAATAAAAGTGTAATATCCCTTTAAATTTCATACCTGGGGGGTGTCTATAGTATGCCTGTAAAGGGGCGCATGTTTCCCGTGTTTAGAACAGTCTGACAGCAAAATGACATTTTGAAGGAAAAAACACATTTAAAACTACCGCGGCTATTGCATTGCCGACAATACACATAGAAGTTCATTGATAAAAATGGCATGGGAATTCCCCACAGGGGAACCCCGAACCAAAAAAAAAAAAAAAAAAATTGATGTGGGGGTCCCCCTAAATTCCATACAAGGCCCTTCAGGTCTGGTATGGATATTAAGGGGAACCCCAGCCAAAATTTAAAAAAAAAATTGACGTGGGGTTCCCCCTAAATTCCATACCAGACCCTTCAGGTCTGGTATGGATTTTAAGGGGAACCCCGCGCCAAAAAAAAAAAAAAAAACGGCGTGGGGTCCCCCTAAAAATCCATACCAGACCCTTATCCGAGCACGCAACCTGGCAGGCCGCAGGAAAAGAGGGGGGGACGAGAGTGCGGCCCCCCCCCCCTCCTGAACCGTACCAGGCCACATGCCCTCAACATTGGGAGGGTGCTTTGGGGTAGCCCCCCAAAACACCTTGTCCCCATGTTGATGAGGACAAGGGCCTCATCCTCACAACCGTGGCCGGTGGTTGTGAGGGTCTGCGGGCGGGGGGCTTATCGGAATCTGGAAGCCCCCTTTAACAAGGGGACCCCCAGATCCCGGCCCCCCCCCTGTGTGAAATGGTAAGGGGGTACTTACCCCTACCATTTCACTAAAAAACTGTCAAAAATGTTAAAAATGACAAGAGACAGTTTTTGACAATTCCTTTATTTAAATGCTTCTTCTTTCTTCCTTCATCTTCTTCTTCTTCTGGTTCTTCTGGCTCTTCTGGTTCTTCCTCCGGCGTTCTCGTCCAGCATCTTCTCCGCGGCGTCTTCTATCTTCTTCTCCTCGGGCCGCTCCGCACCCATGGCATGAGGGGGGAGGCTCCCGCTCTTCTCTTCATCTTCTTCTCTTCTTCATCTTCTTCTTCATCTTCTTCTTCTTCTTCTCTTCTTCATGTCTTCTGCGGGCCGCTCCGCAGCCATGCTGGCATGGTGGGAGGCTCCCGCTGTGTGACGGCGTCTCTTCGTCTGACAGTTCTTAAATAACGGGGGGCGGGGCCACCCGGTGACCCCGCCCCCCTCGGACGCACGGTGACATGACGGGACTTCCCTGTGGCATTCCCCGTGACGTCACAGGGAAGTCCCGTCATGTCACCGTGCGTCAGAGGGGGGCGGGGTCACCGGGTGGCCCCGCCCCCCGTTATTTAAGAACCGTCAGACGAAGAGATGCCGTCACACAGCGGGAGCCTCCCACCATGCCACAGCATGGCTGCGGAGCGGCCCGCAGAAGACATGAAGAAGAAAAGAAGGAAGAAGAGATGAAGAAGAAGATGAAGAAGAAGATGAAGAAGAGAAGAAGATGAAGAGAAGAGCGGGAGCCTCCCCCCTCATGCCATGGGTGCGGAGCGGCCCGAGGAGAAGAAGATAGAAGACGCCGCGGAGAAGATGCTGGACGAGAACGCCGGAGGAAGAACCAGAAGAGCCAGAAGAACCAGAAGAAGAAGAAGATGAAGGAAGAAAGAAGAAGCATTTAAATAAAGGAATTGTCAAAAACTGTCTCTTGTCATTTTTAACATTTTTGACAGTTTTTTAGTGAAATGGTAGGGGTAAGTACCCCCTTACCATTTCACACAGGGGGGGGGCCGGGATCTGGGGGTCCCCTTGTTAAAGGGGGCTTCCAGATTCCGATAAGCCCCCCGCCCGCAGACCCTCACAACCACCGGCCACGGTTGTGAGGATGAGGCCCTTGTCCTCATCAACATGGGGACAAGGTGTTTTGGGGGGCTACCCCAAAGCACCCTCCCAATGTTGAGGGCATGTGGCCTGGTACGGTTCAGGAGGGGGGGGGCCGCACTCTCGTCCCCCCCTCTTTTCCTGCGGCCTGCCAGGTTGCGTGCTCGGATAAGGGTCTGGTATGGATTTTTAGGGGGACCCCACGCCGTTTTTTTTTTTTTTTTTGGCGCGGGGTTCCCCTTAAAATCCATACCAGACCTGAAGGGTCTGGTATGGAATTTAGGGGGAACCCCACGTCAATTTTTTTTTTTAATTTTGGCTGGGGTTCCCCTTAATATCCATACCAGACCTGAAGGGCCTTGTATGGAATTTAGGGGGACCCCCACATCAATTTTTTTTTTTTTATTTTGGTTCGGGGTTCCCCTGTGGGGAATTCCCATGCCGTTTTTATCAATGAACTTCTATGTGTATTGTCGGCAATGCAATAGCCGCGGTAGTTTTAAATGTGTTTTTTCCTTCAAAATGTCATTTTGCTGTCAGACTGTTCTAAACACGGGAAACATGCGCCCCTTTACAGGCATACTATAGACACCCCCCAGGTACGAAATTTAAAGGGATATTACACTTTTATTGTTTGACTTTAAGCATTAATAAAATCACTGCTCCTGAAAAAACGTCCGTTTTTAAAACTTTTTTTTGCATTGATTCATGTCCCCTGGGGCAGGACCCGGGTCCCCAAACACTTTTTATGACAATAACTTGCATATAAGCCTTTAAAATTAGCACTTTTGATTTCTCCCATAGACTTTTAAAGGGTGTTCCGCGGCATTCGAATTTGCCGCGAACACCCCAAATTGTTCGCTGTTCGGCGAACTTGCGAACAGCCAATGTTCGAGTAGAACATGAGTTCGACTCGAACTCGAAGCTCATCCCTAACGGTGGTATACTGGAATCATTAGCTGATGGTGGCGGGTTTGTCACCGAGCTTTGGTCACCTGCACGGGAAGTCCGTGACTGTTTTTTAACAAATGTTATTTTCATGTCATTGCCTATGGGGTGATCGCCTTCTTGGCGTCTTTTTGGTTTCCTATTCCATCCAGGCTGTCTATATGAGGAGTGGGAATTGGATGATGTGGAGGAAGAATCGGGCGTGTCTGTATTTTTGGGATAGGGTCGCGGATTTCGTTTGGTCCTATTCTTCCCTGATTGTTGGGCCCATTTATAAGCCCTTCCTTCCTCAAATGCTTGTTTATCTCTGAGAAATTTGCCCTCTTTCTTCAAGAGAATGTTTTTGTTGAAAAGTTCAATATGGATTTTTAATTTTTCATTGAGTTTCGGAAAGGAGGGGTGGGTCTCTAGGGGCTTGATTTTTGAATATATCTGGTCTATATTTAAATCTATCTCCGTCATATGTTTTTGATATTCCTCCATTAATAATTTCATCATTCCCATCGAATATATTTTTAAATTATGCTCCCAGGCAGTTTTAAACATAGCACTTATGTTATCAAATGATGGAAAAATTTGGACTCGTAGTCCTAACGGATTTATGTCATCTTTGATGTAATCCTTAAAGCTTTGGACATGCCAATAGGTCAGCAATTTCTTCTCCAGCCATTTGGTTAGGCTGGAGAATAAAAAGCTTAGCTCTGATTCACGAGATTCGTTCTGGCCATAGTCTTGCTGAAGTTTAGTTACAAAGTTATCCCATGATTGACTATAAAGTTCTGCCATTTTCCTTAAATAAGTGGAAAAGAGGGCGGAGGGAAAAGAGTAGAGAGAGAAAAAGACAGTCTCAAAGTAGTCTGCTGAAAGCAGCTAAAATACTGGTGAAAAAAATAGTAAGGCTCAAAACATATTGGCTGCCTGCATAATGGGGGGGCCACGTGGGTATTTGCTACCCGGATTTATATGGAATCAACAATAAGAAAAGGAGCCAATGTTTGAGCTTTCCCGGGGATCACTGTCACATCCCATGTAAGGAAGAAAACCAAAAAAGGAGGGTGTGCCCCAGAGGGATAATATGGACAGTGTATCACCAGGAAACCAAGTGGCTGGTGCAGAGAATCAGATATACAATTTTGTTAAAATTAATAACAACGATTTTTATTGGTTACAAAGTGTACAAAACATTCTATAATATAAAAGCAAAACAAAAAAAGGGTAGAAAAGACAGTAATCAAACATAATCAAACTGCTAAGGTGCTGTCATGCAACAACCCAGGAAATTCAAGAATTTCTTCGCTGGGGTGAAGGTACGGCAACACGTGATACTCTACATGTTTCGGAATATAGAAAGGCTCAATTCCTTCTATACTGCATATTTCCTTCTTCAGGAGTTTCAAAGTAGCAGTTTAGATACATTTCTAGGGAAAAGAAAAACAGGGATATATATGTATATGTGGGTATGTATCACAGAGTATAAGTATGATTAGCACCAGCATGGAGTATAAAACAATTGTGTCACCAAGTATAAGAGACTGTTAAACTTTAAGCAAAGCATAAGGATAAAAACAAAATCTCAGTCTGAACAGGCATGAACATTTTGGTGTACTAACTAGAAAACTTGTCTCTCTCAAGGAGCTAGTCATTTAAGGTCCCGATCTCCCATGCATGCATACATACAGTAGGTGACCGCGATATTGTGTCAATCCCGCCGCATTTCTCGGCGAGATTTGACACCTGCGAACCCCGTCGCAGGAGCCAGCACTGAGATGGCTCACTCATCGGGAAAGGAAAACTTTGTTTTCCTTCCGCGATGAGTGACCGGCAGTGCTGACAGCTGTCTGGTATGAATCCTGAGGCGGGAACACCACGGCAAATTTTAAATGAAAAAAACGGCATGGGTTCCCCTCCCAGGGGCATACCAGGCCCTTAGGTCTGGCATGGATTGTAAGGGGAACCCCCTACACCGAAAAATTGGCGTGGGGGTCCCCCCCAATCCATACCATTATCCGAGCACGCAGCCCGGCCGGCCAGGAAAGGGGTGGGGACGAGCGAGCAGCCCCCCCTCCTCAGCCATACCAGGCCGCATGCCCTCAACATGGGGGGGTGGGTGCCTTGGGGAAGGGGGGTGCCCTGCGGGCATCACCATGTTGATGAGGACAAGGGCCTCTTCCCGACAACCCTGGCCGTTGGTTGTCAGGGTCTGCGGGCGAGGGGCTTATCAGAATCCGGGAGCCCCCTTTAATAAGGGGGCCCCCAGATCCCGGCCCCCCACCCTGTGTCAATGAGTTTGGGGTACATGGTACCCCTACCCATTCACCTAGGGAAAAGTGTCAATATAAAAAAAACACAGTACACAGGTTTTAAAAAACAGTGTGGGTTCCCCCCAGGGGCATACCAGGCCCTTAGGTCTGGCATGGATTGTAAGGGGAACCCCCTACGCTGAAAAATTGGCGTGGGGGTCCCCCCAATCCATACCAGACCCTTATCCGAGCACGCAGCCCGGCCGGCCAGGAAAAGGGGTGGGGACGAGCGAGCGCCCCCCCCCCTCCTGAGCCGTACCAGGCCACATGCCCTCAACATGGGGGGGTGGGTGCCTTGGGGGAGGGGGGCTCCCTGCGGGGCCCCCCCACCCCAAAGCACCTTGTCCCCATGTTGATGAGGACAAGGGCCTCTTCCCGACAACCCTGGCCATTGGTTGTTGGGGTCTGCGGGCGGGGGGCTTATCAGAATCCGGGAGCCCCCTTTAATAAGGGGGCCCCCAGATCCCGGCCCCCCACCCTGTGCGAATGAGTTTGGGGTACATGGTACCCCTACCCACTCACCTAGGGAAAAGTGTCAATATAAAAAAAACACAGTACACAGGTTTTAAGAGTAATTTATTAGTCAGCTCCGGGACCTTCTTCCAACTTCGAGGGTTCTCCTTCCGACTTCTCCCGGTGTTCGGCCTCTTCTCCCGGTGTTCGGCCTCTTCTCCCGGGCCCCACCGCTATCTTCTTCCAGCTCTATTGCCAGCGAGGGGCCGGGTCTGCTGCCGCTGTCTTGTCGCCGCTGTCTTGCCGCCGCTGTCTCGCCGCCGCTGTCTTGTCGCCGCTGTCTCGCCGCTTCTTCTCTTCTTCTCTTCTTCCCCGATGTTGACACGACGCTCTCTCCGGCTCGAATGCTGTGTGCGCAGGGACTCTGGGGCCACGCCCCCTTATGACGCCAGAGTCCCTGCGCATGCTGGGACCATGACGTCGTAAGGGGGCGGGGTCACCGCCTATATAAATGGCTCCGCAGCTCGCACACAGCATTCGAGCCGGAGAGAGCATTGTGTCAACATCGGGGAAGAAGAGAAGAAGCGGCGAGACAGTGGCGACAAGACAGCGGCGGCGAGACAGCGGCGGCAAGACAGCGGCTACAAGACAGTGGCGACAAGACAGCGGCAGCAGACCGGGCCCCTCGCTGGCAATAGAGCTGGAAGAAGATAGCGGCGGGGCCCGGGAGAAGAGGCCGAACACCGGGAGAAGAGGCCGAACACCGGGAGAAGTCGGAAGGAGACCCCCCGAAGTTGGAAGAAGATCCCGGAGCTGACTAATAAATTTCTCTTAAAACCTGTGTACTGTGTTTTTTTTATATTGACACTTTTCCCTAGGTGAATGGGTAGGGGTACCATGTACCCCAAACTCATTCACACAGGGTGGGGGGCCGGGATCTGGGGGCCCCCTTATTAAAGGGGGCTCCCGGATTCTGATAAGCCCCCCGCCCGCAGACCCCAACAACCAATGGCCAGGGTTGTCGGGAAGAGGCCCTTGTCCTCATCAACATGGGGACAAGGTGCTTTGGGGTGGGGGGGCCCCGCAGGGAGCCCCCCTCCCCCAAGGCACCCACCCCCCCATGTTGAGGGCATGTGGCCTGGTACGGCTCAGGAGGGGGGGGGGGGCGCTCGCTCGTCCCCACCCCTTTTCCTGGCCGGCCGGGCTGCGTGCTCGGATAAGGGTCTGGTATGGATTGGGGGGACCCCCACGCCAATTTTTCAGCGTAGGGGGTTCCCCTTACAATCCATGCCAGACCTAAGGGCCTGGTATGCCCCTGGGGGGAACCCACACCGTTTTTTTCATTTAAAATTTGGCGCTGTGTTCCCGCCTCAGGATTCATACCAGACAGCTGTCAGCACTGCCTGTCACTCATCGCGGAAGGAAAACAAAGTTTTCCTTTCCCGATGAGTGAGCCAGCGTGACATGCACAATACCCTGTTGCCGAGAACCAGCGTGATGGTATCGCGCTGGAAACACAATCTCGCGGTCAGGTACTGTACACACACACACACACATATGCTAAGGCCAATTTAGACTGGAATCAATTAACCTACTAGGATGTCTTCGGAGAGTGTGAGAAAACCAGAGGACATGCAAAGTCCTTACAAAATAGAATCTTCAATGGGATTTAACTGAGGAACTCAGTAATGCAAGGCAAAAGTGCTAACCACTAAGCCACCATGCTGCCCTTTTAGGTGCTGCCTTGGTGGTCAGTTGACAGGTTCAAGTGCTTTCACATCATGGTGGAGGAGAGATTGTGCAGGTTTTATCTTTCATAAATTTGAAACTTGTACCTGGACTATATGCTGCACTGGCAAGGGTTAAGCTTGGTTAGAGGGTACTAGGAAAGTAAATATACCTTGACCATGAGTTCTCTTATAAAGTGAACCTGTTATATTGCCTGATAAGAAAAAATAACAGTTTCAATTTAAAAGGTTGTCCAGACATACCTTTATGGTGGGATCAGTGGCGTAGCGTGGGGGGTGCAGAGGGGGCCGTGGCCCCGGGCGCAACATTTAGGGGGGCGCATTTCCGCGCCAGTGTGTGACTACTGGCTGCCTCCTCCTAAATTTACTGCCCTGTGACCCTACGCTCTGGCCACCATGTTCAGTCGTATGTGGTAGCTCTTTGCTCCCCCATTCCTCCGCTACAGCACGATACCTCAGGGATCACTGACACGGCAGCCCTGCATGTAACTTACACCAACGCGTTTTGCAACATGTGAGTTACGTAGCTTCGACTGGGTGTGCCGCCGCACATGACCCCATACACCCAATCACAAGGCGCCGGAGACTGAACATGGCGGAGTGCGGGGGACACAAAAATTCAAGATTGTGAGCCGCCGCTGTCTCCTCCTCCTGCTCCCCTCCGGACTGATGGAAAACAAAGAAGAAAAGGTGAGACTCCCTCGTGATGAGAGTCGTGTTGCTGGCCCGGGGGGGGGGGCACAGTCTGGGAAGAGGGAGCAGCCAGCTAGAGAGAGAGAGTGAGTAGAAGAGCAGCTAGAGTCATGCAGTGTAGTGGTCAGTATAGGGATACTGTAGGTAGGATAGTGTAGTGGACAGTAATATAGTCAGTGCAGTATAGTGGACAGTATAGTATAGTGGTCAGTGTAGTGGACAGTATAGTGTAGTGGACAGTATAGTGGTCAGTATAGTATAGTGGACAGTATAGTGTAGTGGACAGTATAGTGGTCAGTATAGTGTAGTGGACAGTATAGTATAGTGGTCAGTATAGTGGACAGTGTAGTGGTCAGTATAGTGGATAGTATAGTGTAGTGGACAGTATAGAGGTCAGTATAGTGGACAGTATAGTGTAGTGGGCAGTATAGTGGACAGCATAGTGTAGTGGGCAGTATAGTGGTCAGTGTAGTGGACAGTATAGTGTAGTGGACAGTATAGCGGTCAGTGTAGTGGGCAGTATAGTGTAGTGAACAGTATAGTGTAGTGGGCAGTATAGTGGACAGTATAGTGTAGTGGTCAGTATAGTGTAGTGGACAGTATAGTGGTCAGTATAGTGTAGTGGGCAGTATAGTGGACAGTTTAGTGTAGTGGGCAGTATAGTGGACAGTATAGTGTAGTGGACAGTATAGCGGTCAGTGTAGTGGGCAGTATAGTGTAGTGGACAGTATAGTGGTCAGTATAGTGTAGTGGGCAGTATAGTGGGCAGTATAGTGTAGTGGACAGTATAGTGGTCAGTGTAGTGGGCAGTATAGTGTAGTGGACAGTATAGTGGTCAGTATAGTGTAGTGGACAGTATAGTGTAGTGGTAAGTATAGCGGACAGTATAGTATAGTGGACAGTATAGTATAGTGGACAATATAGTGGTCAGTGTAGTGGACAGTATAGTGGACAGTGTAGTGGTCAGTATAGTGGATAGTGTAGTGGACAGTATAGAGGTCAGTATAGTGGACAGTATAGTGTAGTGGGTAGTGTAGTGGGCAGTATAGTGTAGTGGACAGTATAGTGGTCAGTGTAGTGGACAGTATAGTGTAGTGGACAGTATAGCGGTCAGTGTAGTGGGCAGTATAGTGTAGTGGACAGTATAGTGGTCAGTATAGTGTAGTGGGCAGTATAGTGGGCAGTATAGTGTAGTGGACAGTATAGCGGTCAGTGTAGTGAGCAGTATAGTGTAGTGGACAGTATAGTGGTCAGTGTAGTATAGTGGTCAGTGTAGTGGACAGTAGAGTGTAGTGGTCAGTATAGGAATCAGGTTGGTTAGTACTATTGTAGGAAGGGAAGGGACAGGACTCGGGGAGTGATAAAAGTCCGCAGGTTAGGGGGGGGGGCGCAAATTACTTGCCTTGCCCCGGGTGCTGACAACCCACGCTACGCCACTGGGTGGGATTAATTTCATTATCCTTGTGTATCACATGAACTGCTTTTTGGGAAAACTAATCAAACTCTTACATTAAAATGGGCAATAATCAGTTTACAGTATTCTAAAAGAGATGACAGACAAGAGGACAAACCATTCACTACAGAAAGCTTAAATCGTTACCAGTTCTACCTGGCTTAATAGCACATAACAACAAATTCTAATCATCCCAGGAATGTCCAGCTTTGCCAAGAATTCTCAAAAGATGTATAGTCTTGGCATGATGCAGTGCTGCCAGTGCCCTGAGATTAACAACTTGATCCAACACAATCCAACCATATTATGTTGCCAGCAACATATGGCCAAACATGTCTTACACACACATTTATATTCCATAAACATTAGTTTGATCCAATTAAATGTAAAATTTAGTATACTAATTTAAAATGTAGTCATTTATTAATATATATATATATATATATATATATATATATATATATATATATATATATATATATATATATATTTATATATATATATATATATTTATATATATATATATATATTTATATTTATATATATATATATATATTTATATTTATATATATATATATATTTATATATATATATATATATATATATATATATATATATATATATATTTATATATATATTTCAGCTTGTTTTTAGTCAGCGCTCAGCTGATAGTTGAACAGAGCATATTTTGTTTCTGATTTTATGAGGAAATTGATCTTTTGTATTATTGCTGCTTTTAATTTAACCACTTAACGACCGCGCCATAGCCGAATGATGGCTGCAGTGCGGCTCGATAACTCTGGGAGGGCGTGCATTAACGTCCTCCCAGAATTGCACTCCCGGACGGAGCGATCACTTGTAAACAAACTGGCATCATGTCCGGTTCCTCTCTCCCCTCTCTGTACCGATAGGTACAGTGTGAGCAGAAAGGGGAGAGATCAGGTGCTGCAGCGCTGTGGGCTGGATCTGTAGTGCCAACAGCACTGATATATGACAATTCCAGCCTCATCCAGCTATCCATCCATCCATGCTCAGCCATCCATCCCTAATCAGCAATACTCGTTTATACTCATCCATCCATACTCAGCAATACTCATCCATACTCAGCAATACTCATCCATCCATCCATACTCAGCAATACTCATCCATCCATCCATGCTCAGTAATACTCATCCATCCATGCTCAGCCTTCCTATCCACCCCCATCCATACCCAGTCATACCCAGCCATACCCAGCCATACCCAGCCATGCCCAGCCATACCCAGCCATATCCAGCCATACCCAGCAATACTCAGCCATACCCAGCAATACTCAGCCATACCCAGCAATACTCAGCAATACCCAGCCATACTCAGCCATACCCAGTCATACTCAGTCATATCCAGCAATACTCAGCCATACTTAGCCCTACCCAGCCATCCCATCTATACTCAGCTATACCCAGCCATACTCAGTTGTATCCGGCAGTACTCAGCCATACTCATTCATGCTGTCATCACATCCATACTCAGCCATCCCCATCCAGGGCTCATCCATCCCCATTCATACTCATCCATGCTACATCAGTTCTCATCCATGCCACATCCATGCCTCACAAAAGTGTAATAGGTAGTCAAATTAGATTTAAAACGTATGCCCTTAGAACACCTCATGGTGCTCCCTGCATGTTGGGCCTCTCTATATGGCCCCTGCATGTTGGGCCTCTCCATGTGGCTAGGCTGTGTAAAAGTCTCCCACATGTGGAATCACCATACTCGGGAGGAGTAGGAGAATCTATTTTGGAGTGTCATTTTTGGTATATACATGCTATGTGTTAGAAATATTGTATAAATGGACAACTTTGTGTTAAAAAAAAAAATGCGTTTTCAGTTTCTTTACACATTTTTTAAAAACTTGTAGAAAAAAATGACATGTTTAAAAGACTCATTATGCCTCATAAATTATACACTGGTTGTTTTCTTTCCAAAATGGGGTCATTTTTGGAGCGTTTCCATTTTCCTGGTGCTCCAGAGCCTTTAAAAGTGTAAGAGGTAGTCAAGAAATTATATGTGTAATTTATGCTCCAAAATTGCCTGATGGTGTTCCCTGCATGTTGCGCTTCTGTATGTGGCCACGCTGTGTAAAAGTCTCACACATGTTGTATCGCCATACTCAGGAGGCATAGTAGAATGTGTTTTGGGGTGTGATTTGTGCTATGCATAGGCTGTGTGTGAGAAATAACCTGCTAATATAACAATTTTGTGAAAAAAAAAGAAAAAAAATCTTTATTTTGAAAAGAATTGTGGGGGAAAATTACAACTTCAAAAAACTCACTATGCCTCTTACTAAATACATTGGAATGTCTACTTTCTAAAAAGGGCTCATTTGGGGGGTATTTTTACCTTCCTGGCTTGTTAGGGTCTCAAGAAATTAGATAGGCCGTCAGTACTTCAGGTGTGATAAATTTTAAGATATTGGCACCATAGCTTGTGGACTCTATAACTTTCACAAAGACCAAATAATATACACCAATTTGTGTTATTTTTACCAAAGATATGTAGCAGTACAAGTTTTGGCCAGAATTTATGAAGAAAAATTACTAATTAGCTAAATTTTATAACAGAAACAAAGAAAAATGCAATTTTTTACAGAATTTTCTGTCTTTTTTCTTTTATAGCGCTAAAAATTAAAAACCCAGCGGAAATTAAATACCACCAAAAGAAAGCTTTATTTGTTTGAAAAAAAGGAGAAAAATTTCATATAGGTACAGTGCTGCATGACTGAGTAATTGTCATTCAAAATGTGAGAGCACCGAAAGCTGAAAATTGGTCTGGTTAGGAAGGGGGTTTAAGTGCCCAGTGGTCAAGTGGTTAAACCCATACTGACTCTTACTGTAATTATAATTTTACAGACTACTGTTTTTTGTTTTTTTCTCAAGCTAAAAGCAACATTTAAGTTGCTAATGATCATGTAATTCATTAAGTCATAAAGATTTAACTAACTAAATAAGCACATATCTTACATAGTTACATAGTAGGTGAGGTTGAAAAAAGACACAAGTCCATCCAGTTCAACCTGTGTGTGTGCTTTTATGTTAATAGCACATTGTATACCCCTGTATGTTATGATCGTTAAGATACCCATCTAATAGTTTTTTTAAATTATCGATGCTCCCCACTAAAACCACTTCCTGTGGAAGAGAATTCCACATCCTTACCGCTCTAATAGAAAAGAACCCTCTAAGCAGTTTAAGATTAAACCGCTTCTCTTCTAAATTTAGTGAATTGCCACGTGTCTTTTTAAATTTCCTTTTACTGAAAAGTTTGTTCCCTATGCTAGGGTCACCAGTACAGTATTTGTACATTGATATCATATCCTCTCTCAAGCGTCTCCTCTACAGAGAGAATAAGTTCAATGCTTGTAGTCTTTCCTCATAGCTGAGATCCTCCAGTCCCTTAATTAGCTTTGTTGCCCTTCTCTGGACTCTGAATTCTCTCCACTTCCAGCACATCCTTCCTGAGGACTCATGCCTAGAACTGGGTGGCATACTCCAGGTGCGGCCAGACCAGAGTCTTGTAGAGTGGGAGAATTATTGTTTTATCTCTAGAGTGAATCTCCTTTTTAATGCATACCAACGTTGTGTTGGCTTTGCTTTCGGTAGCTTGGCATTGCGTGTCATTGCTGAGCCTGTCATGTACTAGGACCCCCAGGTCCTTTTCCATCCTAGATTTCCCCAGAGGTTTTCCCCCTAGAGAGTAAATTGCATTCACATTTTTGGCACCCAAATGCATTACTTTATATTTTTCAACATTAAACCTCGTTTTCCATGTGGTTGCCCATTCAATTAATTTGTTTTATGTCTTCTTGTAAGCTTTTCACATCCTGAAGTAGAAGTTATTGCCCTGCCTAACTTTGTATCATCCGCAAATACTGAGACTGAGCTGTTTGTCCCATGCTCCAGATCATTTATTGATAAATTAAAAATGATTGGTCCTAGGACAGAACCCTGGGGGACCCCACTTTCCACACCGGACCATTCCGAGTACTCCCCATTTATCACCACCTTCTGGACTTGCCCCCATAGCCAGTTTTCAATGCAGGTAGTCACCCTATGGTCCATGCCGACAGACCTTAATTTGTACAGTAAACGTTTGTGGGTAACTGTATCAAATGCCTTTGCAAAATCCTGATACACCACATCCACAGGCCTTCCTTTACCTAGATGGCAGCTCACTTCTTCATAGAAGTTTAATAGATTGGTCTGGCAAGAACGATTCTTCATGAATCCATGCTGATTACTGCTAATGATACTGTTTTCATTACTAAAATCTTGTATATAGTCCCTTATCATCCCCTCCACTAGCTTGCAGACTATTGATGTTTGGCTAACTGGTCTGTAGTTCCCCGGGACACATCTTGTCCCTTTTTAAAACATTGGTGCCAAGTTGGCTTTTCTTCAATCAGCTGGTACCATTCCAGTCAGTAAACTGTCCACAAAAATTAGGAACAATGGTCTGGCTATCACCTGACTGAGTTCCTTAACCACTTCTGGACCAGCCGCCGCAGTTTTACTGCGGCAGGTTGGCTCCCCTGCACAAAACCATGTAACTAAGAGTTGGCTCGCGGGGTCCGGATAGCAGGCGGTGGGTGCTGATGGGTGTCAATGCTCGTGGCCGACGGTCACGATGACCGTGGTTCCTATTAGCTAGGAACCACGATCTGTCACTTCCTCTAGTTAGTCCCCCCCTTCAGTTAGAATAACCTCCCAGGGAACACAGTTAACCCCTTCACCGCCCCTTCACTGCCAGTGACATTTTTACAGTAATCGCACTAATCGCCGTATTAATGCCAATGGTTCCAAAAATGTGTCAAAATTGTCCAATGTGTCCGCCATAATGTCACAGTCATGATAAAAATCACAGATCGCTGCCATTACTAGTAAAAAAAAAATAATAATAAACATGCTATAAATCTATCCCCTATTTTGTAGACGCTACAACTTTTGCGCAAACTATACAATATATGCTTATTGTTTTATTGTTGTATTCATTTTTTTTACCAAAAATATGTAGAAGAATACATATCGGCCTAAGCTGAGGAAAAAAATTGTTTTTTTATATATTTTTGGGGGATATTTATTATAGCAAAAAGTAAAAAATAATGCGTTTCTTTTCAAAATTGTCGCTTTTTTTGTTTATAGCGCAAAAAATAAAAACAGCAGAGGCGATCAAATACCACTAAAAGAAAGCTCTATTTGTGGGGATGTCGATTTTGTTTGGGTACAACTTCGCACAACCACGCAATTGTCAGTTAAAGTGACGCAGTGCCGAATCTCAAAAAGTGCTCTGGTCAGGAAGGGGGTAAATTCTTCCGGGGCTGAAGTGGTTAAGTACCCTCGGGTGCAAGCTATCTCGGTCCCGTTGACTTATTTATGTTAAGTTTTTCAAGTATATTTCTAATTCTGTTCTCTGTTAGCCATGAGGGTGCTTCCTGTGACATGCTATAAAAACTAACATTACAGTCTTGGTTACTGTATTCCCCTGTTTCCCTTGTGCAGACTGAGGAGAAGAATATATTCAAAACCTTCGCCATCTGTCTGTCTTTTGTAACCAAATTCCCTTCATCATCCTTTATAGGGTCAATATGATTTGGGCTCCCTTACTTACTATTTATATACTTAAAGAATTTCTTGGAATTTTTTTTACTTTCCTCCATTATGTGCCTTTCAAGATCTATCTTAGATGCCCGGATTGCACTTTTACATTTCTAATTGCATTCTTTGTAAAGTTGAAATGCTGACAATAACTCCTCAGCTTTGTATTTTATAAAGGCCTTTTCTTTTGCTTTTATATGCATTTTTAAGTTGAGTTGAGCCACCCAGGTTTTTTATTAGCTCTTTTAAATGTATTTCCCATTTGAATGCACTGGCCGATACCTTTATTTGGTATGCTCTTAAAGCACTCCCATTTTTCCTCCATGTTCATTGTTCCTAGAATTTTATCCCATTTAATATCTTCTAGCAAAGAGCGCAGTTTGGGGAAGCTGGCTCTTTTGAAATTCAGTGTCTTTGTATTACCCTTGAGCTTCCTATTTCTGATTCATGTTTGTATTTTATTAAAAACATGTTTATTGCCCAGATAATATGGTTAAATCATATCCAAACCTAAACCGTATCTAAACCTAAAAACAAATGTAATATGTTGCAGCTTGCCAGATCTCAGATTTGGTGCATTCATTTTCTTTCTTCTAGTGCCGCGTACACACGGTCGGACTTTTCGTCTACAAAAGTCCAACGGACGCTGACGGACTAAAGCTGGCTGGTAATCCGATCGTGTGTGGGCTGCTTCGGACTTTCAACGTACTTTTTTAGCCTCAAATCCGACGTACTTTAGATTTGAAACATGCTTCAAATCTTTACGTCGTAACTACGACGGACCCCGAAGTCCGCTCGTCTGTATGCTAGTCCTACGGACAAAAAAACGACGCATGCTCATAAGCAAAAACTAAACGGAAGCACTCGGTCTAGTAAAACTAGTGTTCGTATTGTAGGTAGCACATTCATCACGCTGCAAAATCTGTGATCGTTGAATGCAGCGCATTTTATTTCTTCTTTACGAATGCTCTAAAGAACGAAGGTGTTTTGCTGTTCATAATCAGAGTTCTCCCAAACTGATTTCTGAATTCTTTTTCTCTTTGATCTCATGAATGATATAGTATGCTTTTTATAAACAATGTTTCCATACTAATAATACTTTTTCCCTTTTTTTTTTTTTTTTTTTTAGGTTTGTAAAGTTACCACAAAGAACCCATTATTCTTTTTTTTTTTTTTTCTAGTGATTATTTTTTAATTTTTAGATAAAGTTAACCCAAAGCACCGTTTTTGTTTATGTATATATTTTTTTTTCAAGACTTACCACTTGAACATTCTTAACATTAGTAATGTATTTTTGGTGTGTTTTTTTAAAACTCAATGAGATTGTTGTCCCTTGTTAATTTAACATTGTGTGTAAAATCAATGATTTAAAAGAAAACACATAAAAGTCTTTTGCTAAACTCAAAAAAGATCCATTTATTCATGGTCAAAATAAAATAAAGAGGAAGTCAACGCTGGAAAAAGTCGGTGTACAAGAAAATTGGGATCTTGAGGAGTCCATATAAGAGGGAGCACAATCTGGTCCAAGAATCCCAGAGATCAACAGCACCAGCAGATGATCTAGATGTCCCCAGACTGTGGTACTACAACAGCCTGCGTCTTCTGTCAGACCAGACTGAACCCAGGTCATCACTTTCTTCTCTTCCCTGCAGCCTTTCCTCCACGCTGCCCTGCAGCCTTCCCTGCAGCCTTCCCTGCAGCCTTCCCTGTAGCCTTCCCTGTAGCCTTCTTTTGAGGCTGTGGCTCTGGTGTTTCAGTTGTGGCAGGAGGAGGAGGAGGAGGAGGAGGAGGAGGAGGAGGAGGGGGGGGGGGCTGCCTCATGTAGTTGGGTGTTTTTGGTTAGCGTGCCCTGCAGCCCCTTATGGATTGTTTCCCCAAATAGGCGCTCACAAATGAGGCGCTGCTCCCAATCCATCTGAAGAAGCCTGCTGGCTAAGTAGCAGCCATAGGCTTCTTCCGCTTCGGGGGGGCTTGTTAAAAAACGGGTGGCCTGTTGCATGAGGCGCAGGGACGCGTCCTGTGTGACCATCCCCTTCCTGGCCCTTTTTTTGGGAAGGTGGAGGGGAGGCACTTGGGATTGGGTGAGGCTCCTACTGGGCCCAGCCACCTCACTTGGCCCAGCCACCTCACTTGGCCCAGCCACCTCACTTGGCCCAGCCACCTCACTGGGAGCAGCCACCTCCTGCCTGACACTGGGCCCAGCCTCCTCCAGGATGATGGTGAATCCGGCCTCCTCCAGGCTGTCCATGGGCCCGGTCTCCTCCTGCCTGCCACTTTCCCCACATTCCTCCTGGATGGACTCATCCTGTGTATAAAAAAAGGACAATAGTTTTAGTTTCTTTTTTTGGGTTCATCAATGACACACAGTTTGCTTCTCATGACTAGCAAATTCAATGTGAATACATCTCTTTAATAAAAGAGTCTAATCAGACACCCTAATTATTTCAAGCAGGTGCCAAACATATTTAGTCACTACTATCATTTGATATGTATACACAATTTGGAGTGCTAAATTATTTGAGACAATTATAACATCCAGTTAACATCATTAATATTAGTACAGTAAATCTTTGTTAAAATAATTTACCTGACTCCAGATGGTCATATCCGGTTCATCCAGGATGGAAGACCCAGCTTGCTCCTCATCAGCCTCTGCTGGGGTGGAGGGAAGGGTGGA